>JAOEGL010000001.1:318975376-319537876 GCA_034509955.1 Urosaurus nigricauda
GGAGGTCCACATATTACTATCAGGCAGCTCATCATGGACCGATTAAAGTCGTTTGGGAATGCATGATTGATTAAAGAGTCATTTACAACAAAGACTGATTCAAGAAGTTCCTGTAATAATTCAAGTCACTTATATGTCAAAATCAAGATCAATCATCTTCCCCAGTGTATTGACATGTGCAAATGAATCAGGGTTCAGTGATGGATTTAGGGACAGATGACCCAGGTGACTGCCTGTGGCAACATGCCTAGAAGCATCTGTCACAAGCCATCCTTTCTTCAGATGAAACACAGTGTGAAAAGAGTTTGTACAGACATGAAGAAATGCCTATTTTCAGATCTTTGCATACAAATTTATCATTTGACATATTGGGGATAAACTGGGGCAGGGGGCTGTGTGACTATATGTAGAAGAAGGATAAGATTACCAGTAAATATCTTCACAATCTTCTGCTCACCTTTGTGACTGACTCTTACAAATGGGTTTCATTAAGCACAGGATATATTTGGATACAAGAAGCTCCATCTTATAGTCACAGATATGCATCAACAGAACAAAAAAAAGTGGCAACTTGTTCTGAAGGACACGTTGCCTTCTCAATGAAGGAAGGTTTGTTTGGTATAAGGATTTGCCTCTCATACCTGCTGCAAGTATCTATCTCTTAATGCTCCAGAGCTTCCCAAGGCTTATGGATGCAGGAGCTAAAGATAGCCCAGTCTTTAGCAAGCACTGTTCTATAAGCTTTGATGAAAGCTACGCTCAATTAAATTACGTACGTCAAAGGGAGCTGAGCCATTACCTTCAGCTTCTGAACTTAACCAGCTGTTTTTTTTTCCTCCTACTAATCTCTCCTTTTAGTTCTATCAGTTGTGCCTTTGCTATATACTCATGTAAAAGTCATCGGAATCAATTTCTGTATGATTGTTCTATGCAGCCTGACTGCACCACCTGCACAGAATGAACAAGTAGAACGGGCACCTTGTGCCTTGTAACTTTCTTTCTGCACACTAAGATCTTTACAATCTATTAGTTACCTTCAATACATCTTGGTCCCAAAAAGAAGAATCTGTGAGCTATTTCTACTGCACAATGACTTGGTAGTAGAAATCACTGTCATAGATCTATTTCCAGCAGATAACTCAAATTGTTCAAAAGACCTTATTCATGAGGGGCTAAAAAGGGTTTTATGAGCTAGCTGTACATTAATTGGCATGATCCCCCTCCCCACCCACAGAAACAGAATAGGTACCAGTTATACAAGGAAGACACAGAAAATTTGTACCACTAGCACTAGGTCTGTATTTTAAAAAAAGATGTCATTTAAAATAATTCTCCAATTAATCTCCTTCTCTATGTTACTCTATTTTAAATACCTGTTCCTCCTATACTGAAATGCCGTTCCCCAATTATGACCCACTTTCCCTAGTACCAAACAACCCAACAATATTCTTTGCCTCTGCTGTAAGTACTAGAATGTTATTTCTCTAAGTTGCTCCTGTCTCAATGTCTATATTCCCCTCCCTTCAATGCCGACCCAGGATGCTTCCTCTGTTTAAGGCACTGGAGTGGTTACGCATCCTCATCCTTCCAAAAAACTAACTTTTTTTAAAAAAAGTGCACCTTTGCCTATTGATAATCTAGACACTTCTATAATTCATGGATGATGGACAGCCAATCTACTACTACTACTATTTCGGGGGGGGGGGGGGGTGTAGGAGAAAAAGAAAATTGTAGCCCTATGCTTAGATATTTTTTGCTATACTGAACTCCCATTCTGAAAATGAATATATTCCAGAGAATCCTTTGGATTTGACTGGTGGAGGAACCTCTCCAAGGGCTTCTTAAAGAAACACCAAGAAGAAATAATTCTCAATGCCTTTCTCACAGCAGTTCAAAATCCAGTTCTTTTGAGAAGCTCTATCCAAGTGCCTAGCATCCAAGGTCACATTTATCCTCCCCTTTCCTCCAACAAACTCAAACCATGTGTTTCCCTTATCTTTATTTTATCTTCAAAACTACCATTTAAGATATGGGGTCAACCTGAAAGCAATGGTAAATTATGGTTTAGAAGAGCAAAGGGAAATGTGACACTTCAAATACTGTTCAACTACATCTTCCATCACCCTTAGACATCACAGATAATGGTGAGGGATGATGGGAGTTGCACACTAAAATCTGGAAAGGCATACTTTTTCTAGTTACTGGTTTAAGTTTCAGGAAAGTGCCACAGCAAGTTTTGGGCTCATGTGTTTCCTGTTCTGGCACTAATATGAAAAAGTTTGGAAAGTTCTTCTTTTTTAGATTAATTGCAGCTTGTTGTAATGGCTGGACCAAGGCCAACTGGGGCTAATCTAAATGCAGATGAGAAAATTCTCTGGGTTTTTGGGGGGCTGGGGGGACTGGAGCCCTAGAAATAATCCTGGAGCGGCATCTCACATTTGCTACTGTTGAATCCACTGCTGCATAAAATTAGTGCCTTTTGCAAATCAATGCAAAGTAGTGGGTTGTGCTCTCCAAAATCTCCAGGAAGTATGAGCCACCTGAAAAACAAGGTGTGCAACTTGATTTTGCTGCCACAGTAAATTCTGTCACAGTAACAGGATCTCTGTGGAAGCTGTATAAGTGGGAGGATGGAGCATGCAGGCTGTGTGTTCCCCACCTCCAGTATATATTATGGCAAAAGATTATTGCAGTTCATCCTCACTGTGTTAAACTATGGTTGAGAGCAGCCTTCATCAACCAGCTGCCCTCTTGGACTACAATTCTCATCAGCCCCAGCTAGCACAACCAAAGCGTGGAGCGAGTCCAAAGGAGGGCAACTAAAATGGTGAAGGGTCTGGAAACCATACCCTATGAGGAACGACTTAGGGAGCTGGGGATGTTTAGCCTGGAGAAGAGAAGGTTAAGAGGTGATATGATAGCCCTGTTTAAATACTAGAAGGGATGTCACATTGAGGAGGGAGCAAGCTTGTTTTCTGCTGCTCCAGAAAACAGGACCCAGAACAATGGATGCAAACTCCAGGAAAAGAGATTCCACCTCAACATTAGGAGGAACTGACAGTAAGGGCTGTTCGACAGTGGAACACACTCCCTCAGAGAGTGGTGGAGTCGCCTTCCTTGGGGGTCTTTAAACAGAGGCTGGATGGCCATCTGTTGGGGATGCTTTGATTGGGAGTTCCTGCATGGCAGGAGGTTGGACTGGATGGCCCTTGTGGTCTCCTCCAACTCTATGATTCTATGATTCTATGACCAAAAGTTAGGTATCATAGCAGTAGCAATCCAAAACATTTGGGGATCACCATGTTGGGGAAAGAAGGTTTGGAGCTACACCCAAACGAGGTCTGCAACTGATGTCAAATTGTAAGTGTTAAGATCATGCAGCAGAAGCCTGAGTATTGCTATTCTGATTTTATCCTTCAAAAACCATATTAGGAGAATGAGTTTTGTTTGAAAAACAGGTTGTTTGCATGTCCAAAAGTATTGACAAATAAAATATTTATATGTAACTAGCATCTAGCTGCACACAAAAAAATACAATTACTTTATAACTCTCTGAAGCTCACATGCCTCAGTCCTCAACACAAGCAAGCATGCTTCTGACACAAACGTTAAGTGTTCAGCCCTTAAATTTCATATGTAGGTCATGTCCATGGATGTCATATGTAGGTCATGAACAAAAGCTAGGAAAGGAAGGAAATAAGTCAGGAACTGCACAATGGCTGATTTTTTTCTGCTGGAAAGAACACATGTCATATTTGTATTAAAATACAGTTGTTTATACTTCAAATGTTACAGCACAGATTCATAGTTAGTCCCAACGAACTGGAACCAATGAATCAATGGAATTGACTTGCCAAATGCTCACTGATTCCAAAGGCATATTCTGGATGGGATTAACAACTGGATTTAGCTCTATGTGAAGAACATACTTTTTTTTTCCCCAAGTATTACTCATCGGAATTATTCCAACAAGGTTGTACAGTTCATCACAATGTGTCTTATAGTAATTACAAGTAAAATTTGAAGGCAAAAATTTAGATTTTTTTCAACCCAGCAATGTTGTAAATAGATATGTGTTATTGTTGTTAAAAGCCTTTGAGTTGGCCCTGCTCAGGTCATGAATGCTCATGGCTATGTCCTCCTTGATTGAATCTATTCATCTGGTATGTGGTCTTCCTCTCTTTCTACTGTCCTCCACCTTTCCTTGCTTTATAGTCTTACTGACTCAATTTAGTCATCTTGACTTCCCAAGATAGAGTTGGCTCGATCTGTTCTAGAACCCATTTATTTGTCTTTTTGGCTGTCCACAATATCCTTGGCACTCTTCTCCAGCACCACACCTCAACCAAGTTGATTTTCTATCACCTTTCTTCACTGTCCAGCCCTCACATCCAAACATGGTGATGGGAAATATGATGACCTGGACAATCCTAACTTTCATATTCACCTTGGTATCTTTGCACTTTAAGATGGTGTCTAATTCTTTCATAGATGCCCTTCCTATGCCTAGTCTTCTTCTGATTTCTTGACTGTAGTCTCCGTTGTGATCGATGATGGATCCAGGAAATCTTTAACTATTTCATTTTCTTCATTGTCTACATTAAATTCCTGTAGCTTCTCTGTCTTGATTATTTTTGTTTCTTAATGTTCAACACCAAACCTGCCTTAGCATTTTCCTCTATGATCTTCTTTAGTCATTGTGCAAGTCTTTGAGATTTTCTACTTGCAGTATGGTGTCAACTGCATGTCTCAGAATCTTGATATTCCTTCTTCTGATCTTCACTTATATGCATATACACACATACACGGCAAAGCAACCAATATCACAGATTATGTGTAATGCTCACTGAGAGCACTATAATTTGAATCCAGAAAAGAGATATAAATTCTTTCACATTTCAGGACTTTTTGTGAAACTGTCAATGTTTCTGTGCAGAAAACAATGCATTTCCTGCAAAAATACCCAGCAACATTAATCTTTTTTAAACAAATTCAAATGAAACATTATTGATATGCAAAAAAGCCAACAACAAACAGACCCCAAATCTTGAAAATGTACAATGCTTCTCTATTTATGCCCAGTTGGATGAAAAGGTGTTAAATTCTTTCTTCATGTTTGCAACACTAATGTCCCATTACAAAAGTTAAAATACAATTTAATAATCAGTTCTAATAAAAATAGATTTCATCCTGGTGTGCTAAAACCTATGTGATGTTTGCTGATCAGCTGACTAATAATTCAGTAGGAAAGAGCCATGTAATGGGGGGAAAGAAGAGAAAGTACATATCTATGTAATGCTAAGATCTTGAAAATCACTGCTTTCATCTCTACAAAGAGGTTTCTGTTAACCATATTCCAGATATAGGCTTGGAAGGGCAAAACTGAAGGAATTTTTCAACTTACAGAAACCAGAAACATATTTTAAAGCAGTATATTCTATGTTGGATTAAGCTAATTGGTTTGTTCACCTTTTCATTCCCATTTGGCAATGTCAAGATAGCATACCATTAGTTTGGGGGAGTTTTAAGTGTAAGGATCAACTTTACAGAAATGGAAAATTCTATGGGAATGTAATTTCATGCATCACTGACTCTGTGTGTACAGACTGACCCAGTTTTTCAAAGCAGCCTTATACATTTGCCTTCATTTCTTTGGGAACAACTTTACTGCTTAGCATTTTGTTGAATTTGCTTGCTTGAGCAACCTGGATCCTTTCATAAATGAAGCCTTAACTCCTTCAGCCCAGGTCAGCTGATCAATGGCACACTGCAGATAAGGTATGTGTATATACCAACTCTCCAGATATTTCAGGATTATACCTCCAACCAGCTCTCAGCATTGGCTATGATGGCTAGGGCTGATGGAAACTATGGTTCAACAACATCTTGAGAGCCACCAGGGTCCACTCATGCTATAGCTACAACACAGATTTGTCTATAATACTGTATATACTTGACTATAAATCAACCTTATGTATAAGTCAACGGTGGGTTTGGGGGGCAAAATTAGGGATTTTGGTATGACCCATGGATAAGTTGAGGGTAAAATATGGCAGCCATGCCACCATTGGGAACAACAAGGGCTCAAAGCAGCTTGCAGTTTAAAAGACTGATACAGATAAAATATGGGGGCTTGAAGAAATTGGAAGGGGGTGGATAAGTGAAACAGACTCACAAGAGGCAAGTGGAGTCTCCACTCAAAGTCCTCGTTTGTTCCTGGGCTCCACATGTGAGCTCTGGGCCCAATACTCCTGGACCCCCAAAAGTCACACTACCACCATCACTGCCACGACTTTTTCCTCATCTCTTTGGCAGGGCTTCCCTGGGAGCCTGGCGGTGGCTGCTTTGCTTCCTGGGTGAGAGGATGCTGCAAAATAGACCCCCCTGTGGTGGCCTCCTTGGGTCTGAATTTACAGGAGCAGGCCAGGGCCTGTTTCCAGGTTGGGATACAATCTCAGACACCAGTGAGGGCACAGTGGAGCTGCACAGTTTCTCCTCCTGTTCTGTGCCATTCACCTCTGAGAAGGCTTCAGCGGGTAAGTGGACATCCTTGTATCTTTGGGCTGAACTAGGTAACGGGGAGGCCAGCAAGGGTTCCACCTTACTCACACAGGGTTGAAGCCTCCCTCCCTCCCTCCTCCTAATAATGGCTGTCCTCCAAGGGGCAGCCATAGTCAAAAGAAGGCCTGAAGGACAGGCATTTGTCTCCCTCCTCATAATCATGGCTGTCCTCTGAGAGGCAGACATGGTCGGAAGCTTGGAGGACAGGGGCTCACCTCCCTCCCACCTCTTCTCCAAGCCAGCTGTCCCTTCAGGAGACAGCCAAGTTGGGAAACTTACCATGCTGACCTGTGTATAAGTCGATTCAATTTTTTGGGTCAATTTTTTTGGCCAAAGTTTTTCAACTTATATATGAGTATATATAGTAGTTTAGGTTTAATGTCCTGCCTCTCTAACTCAGTGTTTTCCAAAGTTTGGTTCTCCATGTGTTTTGGACTTCAGCTCCCAGAAGCCTTAGTCAGTTTGGCAAACAATCAGGGATTCTGGAAGCTGAAGTCCAAAACATCTGGAGGAACAAAGTTTGGGATACACTGCTCTAACTCAATGAACAGATTTTATGGATGAAACAAGAAACAGTTTATTGAAAGTCAGGATCAGCACAGCAGCAACTCATTGTAAGATCTGAAATTAGTGGCTAAATTTCACTCAAGAACCTCCTTGAACACTCCTCCCTCCCAATGGCCAACATTCTTTCCCACATAGTACCACAGGAGCTAAAAGACTTTGGTTCCCACATAACCCCTGTTCACCCCCCCTCCCTTACTCTCCTGCTTCTAACCTGACTAAGCAGGCCTAACTTAACATGGCAGAGAGAGCTCTGATGGGTGACTCTGACACATAGGTTAGTGTTTGGAAGAAGAGGTACAGGTCAATGCATAGATCAGGCTACATAGCAGCTAATTAAATACAATCAATAAATGAATGGATGGTAGTACCATCATTATTCAGAGTATAAATGTTTTAAATATTTATAGCATGTCCCATCAGGTACCAAGAACAAAAGAAAATGGATAAACTTTCACAAACTGGTTATATATATTGTGTCCATTACATACTACCATTACTGCTCTTTTTCAAGCTATTTTGTAAAGACATGCACCATAATGTTATGCATGTTTACTTGGAAATAACTACCTCTCAGTGAAATGGGGCTCACTCTATTGCAAGTGTGTTTAGAGCTGCAGCCTTGAGTTATATCATATTTTGTGGAACTATAAAATGCAGAATCTTGTAAATGGATCATTTCTTGAAAGGAAAACCTTGTGCTGATGCATTTTTAATGCAGTTACATTAAACCAGTATAAAAGCTGTTTTGTGATCTATTTAATTCTTGCTGTTATACTAGTGTGCTTACATAGCCCAAATAATGCAGACTTCTAAATAGTGAACATCAGCAAAAATACATAGTGAAGATGCAGTAGTTGTGGCTTTAAGAAGACGACTTCTTGCCATAATGGAGAAAACAGCACAAGGATTTGCTGATTTCTCTCTATGATACAAGATGGAAGAATCCTGCACATCTTCTGCTGATAAAGTTTAGGTCTGTATATCAGTATCTCCTACATTAAACTCTTTATCCAGTAATACTGATTTTGCATTTTAGCAAGCTGACCATTTCAATTAATTCAGCAAAACAAGAAAACTCCAGAACAACTCATATAAACAGTTTTTCCTGGAATAAGTGCCACTTATATTTCTTCTTCACAATAAGGCTGGCATTTATTCCAGGAAAAAATATTTGTGTGAGTTGTTATATAGAGTGAGGGGATGGGTCACTGATAAGAGAAGCTAAGACTCGCTCCTACACTCAGTCACCCATCCTCTCACTCTATATAATATACTTTTCTGAGAATCAGACCTACAAATTCAGGCATCTACCTAACCAGGGACAGACATATTTAACTCTTTCTGAGATGGACAGACCATACAAATGCAGCCCATTTGTGTAGAAACTAACAGGACTAAATCCAAGTTCTCATTAAAGGTTTTCCACTTGGTGGAAGAGTATGAGTGATCTTGATACTGACTCTGAACTTCACTGGCAGGGATGATCTGGATAAATCACATAAATACAGTGTTCAATTAAACTTACTTAAGATTGTAGTCCTACAGATAATTGGCATGTGCATGTCCTTCTCTTGTTTGCAATGTCTCTGTGCAGAGGAAGTACCATCCATCTAACTCATAGATCTAACCTGTTGTTGTCAATAATGCATTCTTTTGTATTGATATCATTTCATGCATTCAGAAGCAAGTAACGAAGACATAAAACCTAAGAGCAAAAGCCCAAGATAGCATACTTGTTGCTGGGCTGTAAAATGGGAAATAAATCTCTAAACGCTCCTCCAAATTCATAAAATCGGCAGATGCACCATTTTGGAATTCCACTTCAGTGTAATCAAGTACAGAGAAATAACACACATCAAAGTGTAAGTCAAGCCACGGTGATAACCACTGCTTTCATTTGAGAATCTGTTGGTCTGCTGGACTTCTCAGTGTCTTTCAATACCACTGACCATGGTATCACAAGCCAACTCTCTGAGATGAGATTTGGGGGCACTGTTAGCAGTGGTTCTGCTCTTTCTTGGTGAACTCAGAAGATGATGCTAGGGGACTTTTGTTCAATGCCCTGCCTATTGGTCTGTGTGGTCCCCTCAGGGTTCTGTTTTGTGCCCCATCTACATGAAACCACTGGGAGAGTTCATCTGGAGTTTAGGGGAGTGCTGTCACCAATATGCTGATGACACCCAACTCTACTCCTCCTTTCAGTGTCTAAGGACACTGTCTTGATACTGAACCAATGTCTGTTGTCAGAAATTGACTGGATGAAAAGCAAGCAAAACTGAAATGTAATCCAAACAAGATGGAGGTGCCCCTGGCAGATCAGGGAATAGATGCCTGTGCTGGATGGTGTTACCTTCCCCCTGAAATTTTAGGCTCACTGGGTGTTCTCCTGGATTCAGTTCTGAGCCTAGATACCCAGGTTTTGACAGTGACCAGGAACTAGTGCACACCTGAAACAAGTACACAACTGTGCCCATTTCTTGAGACATTAGATTTGGCTGCAGTGACAAATGCCTTGATTACATCCTGTTTGGATTACTCTAACACAGTCTTTGTGGGTCTGCCTCCAGAAACTGTTTGGAAACTTCAGCAGGTCCAAAATACCGTAGCCAGAATGTTGACCTGGGCTAGTTATAGGGAGCATATAACTCCCTTGTTAAAACAGCTTCATTGTTTACCAGTACATTTCCAGTCACAATTCAAAGTACTGGTTATGACCCATAAAGCCTACACAGCTTAGGGCCAAACTATCTGAAAACCATACAGTAGTTTTTTGTGGAGCTTTCGGGCTATGTGGCCATGTTCTAGAAGAGTTCCTTTCTGACGTTTCGCCAGCATCTGTGGCTGGCATCTTCAGAGAATGATAGTCTGGAAAAGGATTGGATATATATATCCTGCGTGACCCTGGGAAGGAAGGAGTAATTTGCAAATGTATTGTTCTGTTGCTAATGGCAGTCCTCAGGGTGGGAGGATATGCAAACAAAGATCCCTGGATCTATGGGTGGGAGAGCAGGGAGAGTCCCTGGGGGTCCCTCTGGTGCTTCTGTCAGCCATGGATCCCTGGATCTATGGGTGGCAGAGGAGGGGGAGACCCTCCATCCTCCCTGCCCCCCTCTGCTTCTTCTCCCAAGGAAGGGGGAGAGGGAGAGGGAAAGGGATGGCTGCTTGTCTTCCCCAATGAGAACAGCAAGCATGCCAAGGAAAAACCCCAATTCCAAACAGGCCCCCCTTCCATAGTGGGGACAAGGAGCTTTTTGGAACTGGGGTTTTCCCTGGGGCAGACCCGGGTTCGAATGTGGGTCATTCTTCCAATGGGAATGGGCCCTAGATTTGTTATCTCTCTGTCTCTCTTTTGTATTCTAGCCAATCTCCACATATTCTGTGCCTCTTGAATATTGTTGCTGCGTGCCCTGAAGTTGTTTCTGACTTATAAAGACCCTACTGGGGGTGTATAGGCAAAATTTGTTTAGAGGTTTGCTTCTGCCTTCTCAGACTGAGAGAATGTGACTTGCTCAAGGTCACCCAGTGGGTTTCCATGTCCAAGTGGAGTTTCAAAACCTGGTCCCCATAATCATACTCTAACACTCAAACCACTGGCTCTTCTAGAGGTGCTGGACCTCAGTTCCCACAGTCAATCCCCCATACCATTCAAGCATGATGGGAACTGCAGTCCACTACACCTGGATGGTGTCTAGTTGGTGAAAGTAGCTTGTTTAGGGCTAAAGGAAGTGGGGATTCATTAGGTATTTCTGGCAAACTAAAAACCCTGCAAAAGAACTGGCATACTCTTGTAATGGAAATATTGTGTAAAATGTAAGGATCTTTCAGCAAAAGCATTGGAAGATTCCTTTTGCAAATCTCTGTTATTGATATAGCACTGTTAACTGCCTTTGTTAATATACAAAGGAAGCCAGCAGGACTAACAATGCAGCAGAACACAATAATTTGCTCTGCTGGTTCTGTTCACAACTATCCTGGTGTTGATACCGTTATTACTTCATGGATCTACAGTACTTTCTCACCACCTCACGCAGTATAGAGTAACAGCTGTGAGGACAGTGAAAGAGGAAGGAGAAAGAACACCTGCATGTCAGAAGGTGGGATGCAGAATGAAAGGAAGACCATATGTTCAAATGAAGGTCCACTGAAGAAGGGCAGGTGGCTCTCCCAACAAGGATGAATGTATGCAAGACTCGCCAGGACAGAGTCCACTTTCCCCCTTCCCAGATAGTCAAAAGAGGCAAATGTTGCAGTGAAACCAGAGTAATTCCCCTTAGAAAATCTTTGGCTTGAGCTGCATTTTTGACTGCAGCAACAATCTAGTTTGACACCACTTTAACTGGCATGGCTCAATGCTATGACATTCTGAGAATTGTTATTTTGGTGAGACATTTAGCCTCCTCTGTCAGAGAGCTCTGGTGCCACCACAAATGACAATTCCCAGAATTCCACAGTATTAAGCCAAGGCAGTTTAAGTGGTGTCAAACCTTGTTATTTCAGCAGTGTTGATGCAGAAAGGAACCCACACATAAGTATAACCTGAGGAAGTAGCCTCAAGTTTACAAAAGTTCATACTCCCAGCTTCTTTCTTTCAGTTGGTCTCAAAGGTGCTACTAGATCCCTTTGTGTACTGATTTTCTAGACTAACATGGCTATAGCTTTGAATTCCCCCATCTAAGAAGTATATGGTGAGGCAAAGGCTCCTCTAGAGAGCCAGCATGGTTTAGTGGTTTGAGTGTTGGATTACAACTCTGGAGACCAGGGTTTGATTCACAGCTTAGCCATGAAACCCACTGGCTGACCTTGGACAAGTCACATGCTCTCAGCCTCAAGGGAAGGCAATAGCAAACCTCTCCTGAACAAATCTTGCCAAGAAAACCCCATGGTAAGTTCGCCTTAGCGTGATCGTAAGTCATAAATGGCTTGAAGGCACACAAAAACAAAGACAGAAGACTAAATCAGACCAAATGCACCTGAATGGAGTCTGCTGAAGTCTAGCAAAGCCTCATGCCACCAACTTCTCTCTTCCAGTTAGTCTCAAAGGTGCTGCAAGATCCCTTTGCAGACTTGATTTTCCAGACTAACGTGCCTAGGTCTTTGAGAATAATCACAAAGTGTCCTCTGCGTATTACTCACAGAATCATAGAGTTGGAAAAGAGCACAAAGGCCATTCAGTCAAAACCCCCTGCCATGCAGGAAGACAGAATCAAAGCAAGCCCGACAGATGGTTTATAAAACTTCCAAAGGAGGAGACTCTACCACACTCCAAGGGAGTGTGTCCCACTGGTGATACAGCTCTCACCTTCAGGAAGTTTCTCCTAATATTGAGGTGGAATCTCTTTTCCTGTAGTTTGCATCCATTGTTCCAGCTCCTAGTCTCTGGAGCAGCAGAAAACAAGCTCACTCCATCCTCAATGTGACATCCCTTCAAATACTTAAACTGGGCTATCATATCACCTCTTAACCTTCTCTTCTCCAGGCAGAACATCCCCAGCTGCCTAAGTCGCTCCTCATAGGGCACAGTTTTCAGACCTTTGACCATTTTGGTTGCCCTCCTCTGGACTCGCTCCAGCTCACATTCAGATCAAGTGTATATTCAGAGGAACACACTTGTAGTCCCCACATGCCTGTCCCTCCTCTGCACATGTTCAGGGGCACTATGCTCGCCCAGGTGCCCCCCATATGTGTGACCCACCCTCCCCACAGGGTGACCAGATGTCCTGACCACAAAGGAGGAGAAGGCAACCCAAAATGGGAGACATTTGAGAAAAATGTAGAACATTTCCAACTAAAACCCTCAGAACGCTCATATAAATGTACATTCATGCTTCCCTTAGCCATGCTCAGAATGAAGGACATTTTTAAATTTCTCCTGGGCAGGAGACTGAAATAGAAGACAGGTCCTGCCTATAAATATAAATTCGTAGGAGGCTCAATTGTAGGTCCTGGAAAAGGAGGATGTGCCTGGCCACTCTACCCTACCCTTATTTAGTTATATCTCTATATTCTCCTATATATATATATATATATATATAATTAATTAAGTTTAATTTATAAAGTTCTTTAAATTCACACAGCGCTGTACATACAATTCATGGTAAGTTCGCCATGGTAAGTAAAATAAAATAAACCTGCCAGGGGTGTACATTCTAGGTAAAACAATTATAAGTTAATACATATTAATTTAAGTTCAAACCAATAAAATATTAACAGACAAACAGATTAAAATAAGTGTACTACAACAATAATCTTATCATATATATATATATATATATATAAAATCATGTTAACAATCATTATACACATATATATAAATATAACAATTATGTTATCAATTTCATATATATATATATATATATGTAAATCATGTTAACAATCATGTTATCAAATATATATACACATATTTAGAAAAATCATGTTAACATTAATATATATAAATTAAAAGAAGAATATAAAGATATAACTAAATAAGGAGAGCGCAGGGTTGGCCAGGTGTGTCCTCCTTTTCCAGGATCTGTATGTATTTATGTAGTACATATATATGTGTGTGTGTGTGTGTGTATGTATGTATATATATATATATGTGTGTGTATGTATATATGTTTGTGCATATATGAGTGTGTGTATATATATGTGTGTGTGTGTGTGTATGAGTGTGTATATGTGGGGGTATATATGTGTGTGTGTATATATATATGTGTGTGTGTATATGTGTGTGTTTGTGTATATGTATATATATATGTATATTTGTGTGTGTGCATATGTGTGTGTGTGTGTGTATATATATATATGTGCATGTAAATATATATGTGTGTGTGTATACGTGTGTGTGTATATGTGTGTGTGTGTGTGTGTGTGTATATATATATATATATATACACGTGTGTCTATGTATATATATATGTGGGGGGGGGGGCACAGCCTTGTTGTGTTTACCGAAGAGGCTGTTGCAGAAGCCGTCCCAGAGGCACCCGGCGTGGGGCCAGAGCCAGCGGCGCCGGAGGCAGGAGGCGAAGGTGAAGGCGAGGCCGAAGAGGGAGACGAGGAGGTCGCTGAGGCTGATGTTGGCCAGGAAGAGGTGGGTGGGAGTCCGCAGCGCCTTGAACTTGGCGTAGAGCACCAGCACCAGCAGGTTGTTGCACAAGCCCAGCACCCCGATGCTCGCCACCGACACCGCCAGCGCCTCGTACGTCCCGGGGCTGAAGGGGCTCGGCTCCGGAGACCACGAGGGGGACCCGGGCCCAGGAGACTCCTCCTCGGTGGCGGCGGCGGCGGCAGAGTCCTCCTCGCCCGCGCCGCCCTGGCTGCCGTTGTACATGGCTCCCTCTCACTCGCTCCGGGCTCACATGCCAGCAGAGCTGCTGCTGCTGCTGCTGATCGAGAAGGAGGGAAAGAGAACAGCAGCACTGACAGCAGCAGCAGCTCTTGGCGCCAAAGGCGGGGCCTAGCCTTTCCCGCCAATGGGAGCGGGACTCTGCTGCTTCATCGTCGCAGCGCCACCTACTGTCACCTTTCCGCACTGCACGCTTAATATTACAACTCTGCTCTTCCACTCCCCTCCCGTTGCATGCTGGGATTTGGAGTTTCAGGAAGGGGCGCTTAGAATCCTCAGCCAGGGCTTCTGAGGCCTCGCTGAACTACAAGCCTCAGAATGCAACAGGAGGCAGACAGAGCAGCAGCAGCAGCAGCAGCAGCAACAACAACAATAATAAATAATTTTAATAAACTTTTATTACTTATAAAAACATATATTAACAAAATAAAATACAAATATGCATCATAAATACATATAAAGACAGCATATAAAGACAAGCCTCAAAGAATTACAAGCCTCAAAATGCAACAGGAGGCTGACAGAGCAGAAGCAGCAATAATAATAATAATTTTAATAAACTTTTATAACTTTAAACTTTTATATATGCTTATAAAAACATATATTAACAAAATAATACATTAATACCAATACACATCTTAAGTACATATAAAGACAAGCCTCGAAGATATTCCCTGGAATCTTTTACCAAAATCCCTGGAATTCCCCAATATTTACCAGAATATTCAGTCAAAATGCCCGGAAAGAAATTGATTGAATTCCCCGGAAATTGCCATCACTGATTTCTCACACACTTCATATTCCATTATTATTATTATTATTATTATTAAAGCTTTATTTATATACAGCTGTAACTTTACACAGCAGTGTGCATACAATCTATGAATTAGACAGTTCCCTGCCCTCAGGCTTACATCATACAGACCTGTACATAACATAATACAGAAATATCGCCGCATAAATAAACACAATCCAGCCTACGCCAACCATTCGACATCACCACACATAAATACCAACATTATCAGAAACAAAAAACGTGACTTCCTGAATTTTATTTCTATCCCACTTCTCCCATAGAGTGGAAAAGCAGCACTGTAAGAGTGCAGAAATGTGGTTAGTCGCTTCAGGGCAGTGGTCTCCCCAAACTATGCCCTTTAAGAGATTATTTTGGACTTCAGTTCCCAGAAGACTCAGCCATGTTGGCCAATAGTCTGGGATTCTGGGAGCTGAAGTACAAAATCTCTTAAAGGGCACAGTTTGGGGACCACTGCTTTAGGGTGTCGGTTGAGCCCACCAAGGACCCCACACCTGCCTCAGCTCCCTCAACCGGTGCCCTGAGGCGACAACTAATTTACTCCCCTCAAGATGACCAGGTGTCCTAACTAACCTCTGAGGAGAAAGGACAAGGCACCACAAAAATGGAGGGCCTTCAAGGAAAATGTTGGACACCACCAAATACTGTATAATGCTTAAAACACCTCCTAGAAATGTAAAGTCATGCTTCTTAGTCGGGTTCAAAATGGAGGACATGCCCTGAGGCCTCGGAGCCCTTGCCCAGGGTGACCAGGTGGCCTCACCAGAAAGGAGGGCACCTCAAAATAGAGGGCCTTCCAAGAAAAAGTTGGACAACACCCAATCTAAAGCTCAAAATACTCATAGGAATGTAAAGTCATGCTTCTGAGGCAGGCTCAAAATGGAGGATGTGCCCTGAGGCCTCAAAGCCCTCACCCAGGGGAACAAGATGGCCTCGCCGTGAAATAGGTGACAAGGCATTGTTAAAATAGAGGGCCTTCCACAAGAAAAGCTCAAAACATTCCTAGAAATATAGATTCATCCTTTGTAGTCAGGCTCAAAATGGAGGACATGCCCTGAGACCTCAGAGCCCTTGCCAGAGGAGACAAGATGGCCTCGCTGCAAAGGAGAGGACAAGGCACTGCAAAAATAGAGGACCTTCAAGGAAAATGTTGGACACGACCAAATACTGTATAATGCTCTAAACACTCCTAGAAATGTAAAGTCATTCTTCCTAGTAATGTTCAAAATGGAGAGTGTGCCCTGAGGCCTCAGAGCCCCCACCCAGGGTGACCAGATGGCCTCACTGCAAAGGAGAGGACAAGGCACTGCAAAAATAGAGGGCTTTCCACAAGAAAAGCTCAAAACACTCCTAGAAATAAATATAGATTAATGCTTTTTAGTCAGGGTCAAAATGGAGAACATGCCCTGGGGCCTCAGAGCCGTCACCCAGGGTGAACAGATGGCCTTGCTGCAAAGGAAGGGACAAGGCCCTGCAAAAATAGAGGGCCTTCTGCAAGAAAAACTCAAACCACTCCTAGAAATAAATATTCATGCCTTTCAGTCAGGCTCAAAATGGAGGACATGCCCTGAGGCCTCAGCTCTCTTGCCCAGGATGATCAGATGGCTTCACAGCAAAGGAGGGGACAAGGCACAGCAAAAATAGAGGGCCTTCAATAAAAACGTTGGACACAACCAAATGTAAAGCTCGAAACACTCCTAGAAGTATAAAGTCATGGTTCTTAGTCACGCTCAAAATTGAGGATGTTTTGACATTCCTCTTGGGAAAAAAGGCTGAAATGCAGGATATGTCCTGGAAAAGGAGGATGTCTGGTCATCCTGCCTTAAGAGAAACCTATCCTAGCTGCTGCAGCAGCAGCTAGTGGCTTCCATGTCAATGGGTGGAGAATCCACTTTGCGTGTCAGTCCAGACTTTAAAAACTATCAAAAAGTGATCACGAATTTATATTGGTTTAGGGTTGAGCACCTTGGAGAGCTCCTTCAACCCTTCCATTAAAGCCTAGGGAAAATATTATATCCAAAGTGCTGAACATATTTGGCCAATTGGCTTCAGGACCATGGACAGCTCTTTTCAAAGCTCACATTAAACTCTGAGGAGGAGGGAGTGGTGGTTATTCACAATCTCTGCAGCATGGCCAAAAGTTAAATGGTTAGAGGTTCCTTGTTCCTCCCCCAGAGCCAGTGTGGTGTAGTGGTTTGAGTGTTGGACTATGAGTCTGGAGAACAGGGTCTGAATCTCCACTCAGCCATAGTAACCTTGGGTAAGTCATACTCTCTCAGCCTCAGAGGAAGGCAAAAGTAACCCCTCTCTAAACAAATGTTGCCAAGAAAACTCCATGGCCTTAGGATAGCCGTAAGTTGAAATTGACATGAAGGCACATAAGAACAAGAACAACATTAATTCCACACTCATACCAGTGCTTTGCAAATCATACCTCCTATTTATCTTTCTAAAAAACATTTAGTAAGCCAATAGCTGTTTAAAGTTTGGTTTGGGGATTCTTTACTTGAAAAGAAGTGGTTTTCTTGTTTATTTTTTAAAATCCATCTAAAAGTCTGATCATGCATGCATGTTAATCACTATTTGATGCAGCAAGGCCAAGGATCCTGTGGCCCTGGGTCTAATTTTCTGTGGCATTCAGCACTCTTAGACTGCACACTTCCTCTTGCTCTCATGGGAATTGCTTCCTCTTCATATATAAGCTAGACTTTAAAAAGAAAGCAGTGGCACAAAAAGTGAAAGAGGTCTTAAGGGTAAACTCCACTCACTTTCATCTCTGACCTGTACCTACCAAAAGCCCTTCATAGGAAAAAGACTCCCCACCTAAACAACATTGCAGCCGTTCAATCTTTCGTGTATATTTGACTACAATACACATCAACCCAATGTCCATGATGTTGGTTGAACATAACAGTTCAGCACATCTGGGAGAATTAGGCTTGGGAAGGCTGGATTGTTATCTGGACATCTGAAGGAGTCACTGAACAGAAATTTCACATTTTCCAACACATAGAGGGATATTGGGTATGGAGTGACCAGCTGATATACATGCACCATAAAATGATCATCACTTATCTCAGTTTTTGACATTCAAAGGTGAATGCCATTGCTTATGTAATCAAAACAACATCATCTGCACTAAAGCAAGAGGTAGCAGCTGACCTAAGAAAAACCCACAATTTAAAGGCATAAGAAATCTTTAGGGTAAGAACATAACAGAGGAAGGAGAACCAGTCCAGTGGGGACTAAGTGTGCTCTGTAGCCATCCAAAACTGATTGATTGTTGGAGAAGATGAGGGAAATATTAAACACTGGAATGAAGTCAAGCATACTGAAAGGAAATGGCCCAGGCTGACTGAAATTAGGCTTGGGAAGCACTCCAGACTGCAACACATTCAGACTTGTGTGCTGGATTTTGAATTGTGTATTAACTGGTCATTTTAAACTATTTTAAAATAAATAAACATAAATGCATAAATCACAGATCAAAATAGCCTAAGATGCACCTTTGGGCATGGTGTTACCTTGGAAATTATTTATGTAATTTTTTTAAAAACCTGATACTATCTTAATTAAGAGTACATTGAAGTATAGACTCATAGAGTAGGAAGGGCCACAAGGCCATCTAATCCAACCTACCTACCAGTGGCCATCTGGTCCCTTTGTTTAAAAACATCCAATAAGAAAGAGTCCATACCTTTGGAGATAGTGTTTTACACTGTCAAACAGCTCTTCCCATCAAGTTCATCCTAAGGTTAACTGGAGACTCTTTGGATACATCCACATTGCAGAAATAATCTAGGTTGATGTCACTTTAACTGCTATGGCCCAGTGCTATGGAATTCTGGGATTTGTAGTTTTCTGATCTATTTAGCCTTCTTTGTCAGAGGGCTGCAGTGCAGATACAGCCCCAGTAATTTGAATCCAGTGATTTGGGTCCTTTCTTCTGGAGCAGCAGAAAATAAACTTATTCCATCTTCTACATGGCAGCCTTTCAGATATTTAAAGATAACTATCATATCGTCAGTCTTCTCTTCTATAGCTGAGTGTACCCAGCTCCTTCAGCTGTTCCTTATGGGGCTTTATTTCTAGACACTGTACCATCTTGCTTGTCCTCCTCTAGATGTTCCAGATTTTCAATAATCTTCAACTGTGATTCTGAGCAGAGAACAATGTATTGCAAATAATGTCTTACCAAAGCAGAATCTTGACCTGGACGCTATAGTTCTTTTGATCAATCACTGGCTTTCTTTCCAACCGCATCATATTGTGACTCATGTTTAGATTGCCATCTACTAAGACCCCTAGTCCTTTCCACATATACTGCTGTGGAACTGCCAGGTGTCTTCCATCTTGTATTTGTGTGTCTCATTTTTCCTACCCGAATAGAGTTCCTTAAATTTATCCCACTGGAAATTTATTTTGGTAGCCTGGGCCCAGCTCTCCAGTCTCTTCAGGTCACCTTGAATCTTGATCCTGTCTTCTCCAACATGAACTACCTCTCCCATTTTGGTGTGATCTGCAAATCTGTGAGCATGTCCTGTATTCCATCAACATTCCTGTTCATGTCTTATAAACTCTGGCTTGTGTCCTCCTTCCCTGTCTACTTTAAAAGTTATGTAAATTATATGTGGTTATAATTTTTTTCTTGATGTCTAACTGTAAACCTGCCTTTGAAGTTTCTTCCTTGACATTCTTCAATAGCTGTTCCAAGACTTTGCTGTTTTCTGCTTGTAGTATGGTGTCATCTACATACCATAAATTGTTGATGTTCCATCCACCAGTTTTCAGGCCTGTTTCCTCTGCATCTAATCTGACTTTACAAATGATGCATTCAAAGTACACAAATAGACAGGGTGATAGGAATGCAGGCATGCCTGACATTGCCAAGTAGGTAGATACAATGAATGAAGCAACGTCCTCACGTCTCTACAAGACCTGAGCAGGGCTGTCAAAGTTTACTTGATGGCAACAAACAACAATAATGTGGTAAAGCAACCCTATTTTTATATGACATTTTAAAGGATTTTTTAAAAAATAGCATAGCAAAATTAAAAGTGCAATGCACATCAGTCTACAGAGTCTAGTTATACAGAGACAAGTGTGAATGGAAGGATGGGCAACTGTGGTGGGCCTAAGGGGTTATTTTTTGTATGTGGGACTCTCTCCAGGCTGCATGTACTTCCAGATATGAAAACAAAAGTGGAGGTGGCTGGAGGTCGACTTCTTTTTTAAAAAGATACTAATTCACTGCTACAGTAGGAGGAGGCCTACAACCTGTTAAATAAGAGAACTATCATTCTTAGAGTCTTCTAAGAAATTTACTTTATCCTCTCTTTTTTGCCAGGAAAAAAAAGATGTCCAGGAGGTGAGGAGGTCAAGTACTTCCAAAAGAGCCTTGGGGTCCACATGCAGTGCCAAGGCTGCTCATTGCCCATCCCATTGTAGAGTGTTTAACTGATAAAATATCTGTTTCCTGGAAAGGTAGTGTACAGTACTCCCTAATTAGCAAAATAAACTGATACTCTACTCTCCCAGTGCTCAGCAGGCAGCTGGATTAATTTACAAGAACCTCATTTTAATGAGTTCTGAGTTCATCTGCCACAGGCTTCCCGAACAGAGTATTCAAGGCCTTGGCAATTTCAAAGAGATGAGCTAGAAGCACATGGAGCAAAATCTCTGATTTAGAAATTCTAAGATGTTCTTCAAACATTTATTAGGATGGATCATTGTGCTTGTAAAATATTCTAAACTTCATGCTTGCTCAACCACTGAGTAACTCAAATCAGAGGCTCATACTGCTTAATTTCTAATGGGGCAGACAGATTATTTAGAATACCAATGGCTGATTTTAATCTAGTTTTAATTTGATACAGTAGCCACGAATCTTTAAAAAAGATGACTTGTAGTGGTGTGATCTAACTTCTAAAACACATTGACAGTTACTCAGAGACTTTCATATTCCATATTCCCCCCACATCCAGCACCATTTATGATGTAAAGCCATTTGATCTGCTTTGGAAGAAAAACTTGGGATATCTCCCAGTAGGAACTAATAGCTTTCACCTGAGTACAGGGAAGGTTTTTATATATTCTACATTGTTGTGTGCAGTCAAATCATTTCTGACTTATGGTAACCCTAATGTGAACCTATTGTGATGTCTTCTTGGCAAGATTTCTGGGTCTGTCATTGCCTTCCTCTGAGGCTGAGTGTTATGCAGTGGATTTCCATGGCCTGGAGGAGATTTGAACCTTGATCTCTCAGCATCCTAGGCCAACACTTAAACTACTACACCATGCTGGATCTCATATCTATATCTATATCTTTCAACTGTTGCCCAGAATTGTTTACAAAAATGAAAAAAACATATAGGTGTTTACAAAATATGCAAAATGTTATTGTTAAAAATGAAATTAAAACATCTATAGAAGTATGAACAAGTTAAAATGCATATAGAAGTATGAACAATTCTTGCCAGACAAATCTGATCTCTCTTTTTGATAAAATTACCAGTTTGGTAGATGAGGGGAATGCTGTGGACATAGTATATCTTGATTTCAGTAAGGCCTTTGAGAAGGTTCCCCATGACATTCTTGCAAACAAGCTTGTAAAATGTGGGCTAGACAAGGTAACTGTTACATGGATTTGTAACTGGTTGACTGGCCAAATTCAAAGGGTGCTCAACAATGGCTCCTTTTCATCCTGGAGAGAAGTGACCAGTGGGGTCCCACAGGGTTCTGTACTTGGCCCAGTGCTATTCAATATCTTTATTAATGACTTGGATGACAGAATTGGGAGCATACTTATCAAATTTGCAGATGACACTAAACTAGGAGGAGTAGCCAATACTCCAGAAGACAGGGTCAAAATTCAGAATGACCTGAATAGACTAGAAAGCTGGGCCAGTGCTAACAAAATGAAATTCAATGCAGAGAAATGTAAAGTTCTGCACTTAGGGCAGAAAAATGAAATGCACAGATATAGGATGGGGGACATCTGGCTGAATGAAACTACGTGTGAAAGGGATCTAGGAGTCCAAGTAGACCATAAGTTGAACATGAGTCAACAGTGCGATGCAACAGCTAAAAAAGCCAATGCTATTTTAGTCTGCATCAATAGAAGTATAGCGTCTAGATCAAGGGAAGTAATAGTGCCACTCTATTCTGCCTTGGTCAGGCCCCACCTGGAATATTGTGTCCAGTTCTGGGCACCACAATTCAAAAAAGATGTGGAGAAACTGGAGTGGGTCCAAAGGAGGGCAACTAAAATGGTGAAGGGTCTGGAAACCCTGCCCTATGAGGAACGACTTAGGGAACTGGGGATGTTTAGCCTGGAGAAGAGAAGGCTAAGAGGTGATATGATATCCCTGTTCAAATATTTGAAGAGATGTCATATTGAGGAGGGAGCAAGCTTGTTTTCTGCTGCTGCAGAGACTAGAACGTGGAACAATGGATGCAAACTGCAGGAAAAAAGATTCCACCTCAACATTAGGAGGAACTTCCTGACAGTAAGGGCTGTTCGACAGTGGAACACACTCCCTCGGAGTGTAGTGGAGTCTCCTTCCTTCTCTTTAAGCAGAGGCTGGATGGCCATTTGTCAGGGATGCTTTGATTTGGAGTTCCTGCATGACAGGGGGTTGGACTGGATGGCCCTTGTGGTCTCTTCCAACTCTATGATTCTATGAAAATGCAACCATTAAAAAGGCAAGATGTAAAAACAATGCAGCAGTACTATTCAAAATGGTGGTTCCTAGGCCAGTGCCTGTCCCTGCAGCATTGGCTGCCAGTCCCTGGCAGGTTACCAGGAAAGAAAGAAACATGGGCACAAATATGGTGCCAATCTCTGGCACATTGGAAAAAAGTATTTGTGGGATTCCTGTAACAGATAACCTGAGAAGCATTGCAATATAGCACACCATCAAAAGCCTTTTTCTTAAAAGCTGGAGTGCAGCACTCTTGGTGGCCACATTGACTTCCTTAGGTCAATGTGAAGGGCCATGAGGGCAATTTTTACATGGTTTGCCACTGTTTTAGGCTTAGGAGAGTCTTTTTTTTACAACAGGAATTGATTCAGAAGTTAACCCCCAGATCATATCCTGTTATGAATAAAGGATTCTCCTAGGGATAAAATGGCCCCAGGAAAGTAAAATTACTCCTCCATCTCTTAGGTGATGTCTGGACAGGCCAAAATACTCCAAGAGCAGCCTGGAGTATTCTGCCCTAGAGTTCCCCCTTTAGCTGGCCCTCCCATTGTGACACCGGATGGCTGCTCACATACCTGTCCTCGTGAGCCATGCCATGCAGCCATCCCATAAGAAGGGTATACCCAAATTCCATGTAATGCAAATGCATTGAGGATGTGTGTATAATATTGTAATTTAAAGGTATAATTTTAATTTTGCTGGTTGTTTTATATCACAACTATTACCATGACATTCAGAAACATGCAGGAATTATGATTAACGAGTAACATTAATACAAAAAAAAAAAAAAATACTAAACATTCTGTATGGTATCGTATGGTAAGGGAGGAGGTCAATGGGGGATGACACCATGAATTACCACACTGGGTGACACCAACCCTAGTGATGCCACTGCCTCTCCTGTGTTCTCACCAACTGTACCTGAACATCCTCGTCACAAATGCTAGTGGTCCAGTTAAATCTCTAGTACCACCATCTCAACCATGTGTATATCTATACACATAATCAAAGATAAAAAGATTCTGATATATCATTGCAGTTCAGGTATTAGAAAAAGAGTAAATTGTACTAGTGTTCAAGAAGTTTGGACCTAGGTGGGCTCCATGCTCTCTAGTATCTGGCCCATGGAGAGGAGCTGTTCACAACACATTTCAAATCTTTGAACATTACAAATATTCATGTGTTTAATACATGTGTTAAATCAATCTACCGGTACAAGTATATATCTGATTACCTAACAACTATTTGTAATTGGCCATAACTAGCTGTACTTTCTGCATTTCCTTTCTTTCTAACATTTAATCCCTGCCCCAGCCATATATATAGATATACAAGTAACTAAATTCCAGAAAGTTATTTTTAAATATAATTCACTATATAACTTCTTACACAGTGATGCCTGAGTAAGTGGAATACATCTCCCTGAGTAGCTGGAAGACTTCTCCTGTCCCAGCCAAGGATTTCCACTGCCCTGTCCCAGATTCGTCCCTTCTCGCTTGCTGCCCCTCACTCCTGGAACCTTCTTCCCCCACATGTGCACCTCATCACTTCTCTAACCAGATTCAAAATTAAGTTAAAGACTATATTGTTTAGGGAAGCGTTCCCAGTATTGTGCCATCTGTCCCAGGATGCCTCCTTTTAACTATGTATTAAGAACCCAAGCCCTCCCTCCAGTCCATCTGCCTTGGTCCAGGCCCCAGAGGGAGAGAAGAACCACTGGACCTCATCCCCTTCCCACCACCTTCCCCTTTTCCTTTTGTGTTGTCTCTTTTAGAGCCTGAGGGCAGGGATCCATCTAATTATAAGATTGTATGTACAGCACTGTGTAAATTTACAGCACTATATAAATAAATAAAATAAAATAAAAAATAAATAAACCTCCCTGACCATTTTGTTCCATCATCCCCACTCATTACATTACTTTTGAAATGTAATAATGTTACACCTTGGCTTTAAAAATATACAGAGTAATTCAGAGATGATAATTCCATTACTTTTTAGAAATTATTTCCATGATCTATTTATAACCAAGTGTAATACTTCATATATCAGATGAAATAAACTGTTGTTTTTTTTTTAAAAAAAGGAAGTTATAGCACAATGAATTTATTAAACTTATTTTTTGTTGTTGTTAACGTTTTGTTGTTTTGCATGCTGATATAGGTGCTCCACTGGTTCACATTAGTATCTGTGACTGTGCTAATATTTAGAATGAATACGTTTACTTCTTGCTTCTGGGTGATGCTGCCTTTTAAAACAATTCTAATGAATTGCTTGGATTACATTTGTCATCATCAGCACAGTTGTGGAAGGGATTGTATGTTTTACCATACAATACAATACAATACAATACAGTTGTGGAAGGGATTGTATGTTTTACCATACAATAGTGATAAAGCTGTCTGCCATCCTATTGGGAGGATAGCATAGCTTGATCTCAGTTATTCTCTTCATTTTGTATTTCCAGCAGAATATCAAACAGGGAATTAGGTATGCTTAGCTGCTGATTTCAGTGGTCTTAAGAATGATGAACACTTCTTTGGAGTGTAACCAGCATTTATTTGTTCACGGAATCAAATCTCACAGTGAGGAATTTGTACAAATAAGCTTTACTTCAATGGTCTTTTCTTTTAGTATTCATTGTCTTTATAATTGATTTTAGAGCAGAAGCAATGGGGTGGGGGGACTCAACATCTTTGTGTCTGATAGAAATAAATTGTGTTGCTCCTCTTTGCCTTGCTTTAGAACATGATATGAAATGCATTCCTAGTTTCATTATTCATGTGAAATAACTACGATTGAATACCCACAGCAGCACACCAGACACAAATTTGTTAAAAGTGGGTTAATATTTATGAATATTCCTTCTTCAAGAATATTATTTCTTAAGGCATGATCACATAAATGTAAATTTGTATGAACACAGTCACAGTGATGTTCACTTTAGGACTTGTGTATACAACCAATATTCAGAAGGTATTCCCTCATGTTTACTATCCTAGGCCAAATCCTGAAATAGTAGCTTTCCCTTTATGCAGGGATGGGGAATGTGTGGCCCTCCAGATGTTGTTGGAGTGCATTTCCTGTCATTCTTCACTATGTGTTATGTTGGCCAAGACTTGTAGTTCAACAACATTTGCAGATGATACCAAATTAGGAGGAGTATCTAATACCCCAGAGGATGGGACAAAAATTCAAAATGACCTTAATAGATTAGAAAGCTGGGCCAAAATTAATAAAATGAATTTCAGCCTGGAGAAATGTAAGATATAGATTTAAACTACAGGAAAAGATTCCACCTCAACGTTACGAAGAACTTCCTGACAGTAAGAGCTGTTCGAATGTGGAACATACTCCCTTGGAACATACTCCCTTCTTTGGAGGTTTTTTAAACAGAGGCTGGATGGCCATCTCTCGGGGTGCTTTGATTATGAGTTCCTGCATGGCAGGGGGTTGGACTGGATATCTTTTGTAGTCTCTTTTGACTCTATCATTCTATGATTCTAACCTCTGAAAGGCTATAATATATGTCCCTGGATCTGATTTATATAATGTCTTGTCCAGGACTAAGAAAGGATGCATCTGCACTGTAGAAATAATGCAGTTTGACATCATTTTAAGTGCTGTAGCTCCATCATATGGAATCCTGGGCTCTGCAGTTTTCCATAGTCTTTAGCCTTAAGAGTGCTGGTGCAACACAAAAATACAAATCCCAGGGTTTTGCAGGATGGAGCCATGACAGGTAAAGTGGTGTCAAAACTGCATTATTTTTACAGTGTAGATGTACCCAGAGAGGTCAAACGAAGAGGAAAACTCCAAGGTCACTAGAACAGAATTCTGTTCACACTTTTCTCTCCCCATACTTGAATCTCTCTTCCCAGCTACTCTGAAAGGTGCCCCCCAACCCTCTGTAGAAGATTTTGTAGATCTGGTGAAGGAGATTCAGGACTGAAGTGGAATCATTATCACCATATTCCACTTCTAGATGTCTTTTAGTTTAGGAAATCTTTTTTGAGCTCTTCACATTAATCTTTTTTTTTTTTCATTTTTACCATATCAGCAAATCTGAGCAGTTCACTGCTTACCATTACCAGCAGGCCATTTATGAATAAGGTAAAAGCAGTGGTCCCATTACAGAACCTTAGGGATGCTCATTTGGAGACCTTTCCATTTATTCCTATTCTTTTATTCCAGCAGAGCTGTTTTACTTGTAGAAGTATAACACACCTGCTTTATTTCTGTGCTGTGGGTCATATAACAGAGCTGTTATGGTTTCTTTCGGTGAGTCTACATTGACAGGAAAGTCCAGCTTACCCTCAAATTAGCCCAATCTGCAGTAATCATGAGCTTGTCGACATGCACTGAAGCAAGTTCAGGAGAACTGTTCATGCAATTCTCCCTTTCAAACAACCCTGATCCAATAAATTGTAGCATATGCAGCCCCACAGCAGTAGCTATGTAGTTTTTTTTCTCTGTTCCCTGTTCTGAACTCATTTCTGAACTCCTTCCCCAGTCTTACACCAACCTTGCTATAAAGCACTGTGCACACACATGCACAAATGCACAAATATATGGATTTCCCACTCAAAACTGGGAGAAATACCCATTTTTAATCCAGATCAAAGCACTGAGACTATGGAAAGGCTCAGATTTGGCCCCTGTTTTCCCATACATCCTACTTTCCCTAGTTGAGGATTTTTGATTTGTATTTTGTTTTGTTTTGTTTTGCAAGTGCAGTTTTGAAAGGACAAAGGATGAAAAACCCCACATGTAATCATCTGCCATCTGCACTTGTTATTAACATACTTGTTGCCTTGTCTTTTTATCTTTGGCTTGTTAATATTTCAGTTTTTCTAAAGAAAATGGACCACATTCGGCACAGAGTTCTGAAATATGGCTGCTGATTGCTGCCAGGGATTTTTCTTCACATTAGACAGCAGGTACCCTCTCATGCTTCTTCATCATTTTGAACCTAATTATACCTAATAGTCTCTGAAGTTATTTTGGAAGGCCATAATTATATAAAAACCTACTCAAGTAAGGAATCCAGGCTTTAGGGTTTTTTTTAAAATGTTATCTTATAATGATTCCTTTTTACCTCAATTATGGAAGCCCTTTAAACTTCGACTCAAATTCCAGTAAATTTTTTTTTTTCCTGACCAAGACATTACTGAATAAATTGTTTATTGCCATGTGCCTTCAAGTTATTTCCAACTGACAGCGACCCTTAGACAAAACTATTATGGGGTTTTCTTGGCAAGATTTAATTCAGAAGGGATTTGTCATTACTTTCATCTGAGGCTGAGAGCATGTGATTGCCCAAATGGGTTTCCATAGCTTAGCAAAGATTTGAACACTGGTCTCCTAGAGTTCTAGTCCAGAACTCAAACTACTACATAACACTGGCTAATCCAAAATTTCCCAATAGTTAGCTGTAATTTTCTTAGACTATTTTATATATGTTATGTTAATATTCACATATGTTTATCAACTAAAACTATAATATACCCTCCATTGGCTGTCTTCCTGTATTGCACTTCCTGTTACTGTTGTTTCAAAATAAAATTCCATCTTAAAAAACATGTGAGACTGCACAGCCTCCCACATATTCTATCATTTGCCACATAAGAACAAAAATTAATTTCTTTTCATAAATCTCGGGGGGGGGGGGTCTAGAGAGTTGACCCTTCCTCCCAGGTCTCTGACATGATTTCTGTAAAATCGTGATCACTTGTAAACCTAATTCTGGATGACATCTATTTTGCTGTTCAAGAAAGGGTCCTGAACTGCTTACCTCTAGCTTTTATAAATGACATTTTGTTTTTCCATTTAGTACTCTTTTCTTAGCCTGCAGCGAAGATAGAGATCAGTGCTGATGCATTGACCCTATATATAGTTGAACCATATTGGGTTGAAAAAGCCTTAAGGAAGGATGAAGGCCATCTTCTCTTTATTTTCTTGTTGCCCAGAAATACACTGATGTTTTACAATTACTCCAGCTATAAATATATTGAATTTAAATATTTATTTACTAAAATTAAGATTATAATTTTAAAAATTAATTTTGTAGAATTTGTAATTATACAACTAGTTTCTAATCATGCACTTAACTCCTGGTTGCAGGATTTTGAATAACAAATGCCAGCAGGCAATGTATACAAGATTAAAGGTAGCTTTAAAGCCAGGAACTAGACTACATCTGTAAAAGCTCACACTACAACTTCTTTCGCACAGTTAGTCTCAAAGTTGCTACGAGATCCCTTTGTACACTGATTTTTCAGACGAACACAGCTATGCCTCTGATTTCTACTCCATTAATAAACAACAGTATTTGCTGGAACTATGGGGCTTTACAGATGGCCCCTACAGAGTGGTAGGACACTGCCCTTTTCCGTGTCAGATCAGGGATGAGGCAACTGCATGCCATGCCCCCAACACAGAAAGTCCACAGCATAAAAGCATGGCTTTTTGTGGCATGGGGGTGGAGTCATGGTGCACAGTGTGTGTTTGCAACACCCCCACTCTGCAAAGATGCTGGCATTTATCACCGGTCTGTTCAGGGCCTAAGTATTTTTGGCTGTATCTGCACTGCAGAAATTCTGGGATTTATAGTTTTATGACACATTTAGACTTCTCTGTCAAAGAACTCTGGTGATGCAACAAACTATATTTCCCAGAATTCCATAGCATAGATAGGATTTATTATAGGAACTTTTTTTCTAAATATAAGAAAGTTACTCAGGATCAGGGTGCTATTCTAGCTGCATTATAGGGAAGAGCTGAGAGGGTTCTGGGAAGGAGAACAGGTGGAAACATCCTTAGAAATATCAGTTTACATCACAGTGGGATCAGGACAGGTAGAGAAGCAAGAAGAACACTTTGGGTTACTCAGATTATCTAACCCTATTACTACTGCACACTGTGAGGCACTCTTGACTCTTCAGTGCTGGGTGTTGTTACATTTCCAACATTTTCTTCAGTGGGTTAGCTCAATATTGAAAGAGGAGGAGGAGTGGAAAGGAGGAAAAGCTACTCAGCTCCCAAGAAAGGGGTAGACTGACATGTTTTGGAAAGTATATATGAGCACTTCCAAACTGTGGGCCATTGTTTCATTTTCCATATTTGTTGACAGACTCGTAGAGCTGGAATAGCTTCTGTCTCTGTTGTTTGAAACAGCTCTATAGGTATGCCATGCCCACGTCCCTAAACCAGTCCTCATAGGGCAACATTTCCCAACATTTTACCATTTTGGTCACCGTGATCTGGACACCTTCCAATATCCTTCTTGAATTGTGATGCCCAGAACTGGACACAGTATTTGCTTCTTGTTCCTTTCCCTTTATAGTTGACTGTAATTGCATTCCATTACAGAGATGCAGGTAGAGATGGAAGAAGAAAATAACATGGTTCCTATGTATGTGCAACTGGTTGAATTAAGAGGTTGAAATCCCTGTATGTTATCTATCAAAAAAGTGGGCATTTTGAATCTCATAACAGTGTTTTCTGCCTCTTTAGTATGGAGATTGAACTCATTAACTAGCATCTTGCTAGTTAAGATGGTTTGTGATCTTGAGTGACCTAATGACCAATGGGGCTCAATGAGGTGTTGTGACATCAGGTACCTGACAGCACATTGGCCTGTCCCAGAACTGCATGACAAGAAGGCCAGTAACCATTCAACCAAGCAACAGATAAGGTCATACAACTGGCATTTCCTCAAATGCTAACATCAAAGATTACACCTGAGAGAAAACAAGCCCTGAAACATCAAATATAATGTCTAGAAGAAAGATTCAAGATGATGATGAGCCACCTGATATTCCTGATGGAATCCTTTTTAAAAACTCATTGAAGCTGTTTCAGAGATTAGTTGAGAAAACCATCGCTCAGAAGAGGGAAGAAAGGCTAGGCTTGTACGTAAAAGATGCAGGTAAGGAACACTGTGTGTCTTACATACAGCCATAAATATGTATGCTTTTCTGAAACAAAAGCATCAAAGGCAGCAACGAAAATACAAGTATAAAAACAAAATGTTATAATTAAACAGTGTTGTGACCAATAAAGCACATTCATTTAGTGCTGTTCAGAGACTACTGTATTTACTCATGTATAGATCTAGAAATTATAATTAAATATTTGACCTGAAACATCTGAGTCAACTTATCTACAGGTCAAAGTAAGTACTGTGCTTTAACTCTTATTCTTAAAAAGAAAAAAAAAGGGGGGGGGGAGGTTCATCCCCTTCTTTGAGTTGAGTGCCAAAAGGCAAGAGCTTAGTCCTTTCTGGAAGTACCTAAAAGAAGGACCAACCCCCTCTACTCACTCTGCCAGGCCACTATTTCAGACCTTTCTGAATACTTGGGTGGGGAAATGGTGGTGGTGGAAGCTCTTTGACACTTTCCTTCAAAAGAGTGCTAAAAGGAACCAGGCTTTGAAGGATTTGAAGACATATTTGTGTATGTTTGTCAACTTTTCTGGGTTAAAATCAGGCAAAGTTAACATATTAAAGTCTACAGTATAATCATTGCTAATGTAGGTGCCATTTTTTTTGCTTAGCCTTTTCATCCTTTTTTATGAATCCATTTTTTTGACCCCACCTGTACTTGATTGCCTCCCCCCAAACATTGCACAGCCACAATTTACCATATTCCCCTCCTCATCCATCTAGTATGAGCACAAAATGCTATGCCTGCTGGAATTTTGTACTTTCTTTGGAATTTTTTCCTTTGCTTTTTCCATTATATCCTTTGTTACTTGCCCCTAAGTTTTACCCTCAATTTATCCAAGGTTCATATTAAAATGCATGATTTTGGCCCCAAAATCTGCCCTCGACTTATACTTGAGGTCAACTTATAGTAAAGTACATAAGGTTGATTTTCCAAATGTTTTAATGAGACCAGCCACAAATCTTTGAGGGAAGGAGTTCAAGGATAAAGGTTATACTACTGAGAATGGTCTGTCTTTAGTGCCTGCCAGTTTAACTGATCTTAAAGGTGGGTCAGTTAGTGGGACCTCTGAGACTGATCTTAAACCACAGGCAGCAGATGGTAGGCAGTAAGAAGTAGTGCTTCCTAAAGAAGGAATGAAATGAACCTTGTATGGTAGTCTCTGTGTCCACCCACATTTACTTTGCTTTCCAGTGCAATCCTATTCAAGCCTATCCAGAAGTTAGTTTTATTGAGTCCATGGGGACTTACTCCCAGGTCATTCCCAGGTGTACCATTGCAGCCATTGCAGCCTTAATATTTTCAAAATATGAGGAGCTAGGAAACAAGAGTTTGTGGTTATCTTTTTTCCAGAAAGAGCCTGATTTTAGTCACAGGAAATGCCAACTGTCCAAATAAAAATGAGCACAAAAAAGAAATTTCAAGAACTGATGGTGGATTTCAGTATGAGGAAAGTGAGGCAATGGAGAAAAGTATTTAAAATAGAAACATTAATTTGTTAGCTTTTGCATTGATATTTGGTGGGGGATTCTTTTTCTTCACTGCAGAGGAAATCGATTATGACAAATTCTATGCTGCAGTCCAGGAACTTTTTGGTACAGATGTGAAAACTCAAGATGTTAAAACCTTCTATAGGAAGATTAACAACAACCCAGATGGGCGTACTGAATGGTGTGAGGTAGGTTTGTTATTATTGTTGTTCTTGTTGTTGTTGTTGTCATGATGGTCCACTAACATGTCTGAGCTAAATCCAATGTCAAACCAACCTAATCTGCATTCTGAAATGGGGAATATTAGAAAACTATTTACATGAAGATTACTTTGGTGTAATTATTACATATCCTCCAACATTTCAATGATAAAAACTGGAACATGTGTGGCCAAACAACATCTGAGTGTGGTCAAGATGACAAACATTATCAGTGAGGAACAAAACACAACCTGGGAGAACAGTTTGCAGTTTGGAGCAGTTTGCTTTTGCCTGAGCCTACTAAGATTGGCAAAATTCTGCCTCTTCACTTCTGTTTTTTTTCCCCTCTGGGTTAAAAGGTAAAGAGGGATGCAGTGGCTCAAGTAGTTAAGATACTAGCTCTGTTGATTGGCAGAGGTCTGGGTGCCGCATGATGGGGTGAGCTTTCATCACTAGTCCCAGCTTCTGCCAACCTAACAGTTCAAAAGCATACAAATGCAAGTGGATAAATAGGTACCACTTTGGTGGAAGGTACAGCGTTCTGTGCAATCATGCTGGCCACATGATCACAGAGTAGTCTCTGACAATGCTGGCTTTTCAACAGTAACAGAGATGAGCACCGCTTCCTGTGATTGGGCATGACTTGACAACCTTGTCAATGGGGAATACCTTTACCTTTTTACCAGAATGCATACTACCACTTTCAACTCAGAATACAGCAATTGGAGTAAGCCGAGAATAAAGGTTTAAAATGGGAAGAGAAGAGAGAAAATGGGATATGTTAAAAGCATCTGTAAAGGAGAGACAACAAACAGTTAATTAGGACTGTCTTAAACTGAGATAGTATAGTTCACAAAAGCTATTGCCACTGAGCAGGGGTGAGTGTTACACTCCTCACGGCAGCACAAAGAATGTGGGAGTGGCAAGAGATTTCCATGAGCAGTATATTAAGAACTAAATTGACTTTCATTCTAAAGAAAGAAAATGATTCTCATCAGAAAGGCCTTACTTTGAAGGAAGGAGGAGAATGAATTATCTTGATACAGTAGAATGCTGCAGATTGTCATAGGACTGAGAACAGAAAATGTTTGTCCTTGCAATGTTTTTACTCCCTCACATTTTTCACACTTTGATTAGAAAGGAACATGAATTGCCCCAAATGGATTATAGTCCCAAATGTAGAGGTCCAGAGTAAGATTAAGGTACATATAATCAGAATACAAAAGGGAAAAGGTGTATCTCATTCCCACATCCTATCCTCTGTGAAAGCCTTGGCCTTCAGTTGTCTTCTATTTTCAGAATGGATTGGGCTTGCATTGTGTGATCATGAAAAACACTGCATCACAAAAGTGAGTTCTTTACAATTCCTATTGTGCTGGTGTTGTACAGAGTCTGTGATCTTGATTGATAAAGGAAAGGCTTAGGGTTGTTGTTGTTGTTGTTGTTATGGATTGTAAATTTTACTTCAATTTATGATGATCCTATGAATGAGAGATCTTCAAGAACTCCATGCATTCAGAGGGGGAGAAAAACTAGTGCTCCCACTAGTGCTCCTGTAGTATAACTCCTGCACTATTAGGGCTGTCCTTTTGCCCAACCTTTGCAGACTGAGATGTGTATCTCAAAGATGCCACCTAGGCTGCAGTACAAGGTCTGAAACCTGATAGTCATCCAAATCAGCTGACCTGAGAAATCCATCTAGCTTCATCAAGTTTGATAATCGCAAGCTTTGAGGCAGAATGACTCAGCTGGTGCATCTCCTCTTGTCGTGATATAATCCCCTTGTCTGCCTGGACCAAATAAAATGTCCTCCCTGCATTCCCATAGCAATCAGTCCAGACAACAACCCCTAGTTTTGGTGTGAACTGTCTCGATGTCTGGCCAGTTCAGCACTGAACACAAGGTATACCTACCTTAAAACAGTTTTTTTTAAAAAAACTCACTTTTTCTTCTTGATCATCCCAAAAGATATGGAACCCTCCATTGTGTCATGGGATAGGTGTTCACAATGCGTCTTGTTGTAATGTCCCGGAACTGCCTTCCTAAACATCTTCAGTCTATCTCTTTTCTTGCTAGCTTTAAATCTGAATTAAAGACTTTCTTGTTCTCTGAAGCATTTGGTACTTTATATATATATATATATAAATCTCTTTATTGTGCTGCACTTACAAAGGAAAAAAATTACGTCCAATAGAAAGAATAAAAATGTATTTGTTTTTACTTCAGGTTTTAGATCAACAAAACAAGTACAAATTGGTTAGTGAGCACTTTATGGCAATTTGGAAGTTGAGTGAACCTGAAAAGAGCCACAAAATACAGAGGCAATCCTGACAAGTCACCATTTGTATTATGCCAGTATGTCTCTTTTAGTACAAAACACATGGCAACATCTCATATTCTATGGAGCAGAACCTGTATTAGATCTAAAAGATACATTCCCCCCTCCCCCCCTTGTTTTTGTCTCTCTTAGATTGTAAGCCTGAGGGCAGGGAACTGTCTAATTTTTAAGATTGTATGTACAGCACTGTGTAAACTTACAGCGCTATATAAATAAAGGTTAATAATAATAATAATAATAATTATTATTATTATTTTGCACTTTGATTTTAATATTATATCAATATTAATAATATTTTAATATTGTTGTATAACTTAGATTTGATTATATGTATTTGTCCGGGAAAGCTGCCAACACGTGGCTGATAAAGGAGTCTTTAATAAACACAATAAAATGGAAACAAAATACCAGTAATTGCTGGCCGTCGTCAAATACAAAGTCCGCAAGGCAAAAGGCAAATTCAATGAGTGTTCCAAGGTCGAGGGTTATCACAGACAGAGATTCCAAAGCCGTTCCAAAGGTCGCAGGTAATGAATAGTCTGAAGTCAAGCCGAGAGTCAAGAGCTTTCGCCGGGAAACCAAGACAAGCTTTGACCAAAGTTTGTCTTCCCTGATCTCTTATATAGGCCCCAGCTCCTCCCCTCACAGCTGTTTTAACTTGGCTTTCTCTAACAATCTCCGAGAGCGTCTCAGCCCCTCCCGATCTGCTCTCCTTTGAGTAAAGGAAGGGATTTCTGTCTCTTGCTCCTGTGTCTCTTCCAGGCCTGCAACCTCTGCTGTGGAAAGGCTTTCCTCTGAGGAGACCCCAGGCTGCTGAGGTAGGGGCTGTGCCTCCCTGTGTCCCATAGAACTAGGTCCAGGTTCACCCAAGTCTCCAGGATCTAGCAGCACCATGCTAGGACCTGACCCAGCATACTCTTCCTCAGAATCCTCCATGTCCTCCACCTGGCTGTCCCTGACATCACTCCCCCTCCCATTATCCTCCCCCAACCCCTGAGGAGGACGGGGCCGGTCAGGGAAGCGACAATGGAACTCCCGGACCAGGCGAGGAGCATGAACATCCGAGGCGTTCTCCCAGTATCGTTCCTCCGGCCCGTAACCGACCCAGTCAATCAGATACTGTAGCCTGCCTCGGTAATGATGGGAGTCCAGGATCTGGGCCACCTCGAACTCCTGTTCCCCATCGACCAAGACCGGAGCAGGCGGAGGTGTGGCACCGGTGTTAGGCCGAACCCCCGAGGCCGGAAGCAGCAAAGACCGATGGAAGACAGGATGAACCCGCCAGGTCCGTGGCAGTTGCAGCCGGAACGCCACAGGATTCACCTGAGCCACTATCTTATATGGCCCAACAAACCGTGCATCCAACTTGCGACAAGGCCGATGAAGAGGAAGATGGCGTGTGGACAACCAAACCAAGTCCCCCACCTGCAAAGGAGGACCTGGTTGCCGCCGCTGGTCTGCGCCCCGCTTGTAAGCCTCCTTCGCCACTTCAAGCTGCTCCTGCAGCAAGGACTGAGCAGCCCGAAGCTCTTGGAACCACTGATCCGCTGCAGGAACCGCCGAAACCGGAGCCACAGCTGGGAACCCCCGCGGATGGAAACCTCCAGTGGCGAAGAAAGGCGTTTGCTGCGTCGAGGCATGCACCGAGTTGTTATAAGCAAACTCGGCCAACGGCAGCAAGTCAACCCAGTTCTCTTGCCGGTAACTAGAGTAACAGCGGAGGTACTGTTCCAGTGTCCCATTGGTGCGCTCTGTCTGTCCATCGGATTCTGGGTGATGCGATGAGGACAGGTGTGGAGCCACATCCAGGAGCCGCAACAAGCTGGTCCAAAACCTGGACGTGAACTGGGCCCCTCGATCAGAAATCACACCCTCGGGAAGGCCATGGAGCCGGAAGATGTGTTGCAGAAACATCCGGGCCGTCTCCTTCGCCGTGGGAAGGCCAACACAAGGCACAAAGTGAGCCATTTTAGAAAAAAGGTCCACCACTACCCAGATAGAAGTACAACCGGCAGAGGGGGGCAAGTCGGTGATGAAGTCCATCGAGATGAGCCGCCAGGGCCCTGACGGCGTCGGCAGAGGCAGCAACAAACCTGCGGGCCGTCCCGGGTGATCCTTGGCCCGGTGACACACCGGGCAAGTGTCCACGTATCGGGCCACCTCTGCCCGGACTCGAGGCCACCAAAACTCCCGGGTGAGGAGGTGCAAGGTCTTGCAAAATCCAAAGTGCCCCGCCGGTTTGGCATCATGGCACAATCGCAAGACCTCCTCCCGACAAGGACCTGTTGGCACATAAAGGCGGCCCCGATGGTACAGGAGGCCATCCCTCAAAGCAAAAGGAGAAGCATCCCCATCCGCCAAATGCTGTGCCACAAACGGGTCCTGGGACTGAAGTTCCCGAACCTGGTCCAACAGCGTGGCGGCTGGTGCGGTGGCAGCGAAATTCTCAGGGCGCAGCAAGGCTGAGTGACACTCCCTGTCTGGATCTATAGCATATTCCGGTTTGCGGGAAAGAGCATCAGCCTGCCGATTCCGGGCCCTAGGAACATACTGGAGTCGGAAGTTGAAGCGGCCAAAAAACAGAGACCACCGCTTCTGCCTCTGAGACAACTTCCGGGCCGTCTGAAGATGTTCAAGGTTCCTATGGTCGGTGTGGACCAGGACCGGATGTGCCGCCCCCTCTAGAAGATGCCGCCATGTATCAAAGGCAGCCTTAATTGCCAGCAGCTCCTTCTCCCAGATCGTGTAGTTGCGTTCGGGAGGAGAAAGCTGCCGAGAATAAAAGGCACAAGGTAGCAGGTGTCCGTCAGCTCCCGCGGGCTGAAGCAGCACAGCCCCAATCGCCACATCTGAGGCGTCCGCCTCTACCACAAATGGAGTCCGTGGGTCAGGGTGCTGCAAGATCGGGGCCGAAGTAAACCTTTGCTTGAGGGTGTCAAAAGCCTTCTGAGCCTCCTCCGTCCACAGGAAGCGGGCTGTACCACGCAGCAGCTGAGACAGAGGGTTTGCCAGGGCTGCATAGTCTGCTATAAACTTCCTGTAAAAGTTAGCAAAACCCAGAAACCGCTGGACATCCTTCCGACATCGAGGAGGCTGCCAAGACAACACCGCCTCCACCTTGGAGTTGTCCATGGCCACACCCTGGGCAGAAATGTGGTATCCCAAAAAATCCACCTCCCGAAGGTCAAATGCACATTTCTCCAACTTTGCGTAGAGGTGGTGCTCCCGAAGTCGTTGCAAAACGGCGCGGACGTGAGTATCATGGGCCTCTTGGCTAGGGGAATAAATCAAAAAATCGTCCAGGTAAATCACCACGAACCTGTCCAAATAGTCCCGGAAGACGTCATTCACGAAATGTTGAAAGACAGCCGGGGCATTACATAGGCCAAAGGGCATGACCAAGTACTCGTAATGCCCATACCTCGTCTGGAAGGCCGTCTTCCATTCATCCCCTGCCCGGATTCTCACTAAATTATAGGCCCCCCGGAGGTCCAGCTTAGTGAAAATCCTTGCATGCCGGAGCCTCTCCAGCAACTCTGGAATCAGGGGCAAGGGGTACCGGTTCCGAACAGTGATTCGGTTAAGGGCCCGGTAATCATTACACAACCGTAACTCCCCACATTTCTTCTTGACAAACAACACCGGGGCACCAGCAGGGGATCTGGAGGGCCTGATAAACCCCCTCCGAAGATTTTTTTCCAGAAAATCCCTCAGAGCCGCCAGCTCAGGCTCTGAGAGGGAATACAGGCGCCCCGCCGGAATAGGGGCCCCAGGTACCAAATCAATTGCACAATCATAAGGTCTGTGTGGGGGAAGCCGATCCGCCTCCTTTTCATCGAAAACATCGGCATAGTCCCGATATTTGTCAGGCAGCGTCACAGAGGACTCCTTGGCCTCCGTTGCTACTGCAGCCAGGACTGTCTCTGGCCAGCAATGCTCCTGACAAAATTCGGAGGCAAACAGAACCTCCCGACATGCCCATGAGATGTGAGGATCGTGCTTGGAGAGCCAGGGCATCCCCAAGACCAAAGGGAAATGCGGTACATCAGCCAGCAGGAACCGGATCTCCTCGACATGGCCCTGGATCTCCAAGTGCAACCCCAAAGTCTGGTGCGTCACTGGACCCGATCGTAGGAGCCGCCCGTCGATGGTCTCCACTGGCCTCGGCTCGGCTAGGGCCTCCATAGGTATCTGGTGGCAAGTAGCAAACCCCAAGTCCATGAAATTACTAGAGGCACCGGAATCTATCATGGCTCCCAGGGGAATGAGCTCCTGGGTAGGGAGCCTAAGGTTGGCGGCCACCAACAAAGGGTCTTTGCAGCAGGGCGGCCGGAGTGGAGCAGGGTCCAGAGATGCACCCAGGTGAGAGACCCGCTTTACACCTGGGACCTTCCGTTTCCCTGCGCCGATGTCCGGCGCCCCTTGGCAGGGCACTCCCTGGCAAAATGTCCAGAAAGCCCACAATATAAGCAGAGGCCCTCTCTCCTCCTCCTCTCCTTCTCGGCCCCAGTGAGTCGTGGCCGGGCTCCTCCTAGCTGCATTGGTTCCTCTGCTTGTCCGAAGGAAGCAGCCTCAACGGAAACTGTAGGCGTCGCTGATATAGGCAGTGGAGGGAGAGGCAAGTCTGATCGACGAGCCTGTCTGCGGGCTGCAAGGCGGCAGTCCAGGCGGATCGCTTGGGCAATCAAGGCAGCCAATGTAGCAGGGGGCTCTGAGCGAGCCAGTTCATCCAGGATGGGGTCCGACAACCCCCAACGAAACTGGGCCTGCAGAGCACTGTCGTTCCAAGTCAAGTCCTGAGCGATGAGGCGGAAGGCTGTAGCATATTCTGCCACAGAGCCCTTGCCTTGCTGAAGCGTCTTAACCTGATGCTCTGCAGTCTCCATCTTAACAGGATCTCCCCAGGTAGCCCTCATCTCCTTCAAGAAGTCCTGCAAGCTGTTGAGGACAGGGCTATCCTCATTGAGATAAGGAGTGGCCCATTTGCTTGCAGGCCCAGAAAGCAAACTGATAATGAAGGCCACCTTCCTTGCATCAGTAGTGAATTCTGTGTCTCTGATTTTAAAGTGCAACTTGCACTGAGCTAGGAAACCTTCAAGTTCCTTTCTATCACCAGAATATTTCTCCGGCATTGCAATGAGAGATTTCCCTGGTGGGTGGGAATGTACTTGTTGATGAAGCAAAGCCAGACTCTGCCGCATTTGACCCATTCCCTCGGCGAGCTGTCTGTTTTGTTCTAACAGTTCCTTTACTAACGAGCTCTCCGCCATCTTATCAGCCTGATTATGGTCAAAGCTTATTCTGTCCGGGAAAGCTGCCAACACGTGGCTGATAAAGGAGTCTTTAATAAACACAATAAAATGGAAACAAAATACCAGTAATTGCTGGCCGTCATCAAATACAAAGTCCGCAAGGCAAAAGGCAAATTCAATGAGTGTTCCAAGGTCGAGGGTTATCACAGACAGAGATTCCAAAGCCGTTCCAAAGGTCGCAGGTAATGAATAGTCTGAAGTCAAGCCGAGAGTCAAGAGCTTTCGCCGGGAAACCAAGACAAGCTTTGACCAAAGTTTGTCTTCCCTGATCTCTTATATAGGCCCCAGCTCCTCCCCTCACAGCTGTTTTAACTTGGCTTTCTCTAACAATCTCCGAGAGCGTCTCAGCCCCTCCCGATCTGCTCTCCTTTGAGTAAAGGAAGGGATTTCTGTCTCTTGCTCCTGTGTCTCTTCCAGGCCTGCAACCTCTGCTGTGGAAAGGCTTTCCTCTGAGGAGACCCCAGGCTGCTGAGGTAGGGGCTGTGCCTCCCTGTGTCCCATAGAACTAGGTCCAGGTTCACCCAAGTCTCCAGGATCTAGCAGCACCATGCTAGGACCTGACCCAGCATACTCTTCCTCAGAATCCTCCATGTCCTCCACCTGGCTGTCCCTGACAGTATTATCTGTTTTTACAGTTTTATATTTTACTTTTATAATTTGCTTAATTACTGTATAGTTTTATACTCTATTATTTTTAGATTGTAAGCCATTGGCAGGTTTTAATGTTGAATTGATGATGTTTGTAAAGTGCCATGTAAATTTATGACGCTATATAAATAAACACTAATGATGATGATGTTCATGTTCAGCACTACTTGTGTGTGTGTTGCTTTGCTCTGAGGTTCAGACAAGACATCCAGCCATGTTTGACTCCCAGAATATTCCAGCCCATACAGACTCAGATACAGCTAGACCCATTGTGTCAGATGGAACTTGGTAAGTCAATACTTACATAAGTTCCATTGATTCAGTGGGTCTATCATAATTGGAACTAACAATTGGATTTAGGCCTGTTAGCTTCATAGAAGCCTTTCTTGACCTGTCATCCTTCAACTGTGATAGAAGGCATATTCTCTCATCCCCATTCCTATCCAGCATGACTGATGGCTGATGGCACCCAGTCCTACAACCTCAGATTGGTAGATGTTTAGAATCTGATGTCCTGCTTGTCTTGGATCATTGTCTTGAACCTTCTAATCTTTGGTTGCTTATTTGGGGATCTGATCCTTGCTTTCTTTCAACTGACTACATGCTTTTGGTGGTCCCACTGGCCATTTCCTCCTCCTTTTCTCAGCAACATGATCATTTGGGATCTACCCCTGATAAGACTTGCAAAAAATAAAAATGTAAACATTCATGCACTGCCTAAGTTTAAAATGATACGTTTATAAATTCATAAATTTTAAATATTCACAAGTAAGTCAACTAAAGGCTATGATCTCTTCTGGAAAAAAATGAGCTTTTATGTTCTGAAGTTCTCTGTTCATCAGCTCCCATTTGAAATGTTACCTCTGAATTTAGTGTTAAAGTATTATATTACTGTAGCAGTGAATATAATGAGCACTTAGAGGTAGGATATGATTGGATAAACTGGCATTTAAAGTCCATATAGTTCTCTTCAGATGAATGTGCTACTGATTACAGAGCCCATTTCACCAACTAGATCACTAGACCATAGCTAAATACTTCATATATTATAACATTAACCTTTTGAAAGCTTTATTTAAATCATTCTTCTTATGTCTATAAATCCTTCTTGTCTCCTGTAGAATTTAAAAGAACATTCTCCAGTTCTCCTTGTAAGCCAGGAGTGGGAAGCATGCTTTCTTCCAGAGGTGGTTGGAATGCAAGTCCCAGCAGCTCTAGCCAATAAAGCCAGTGGTGAGGAATTCTGGGAGATGCACTCCAATATCTGGAGTGGTGCATGATTCCTACCCATATTTTAAATCTTGATTAAAATATGAAAAGTATTTAGAAAGTGGAGAGGTGCAGAGATGTTTTCTTCTAATCATTTTCTTCAGTGAGTGCAAATAACAAGAAAGCTAGAGAAGCTGCTATTACATCTCAATTTTATTCATTACTCATATTAATATATAATGTATTATACAGGAATATCACAGTTAACAAAGTAGATGTGTTTCCTGTCATTACTTACTTATCAGAAAATTTGATACTAGAGGGAGAAATAACATGGAAAGAATGGAGATAGATTTTTTCACACCGGAGCATACAGAAAGTCAATCTAACATTTATATATATTCATTAAAAATATTTGTAAGCTTTATTGATAGTTTTCAACTATTAGTATTCATTAACTTACTTAAAAATAACCCTCAGCATTTCTCATATTAATCTGAAAGGCAGGAAACTCACTGAAGCATTGATGTAACCACTGGATCAAAGATTTATTTTTAATCAATAGATCCCTAATAATTGGTAAAGAATGTGCAGTTTCAGCTTAGTGTCCATTAATGCTCACATGCATCCCCCCCACACACACTTCAATCATGATCGACTGCAACAGCCCCTGGAGGCTTAATGCACTTTTTTAGGCATTCGTGCGCTAGCCATTCTTCCCTTAAGCGGGAAGGAAATAACTGGTTGAAACTTGCTTCCAAATCAGTGATTATCACTGCTGCTCCTTCAGGTTTCAGCACTTAGTGAAGGGTTTAAATAAACTCTTATATGCTAACTTATTTAAAATATCACTAATCCCATTACCCCCTCCCCGCCTCACACACACACAAACTGTGGGCAAGCTTGTTTATATGACAACATACATGGTACAATAATTCAGAGGTATGTTACACCTTCTTGCAAAAATTAAACATCAAATAAAACATCATTCATGAAAGCAACCTTTAGTAAAATAACAAGGCCTAAAGAGCATTCATTGATGGGGAGTTAGGAATCCTGACATTCCGTCGCTATATTAGCTAGCTTTTTTTTTTTGTCAGTTTGTTTGTTTTTTGGTCTCCTCAGTAATAACACTTAAGAATGTAATTTTTTGCTATAACTAGAACAAAATAACTGGGACAAGACAATTTCCAGTTTCTAAAGAGTCTAAAGCTAAGGTCTCACTTTTTAAAAGATAACAGACTATACAATGTGGAACTCTCTGTGCCCAGAAGATACTGTGCGCTGACGTACAAAAAGGTTGCTAATTCTAACAAAGCAATCCTAAGACATATTGATTAACAAAGCATACTGTATACACTCATGTATAAGTCTAGAAATTTTCATCAAAATTTTACTCCAAAAAACTGAGTTGACTTATCCATAGGTCAATTTACACTTGTTGGTGTAAATAAGCAGAAGTGCGCAGTTCAAGCAATCTCCGATGCCTCTGATTCCCTGGAACTTCGGCTTATCAGGAATCCACCTCCCAGTTGTTGATGAAACAGACTGGAGCCAAAAGTCTCTTCTCAGAGGCTTTATTCTTAAGTTGCTGTATTTACAAATATACACACGCTCGTCCGACAAATCTCTCCAACTATCCATTACAGAACAATTACCCAACCAACCTCATTGAGGTGTGTAGGCTGGCTATAGACTTGTGTCATGTGGTCACAAACCCAGCCTCATTTGGTGATTCTACTTCTGTTTGTATAGCCTGCTTTGTTGTCCCCTCAGTTAGGAAGACACAGTTGTTTTCATTATGTTTATGTGCAAGCAAGCACTCTGACCTTGAGCACTGTCTGCTCCCAGCCCTCAGCTGTAAACAAGTCTAGCCATAATTCCTGTTTTTCCCTTTTGTGAACATCTGCACATTTCATACTCAGGCCTCAAAGCCTAACAAATGTAAATACTATACTTTACCTCTTATTTAAAAATGAACCATTTTCTGATGAAAGGCAAGACTGCAATCTGTCCTGGCAGTACTGATCCCCTGTACTTTCTCATCCAACCAGTCTTTAGAGTGAGCACAGTTATGCCAGCTGGAATTTTGTAAATTCTTTGGCCCTTGACTTATACATGAAGTCAACGTATACTCAAGTATATACAGTATTTTCCAGTTTTTGAGAGACAAATGTAAAGATTTTTCACACAAGTAAAAAGAAAATAGATGGCTCTGCTCTACATGCCACACCAAATACGTCAGTTCAGCTTCAGCTTTTTAAATCTCTTAAGATTAAGGTACTTGGCTAAGAAATTATTACTTGCTTCTGCTGAATCAAATTAAATGTATTCCTCAGGGCAAAGGCTATATTTCCTGAGCAAGTCATAAATAATTTTTTTGCATTGCATTTGCCTGTAAATCATATGGACAGGTGCACTGACTAGAAAGTATATTTGACTTTTAAATGTCTTTCTTTCTGTTATATCTGTGATATATTTGATATTGACATTTTTGCCTGTCATTTCAATAGTGCTTCAAACCACATTTTGGAGTCATCCTACAAATTACTTACATTTCATGTGCTTTTTATGGGCCAAGAAAAATGTAGCTTTTCAGTTTTGCCCCCTACTTTCCTGTTAAATGTTCATCTGTAAGTGACTTGCAAATGTTCATAATTAAATTTTCTAGTGTAAAGGTGTCATGTAGCAACGGTAACTTTCTTGATTCTATCAAATTTTAGGTGCTTAAGTATTTAGTTAAAATTACCTCTAAATTGCAGGGTAATCTTGTACTGTTTTCTATGATGTCCTTTTCACAACCCACGCCTCTGTCTCTTATGTAACATATTGGTTGGAGCATTATCAGGAAAATGGCCATCATTTTCTCATACAATATCCCTGACTGCTTTTTCCTGTTAAAGGATAGGATGGAATAGTTTCTGCTACTGAGAGGTGTGTATTTGGTTCTCAATTTTTATTGCCATGAAATAACTTCTTTTTTTGTCCTAAATGACATGATGGCAGAAGCAGGGAGTCAGTGATGGAAATGAAGTAATGGGAAAATTATAAAAGCATTACAATTATATTTTGAAACAGTTACTTTATAGTCTAGGTAGGGGATGTGTGATTCTGATTTTGTTATGCTCATAACACTATAAAACATCAACATTTGTTCATGCTCAAAGTTTTACAGGAGAGACTGAGACATTTCCTCAACACTCTTAAGCATAAAGAATGTGGAAGGGAGGCTATTGATGAGCATGGGAACTGACTGAGTGTACAAGCAAAGAGGACCCCAAAAAGGAAAAACCCTTAGGGTTTCGGCATGTCCCTATTGCTGTCATGTATTTAAAATATTTAGAAGTGATACATTTGAGATTAAAGGTGATTGTAACATTAGCTGTCACCCCCCCCCCCCCCCATGTTCATGTCTGTCATGTTATCACTTTACTGTGCTGCAGTAGCACTATGGAAACTTTCTGCACCAAAAGGAACAACATTTTAAAAATACAACCCTATAACCAAAAGTTAAAGCTTTACATTTCTTAGAGCAATAATGATTTGCTGGTGGAATTTAGAGCCCCTTCCTGAACCTTAAAAATTGGAGTACAAACCTGGAAAGAAATACAGTATACCAACATGGAAAGGAATGGCTATGTATGGATGTAGTGCCAAGTGCTCAATTCATATCTATTTATTTCTCTATCCTGTATGCTGAGTGGTATTGTAGGCACTAGGGACTACATTGCAAACATGCAATGGCTAATGGTCCACACCAAGAATTCCAAAAGGGAATCAGCATGTGTTTTACAGACTATAGCAAAGCCTTTGACTGCATAGATGATGAAGGGCTGTGGAATGCCCTTAAAGACATGGGAGTGCCAATACATCTGATAGTCCTGATGAGGAATCTGTACTCAGGACAAGAGACTACTTTTAGAACAGAATATGGAGAAACAGAATGGTTCCTAATTGGCAAAAAGAGTCAGGTAAGGCTGCATCCTTTCACCATATCTGTTCAACTTGTCTGCAGAAAATATTATTACATAGAAGAAGGAGGAGTGAAGACAGAAGAGGGAATATCAACAATCTAAGATATGCAGATGACACATACTACTAGCAGAAAACATCACAGACCTGGAACAGCTACTAAGGAAGATCTAGGAAGAAAGTACAAATGCAGGATTACTGCTGAAAATAAAGAAAACAAAAATAATGACCACTGAGGATTTACCTAAATTCAACTTAGACAATGAGGAAATCAAAATAGTACTGAGTTTCCATACCTTGGCTCAAACATTGATCAGAAACTGAACTGCAGTCATGAAATCAGAAGTTAGAATGGGGAGGGGAGCTATAAAAGAACAAGAAAAGATCCTAAAGAGCAAAGATATACAACTGAGCACAAAAGTTAGAATCATACAAGCCACTGCCTATTACCATGTATGGATGTGAGAGCTGGACAGTTAAGAAAGTAGATAAGAAGAAAATAAATTCATTTGAGATGTGGTGCTGGAGAAGAGTGCTGAAGATACCATGGACAGTCAAAAAGATAAACAAATGGGTCCTAGAACAGCTGAAGCTGGAAATCTCCTGGGAAGCCAATATGATTAAGTTTTGACTGTTGTACTTTGGCCACATCACAAGAAGACACAACTCATTTGAAAATACAATAGTGCTAAGAAAGGTGGAGGGATGTAGAAAAAGAGGAAGACTGCATGCTAGATGGACTGTATTAAAGAGGACTTGAGTATGAATTTACAGGATCTAAGCAGAGTAGTCTTGGAGATGTCTCATCCACAAAGTTGGCATGAGTCAATATTATTGTGGGTGAATGGAATAATACTGTAAAGCATATTTTGACCTGCAAAGCTCATTGGATGGTGACCTCGGACAAACTAGTATATCCCAAGATAACCATCCTCATCACTGGTTGCAGGTCTAAAATGTTACATTTAACCTCCTGGGAAATGGATTGGGTCATGACTGACAGAGATAACAAATATATGTACTTTCTACAGCTGGTATGTACTACTCAAAACACTAAGTGAAGTTTCTACCCGTATTTTTATTTATTATTTACTTTTAAATTGTCTTTTCCAAACTTTTAAAGACCTGGTTGTTTGGTTTAGTCATAAAGAAAAGTTTGGAGTGTTGAAATCTAAGTGTCTGAACTGGCTTATTAAATATTATGCTTCAAGGCATTTCTCAGGTTATAAAGTGCTGCTATTTGTTATCTGTGCAGGGTAGGGAGAGTTGTGAAAATGCTTACCCAATGTCAAGCCTCGTGGTGTGCTGTGAGTACCTGATGCTAGAAACTGTCAAAAAAGTACAAAGGGAGAGAGAGAAAGAAGTGTAGAGGAAGGAATATGTGTATATGTCTCTATGTGTGTGTGTATATATACATATATATATGCTTATTTCCACATATAGCTCAGATCCTGTGTTCTTTTTTGATTGTCTTCTGTATTTTTTGACTTCTTTAGATCTTTGGATACTATATACTGGAGGGTGATGCTCTTGCTGCTCAACTTGATGAAGAAAATATGGTTTTTTTTGGTTTCCAAAAAACAGCGGATCACAAAAGCAGGTGGGATCATTATTTTTATTTCAGATATTTATTTTTCACCTATAATGAAGAGTCTCAGGATAAGGAACACTTCATAGGTCATCAATATCAGCAGACTGATTCATTTAAGGAATTATTTTCATTAAACGTTTTTTTCACAATGCCATGTACTTCACAGGATATATTTTCTTTGTTCCTACTTTATCATTATCTAGTTCAAATCTACATTTTCCCTACACAGAGTGGTATGTATGACATCCTTCATTCTGGCTTCCTTATCTGAAACCTATTGAATTTAGTATAGATTTGTTTAGGATTTGTGTGTGTGTGTGTGTGTGTGTGTGACTTGTGATTCCATTAATTTTGTAGGGTTTTTTTAAAATAATAATAATAATAATAATAATAAATTTTCTTTCTAACCCGCCCCTCTGACCAAGCAATCGGGGCGGGGTACAACAGAGTTTAAAACAGTTACAGTTAAAACATTTACTACAACCCAATCCCAACCTCCCACCCCTTAAAACTGAATTAAACTAACACAGATTAAAACAAGGCAAACAAGAAATGTGAAACAATATAATATAATAAAATCAATTGTTCTTTGGGTGATGGCATCAGGGTTCATAGGCCGGGAAGGAGCTGGAAAGCTCTAGGGCATAATTTTGGAACCGGGAGGAATTAAGCAATGTCCAGGAAGGCCTGCCGGAAGAGATACGTCTTTACAGCTTTTTTTTAAAGCAGTCAAAGGTTGTAATAAGACGTATCTCGTCCGGCAGGCCATTCCATAGCCTGGGAACGGTTGCAGAGAAGGCCCACTGGGAGGTCTGCAACAGTCTAGTCTTCATGGGCTGTAGCAGGTTCCTCCCAGAGGACCAAAGCATATGGGGGGGGATCATACAGGAAGAGGCGGTCCCTAAGATAGGATGGACCCAAGCCATGTAGGGCTTTAAAGGTTAAAACCAACACCTTGTACTGTGCCCGGAAACTAATCAGCAGCCAGTGGAGAGACATGAGCACAGGTGTTATGTGGTCTCTCCTAGATGCTCCAGTAACTAGCCAGGCTGCCATATTTTGGACCAATTGAAGTTTCTGGGTTAAGCACAAGGGTAGTCCCATGTAGAGCCCATTACAGTAATCCTAGTGTGAGGTTACCAGGGTGTGTACCACAGCTTCCAGATCCTTCATATCCAGGAAAGGGCGTAGTTGGTATATCAGCCGAAACTGATAACAGGCACTTCTGACCGTCGCATTCACCTGATTAGTCATGTGAACTGACAAATCTAGAAGTACACCCAAATTGTGAACAGGGTCCTTCCAGGAGAGTGTGACTCTGTCTAGGACTGGGAGTTGTATTCCCAAACCTGGTTTCGGGCCTGTGACTGACAGTACCTCTGTTTTGTCTGGATTTAGCTTCAATCTGTTTTTCCTCATCCAACCCATTACTGCTCCAAGGCAGGCATTGAGAGGAGAGACGCCATCTGAAGTCTGAGCCAATGATCTGGTCATGGAGAAGTATATCTGAGTGTCATCAGCATACTGATGACACTGCACTCCATGCCTCCAGATGATCTCACCCAGCAGCTTCATATAGATATTAAATAGCTTCGGGGACAGGATGGTGCCCTGAGGGATGCCACAATTAAGCTCAATTTTGGAGGAGCAACTGTCCCCAAGCCTCGCCCTTTGGGATCTGCTAGAGAGGAAGGAATGGAACCACCACAATGCAGTGCCTCCAATTCCCAACTCCCTCAGCCAGTCCAAAAGGATGGAATGATCTATAGTATCAAAAGCTGCTGAGGGATCCAAGAGTACCAACAGGGTCACACTACCCCTGTTGATGCTCAAGCAGAGGTTGTCGGCCAGAGTGACCATGGCAGTCTCAACTCTATATCCTGTCCTGAAGCCAGTTTGAAATGGATCAAGATAATCGGTTTCCTCCAAGACAGTTTGGAGTTGGGAGGCGACTGCTCTCTCAATCACCTTGTTTAAAAACGGTAGCAAGGAAACTGGTCTATAGTTGTTCGTATCCAGGAGGTCAAAGGAAGTTTTTTTCAGGAGAGGCTTCACAGCCACCTCTTTCAAACAAGATGGTACGGTACCTTCCCTAAGGGACACATTTATTGTATCCCGAAGGAATACCCTCAATGCGTCTCCCCTCCCCCCCCCCCGCCCGGACAACTAGCCAAGATGGACAAGGATTGAGAGGGCAAGTTATCCTCCTTACACTTCGAAGGAGCTTGTCCATGTCATCGGTACTCACAGATTAAAACTCATCCAGCAAAGTGGCAGTAACGGAGTTGCTGGGCACCTCATCTACAGACCGGGCAACTATTACTTAAAGTTCCAGAGGCCAGGCTGTCAGCTACCAAGAGGGCATTTTCTATTGCTGCCCCGAGCCTCTGGAACTCACTGCCCATGAAACTCCGCCTGACTGCCTCCCTTACCCAGTTTAAGAAGGGGTTAAAAACTTATTTATTTGAACAGGCCTACCCCTGATTTTTCCCCGCTGCTATCCTTCCCCCATTACGACTCGGACTGGAATATCACTACCCCTTGGGCCAAAATTGTAATGTTGTTCTTCGTTCCACTGTGTTTTAACTTTTGTATATGTTTTAAATTTTTGTACGTGTACACCGCCCTGATCCTTGGAAGGGCGGTATAAAAATAAAGATGATGATGATGATGATTATTATTATTATTATTATTATTATTACTATTCTGATGAAACATTGGTGTCCAAGTCGGTCCTTATCCGAGAGATTTTGTCTGCAAAGTAGGAGTTAAATGCATCTCAGCAGGCTGTCGTTGGGTCAAGTAGGGCATTTGGCATAGGAGGAACCTGCGTCAATTCCCCCACCACCTTAAACAGCTCTGCTGGACGGGACTCTACAGACGCAATGCCTGTCGAACAGAAGGATCTCTTTCCACACGCAATGCATCCCAATAGGCACCAAGATGCTTCCTATGGTGAGTTCTGTCTGATAAGAGCCGAGTCTGCTCACTAACCATATATCCAACTGGGAGAGCCTGCACTCACGTTGCGTGCTGGCATCTCCCAGCCAGGTCTCGGTAAAGCATGCCAGTTCGGCCTGTTCATCCAACAATGAATGATATGAGTCTTACTATTGACCAACCTGGCATTGCAGAGGAGCAGATTTAGGGTCTGTGGAATGGTTGGTACGCTCTCCAAGTTATCTTGGGAAACAGAGTGAACTGAAGAAGGGATAGATATCAAACATCAATCCCTACTACTTTTGTAACATTTCTTCACTCTGTTGCTGCCCTACCTTCCCTGCCCCCACGCAACCTCAATACCCGCTCCCTAGCTATTCCCGGCTCCATTGTCTGATGAATATTGAGAGTGATCCAACTATTCCCAGCTAATATCTATCCCCAGTAACATGGTTATGCAACAATACAAAAAAAAAGGGGGGGGGGAGGATCGCCAATATAGTTATGTTCCCATCTGAGCCAAGTCCCATAGTTGCTGTACAAAGAAAAACTACAAGGAAGATGTCCTCAAAAAATAAGATAAAACTCATGAGGACAAAAAACATTCCAAAAGGATGCTGGGGAAGGGTTTTCCTGGGTTTTTTTATCCCCCTGCCAAAGCTCCACCTCAGCCTCGCTGCTCCCTTGGTGGTGATAGGGAGGGCAAAAGAGTCCTCCATGGCCTTCGCCTGCTGCTGCTGCTGCTGCTGCCACGGAGGGTAATCTGGGGGGGGGGGGACACGCCCACACACTCCCTGAGTGTCCTGGTGGAGAAGATGACTCTGGGCTCGGGCTAAATAGCCTCTCCCTGGCTCTCTCACCGCTTGCAGTGGAGTAGGATGGTCCTGGAGGGGAAAACATGCCCACACACTCCCTTAGCGTCCTGAGGCAAAGAATACTTGAGATGGTTTTGCCAGTTCCTTACTTCATGAAAACAGATATTTTTAAACAGTTTGTTCGTGTCTTTTTAATCACATTTTAAGTGATTGCAACTTTGAGTTAACTTTTTCTTCTTCTAAAATCATCTGTAGTGAAGAGCCCTATCACATGAGAAAACAAAGCAGAAACGAAGATGAACAGTAGTGATTTTATTTGTGTCTTACTGTGTGATGTTGTAGTGCTTTCAATCCTCTTCCCCTTGGGAAGTAGTTGGGAAAGTGTTTTGTTTTGTTTGTTTGTTTTGTCTAGCTGGAAAAATCCATTCAACAAGAGAAATACATTTATGACCATTTCCCAGTGTAAGAGAACTGAATTGCTACAATGTCACACTACTCTCCAGCTCCATTTCTGCTTTGTTTTCTCATATAATAAGGCCCTAAGTACCACTAGAATCAATATCAACCTTGATCTAGTTGGGAAATCTGTGTCTAAACTGTACCTGAGTCATAAGGAAGATAAGGGCCCTCATGCAGAGATGTTTCTCAATGCATCCACCATTATCAAAGCGAACTTTTTCTCATTGTGCTTCTCAAAATATTCTACAGTATCTCATATACACCTGATGTTATCTCACATCTGTCTTTTGGGTAGAAATCCATATTGATCTTCGTATATACACATTTATTTGTAAGATTTTCTTCAATCTTTCTGCTAAGATCAAAGCAAAGATTTGTCGTCTTTCAGAATTAATGTTATTGTTGCAATTCCCCATGAGTTTGGCTTCTCTTCCTTTATTACAGCATTCATAGTCTGTTCCAGAGGAATTGCCAGCTGCTCTGAAAAATTTTTATAAGTCTCTGTGAATCCATCCAGACTTGGAGCTTTACGACTTTTATATTTGTTAATTGCTTCTGTAACTTCTGCTATGGTGATGTTCTGTTCTAAATTTGCTTTTTGTGTTTTATTAATTTTTGATTCACTTCTTGTTTGTATAATTCTTGATTTTATCTTGTGAAATTTCTTGTGTTGTAAACAACTTAGAATAGAACTCATGATTTTTTTATTGTTGTCTATACTGTTACCACTTCTTTTCTAACTCTTAACTTGAGAATAAGTCTTTTTTCCATCCTTTTTCTTAATTTTAATGCCAGCCACTTCCCCAGCTTGTCTGCAAATTCAAAGCTCCTCTGTTTTCCTGCTTGTATTTCCGCCCCCAACTTCTGATACCAGTTCCATAGAAATTGCTTCTGTAAGGCTTTTAATTCCATGATTAAATTATTCCTTGAGGGGTTAACTTTTATCTCTTCTTCTTTTTCTTGAATTGCTTAGAATATTTCCCCTTGTTTTTCTTCCCCCTTCTAATATTCCACTTGCTTTTGTATAAAAAATCCTCTCATTATTGCCTTACTGCTCTCTTAAATTATGTGCAAAGGTGTTCTTTACCTCAAAATAAAATTTCAGGTTTCTCTTTGCCTCCTCTAGCACTTTATCATTTTGTAATAGTAATCCATTTACTTTCCACCTGAATTGTTTATATCTTGATCTTAGGAACATTGTGATGGGATTGTGATCAGACAAAGTTTTGGGTAATATGTCCATTTTTGTATAAAGTGGTCCCCCGGGTTACGAATCCCCCGGGGAACGAAAATCCTGGGATACGAAAGAGCCGGGGCCGGAAAAATGGCCCCGGCTTACAAATGTATCCCCGGGTTACGAAGGCCTCCGCCGGCTGAGAGGAAGGGACGGCCCGATCCGCTGGATCGGGCCGTCCCTTCCTCTCTGAGGAGGCCTCCGCCGGCTGATGAGGAGGCCTCCGCCAGCTGACAAGGAGGCCTCCGCCGGCTGAGAGGAAGGGATAGCCCGATCCGCTGGATCGGGCCGTCCCTTCCTCTCCGAGGAGGCCTCCGCCAGCTGACGAGGAGGCCTCCGCCGGCTGAGAGGAAGGGATGGCCCGATCCGCTGGATCGGGCCATCCCTTCCTCTCCGAGGCCTCTGGAGGTCTCTTTTTTTCTCTCTCTTTTCTCCGGGTTACGAAAATTTTCGGGTTACGAAAGGTAATCCGGAACGGATTACTTTCCTAACCCGGGGGACCACTGTATATCTGTTCATTGATTTGCTAACCAAAAACCTTGAAAACGATTTTGGCTTTCTGAAAAAGGTATAGTCTTTTGCATTAACATAAACTTTTGAACTTCCGGTTGGCTACAGTGGAGTGCTGAGATGTGTTTTAGCCAGAGCTGCTGAGACACACGCTTCTAACAGGGGGGCTTTACAGACTGTACAAAAAGGGCAGTCTGTAGCCTCCTTTTTTTGCTGCAGAACTTTGCCACAGCAGCTAGATGCTGCGGCGAAGCTGCGTAGCAAAAAAGGAATGGCACAATAAATGGAAAAGGCATCATTGGGCGCCTTTACTCCACTGCAACTGCACAGCTCCATCTAGAAGCTGTGCAGTTCCGGTGGCATCATTACATACGCCATCTAGCCAGCATTACATAGAGATGCAGGAATCATTACATGCTAGGGCTCAGGAGTGTGCAAATGCTGTGCGCTCCCTAGCCCTAATCACAGTGCGAGGACAGCCCTTTTGGGTCGTCTGGATGTCTAGATGAATTGGGGGTGTCCCTGTTCAAGTGAACTGTGCTCTGGGCAAAAAGGACTTGGAGGAAGTCACTTGGCTCCAGATTCCTGTTTTGAGTGATAAAATTTATTTATTTATTTATTTATTAAAAATTAGGCCTCTCCCTTCTCCCCCACTGATCCTTGCTCCACTCACACCATTTCTTCAGCATTTTAAAGGGATGCGGGGGAATTCTACAGCCTGTTTATGCCCAAAGGCAGGTGTTTGGGGAGCAGTGGTGTCACCTTCCCTTAGGATTTCTCCTGATGTGGCCCTCACCCCTCACAACCCCATAGTGATGCTCCAGATTAAAGGCAAAACACAGAACCCTGAATGGGGTCCAGAAAAGCCTAGGCAGTTTATTTAAGCAATGTAGAAGGCAAAGTATGATACCTGAATGTGCTTACACTGTGGTAACCCAAGCTCCTCTATTGTCCAAAGTGGGAGGACATGTACTGCCACTGATGTCATCTTCGCAGCCACTGCTATGCCACCACAGCTTGCATGTGCACTTATGTGTGTCACTTCCTTATTTCCTGTCCCCACCCTGTAAAAATGTGCTAGTTTTGCCTGCACTGCCTAAAGATGGGCCAGTCTTTATAATGGGGGGGGGGGGGGAGGGGGAGGAGGAGGAGGATAGACATCAACACCCCAGCTCAGATCTTGCAGATTGAGAGCTGTGACTTGCCTGATTGACATCTGTAATATGGTCTTCCTCTTTTCCTAATGTCTTCTATCTGTGTTGTAACATTCCTTCAAGCAGTTTAAGGCAACCCTATTACAAGGTTTTCTGGGGTTGAAAGTGTGTGACTCACTCAGTCACCCAGTGGATTTCCATGGCTGAGCAAGGAATTCAACCCTAGTCTTTAGGGCCATAATTCAACACTCAAACCACTACACCACACTTCTACCTGACCAAGCATTATCTTCTTTTCTATTGAGATGTCTTCTCATGAAATGACCATTGTATGACAGTCTCAATTTAGTCATCTTGGCTTCTAGGGAGAGTTCAGCCTTCATTTGGTCTAGGACCCATTGGTTTTAGATGTCTACAGTATCTTGAGAACTCTTCTCCATCACCACATCTCAAATGAGTTGATTTTCTTGCTCTCAGATTTCTTCACTGTCCCACTTTCACAACTAAACACAGAAATGGGAAAAATGATGTTATAGGCAATCCTAGCTTTAGTATTCAATGATATATCTTTATATATCAAGAACTTGTCTGGTTCCCTCATAGCTACCCTTCCACATCGTCGTTTTCTTCTGATTTCTTGACTGGGTCTCTATTCAGCAGTTGGCCCTCCACATTTGCAGCTTTGACTTTTGTGGATTTGATTTTTGAGGTTTCTATTAATATATTATCTCTAGGAATCTCTAAGTTCTCAAGTATAACTCTTCTAGAAGTTGACCGTAGAGTTGTGCTGGAGAACTTAGAAGTTCTTAGCGAAAACTATAAGATTGTTTTCTAACTATAAGATTGTATGTACAGCACTGTGTAAACTTACAGCACTATATAAATAAAATTAATAATAATAATAATAATAATAATAATAATAATTCTCTAGGTAATTAAAGGTCCTCCAGCTTGATTCTATGATCAACCTCTAACATTAGAGAACCTGCAGATTCCTAAAGAGGTGTTCTCTCAGGTGAAAGGAATTGTGTTTTTTTATTTGTGTTTTTTTCCACATTCACGGTGGTCCTTCAACCCTAACCACAGAGAATGTGGAGGGACCACTGTAATTACTGGAGGTATGGAAAATTTTGAATTCCTTCAATATCTTTATTGTCTGCTTTTAAGTTATGCAGTTACTAGATGATTGTACCATGTTTTTGTTATAGTTTGTGTAGCTACAACCCATTATACGTTGGATCTCTTCTGGATGATCAAATATAGATAGCAATGTTAGATTTATTGTACAGGTTTAAATATCAATGTTTATCTGTATTTGTGTGAGGCTTAGCAAAATTAATGGGATCAGTGGAAAATGCATATTCAAGTAACAACTTTATTAAAACATATGTTCAATCATGGTATCCTTATTTCCCCAGAATCCTATTGGTTGTCACAACTAGAGTAGCCCATTGAATCAATGGGAATTACAAAAATGCTTACTGATCATACAGTAGATGAGTCAATGGATCTACCTAGTTAGGACTCTGGTACGATTTAGAAATCCTTTTCCATACAAAAACCCTAAATTAGGTGTTTCCCACTTTGTTTTTTGTTTTTTGTTTGTTTTTTTAGTTTTGTGCATTACCTAAGTCCTAAAGGTTTCACTGTAAAATTTGTAACTTTTTTTTTTTTTTTTTTTTTTTTTTTTGTCTTTGGCAGGAGTCAAGAGACGTGATGTAATAAAATGCATAGTAAAAATACCACAGCTGGATTTCATAGTAACAGCATCTCAGAAAGGAATGCTATCCATCTTTAATAGCCAGGTAATCTTGAAGTAAACCAGATTCCCTCCCTTTAACCATATTTTTTTAAACATGAATAGAGAATTTGGTTATTGCTTACCTTCAGGTTATTTCTGACTTATGGAAACAATGCTAAGGCAAACCCATGATAGGGTTTTCTTAGCATGTTTCTTCAGAGGGGCTTGCCATTACCATCCTCCAAAGCTGAGAGAGTGTAACTTACTCAAGGTCACCGAGTGGACTTCCATGGTCTAGTGGGAATTCAAACCCTGCTTCCCAGAGTCATGGTCCAACACTCATACCACTACACCATGCTGGCTTATTCCCTCACAGAATTATAGATATATAAAAGCAATTGCCTTTTTCTTACTCTACTTAGAAATTCATTGCAGATAAAAGATATTGGGTTTCAGATTTCTGAAACCCGAAATACAGAGGTATTGATTTTTATATGTTATTCTAGCACAGAACAGAAAAAATATAGTCCACTAAGAAAGCTTCTGTATATGCACCTTAGAAGTAATGGGTGTCAATGCTCATTTGCAAAGGTGTTCTTGCTCAACCCATCAAAATTTTGTTGATCCATTAGCAGAGGAAAAACATTCCTAGTGTATTGTTTGCTGTTTCCTACAGAACACCCCTAGCATTTGTCTCTCCTTCATACAGGTCAAGGCACTGAACAGATCGCTCCTTTCAGTGCCGGATCTGGGCTGCGACAACTACATGCCACAGCCCCAATCTGGCATTTCCACAGTGCAAAAAGGAGCCACAAAAGCAGCTCCTTTTTGTGCAGTGGAAAGAGCATCTTTGCTGCTGCCATGGCATGTTCTGGTGCTTCTTTTGGCACTGTGTCATCTGGACCCAGAGCCAAAGGAGCACACTGGCATCACCTGCTGTGCAACTGGGTGCATCAGGGCAGCTTCAGGGTTTGCGACGTTTGGATGCCACACCCCCACTCTGCCCCGAGGCTGGAGTATAACAACAGTCTGTACAGCCTCTATATAGGGAGAAGCTTTTCTCCCTTAAAGTACAACAACCTGGGATCATCCAGTGCATCTGAATGATAGATTTGAGGTCAGAAAGGGGGTTAGTACATCACACAGGGTGGAGTTAAAATATGGCACTTTATTATTATTATTATTATTATTATTATTATTAACCTTTATTTATATAGCGCTGTAAATTTACACAGTGCTGTACATACAATCATAAATTAGACGGATCCCTGCCCTCAGGCTTACAGTCTAAAAGAGACAACACAAAAGGAAGAGGGGAAGGTGATGGGAAAGGGGGTGAGGTCCAGTGGTTCTTCTCTCCCTCTGGGGCCAGGACCAAGGCAGATGGACAGGAGGGAGGGCATGGCTTCTTAATACAAAGTTAAAAGGAGGCATCCTGGGGCGGATGGCACAGTCCTGGGAAAGCTTCCCTAAATAATATAGTCTTTAACTCAGTTTTGAACCTGGTTAGGGAAGTGATGAGGCGTGCATGTGGGGGAAGAAGGTTCCAGGAGTGAGGGGCAGCAAGTGAGAAGGGACGAATCCGGGATGGGGCAGTGGAAATCCTCGGCTGGGACAGGAGACCTAGACTACCAGAACGGAGGGTACGAGAAGGAGTGTGAGGAGAAAGAAGTTCAGACAAGTAAGGAGGGGCCAGTCCGTGGAGGGCTTTGAAAGTCAACAGCAAAAGCTTGTACTGGATGCGGAAGGGGAAGGGGAGCCAGTGAAGGGAGGATAAAAGAGGAGAAACATGGTCAAAGCGGCGAGCAGATGTGATAATACGTGCAGCTGAGTTCTGGACAGAGATTAAAGGATGGAGATGAGAGAGAGGAAGCCCTGTCAGAAGGAGGTTACAATAATCTAGTCGTGATACCACTAGGGCATGGACCAGAGTCTTGGCGGTGGAGGCTGAGACTTTCTACTCCATGTTGTAGCCATGGCTGCCAACTTAATTTTAGAATCAAAGAATCATAGAATCATAGATCATAGTGTTGGAAGAGACCACAAGTGCCATCCAGTCCAACCCCCTGCCATGAAGGAACTCCAAATCAAAGCATCCCTGACAGATGGCCATCCAGCCTCTGCTTAAAGACTTCTAAGGGAGGAGACTCCACTACAATCCGAGGGAGTGTGTTTCACTGTCGAACAGCCCTTACTGTCAGGAAGTTCCTCCTAATATTGAGGTGGAATCTCTTTTCCTGCAATTTGTATTCATTGTTCTGCGTCCTAGTCTCTGGAGCAGGAGAAAACAAGCTTGCTCCCTCCTCAATATGGCATCCTTTCAAATATTTAAACAAAGCTATCATATCACCTCTTAACCTTCTCTTCTCTAGGCTAAACATCCCCAGCTCCCTAAGGCGTTCCTCATAGGGCATGGTTTCCAGACCCTTCACCATCTTAGGAGTTTATCACACAAAGAGAATTGGAAGTATAATCCAATGGCAATCTGAATGCAATCATGGGATTTCGCATGATTGCATGAAAGCTGATCACACACATTTTCAGGCAAAAGGAAGTCCTTCCGAACGCAATCGTTGGGTTTCACGTGATTGTGTGAGAAACTATCACATGCAATTTCGGGCACTGGGAGGCAATTTCGGGCAGTTCTGAATGCAATGTAGCGTCAATACGCAATCATGTAAATTTGCTGAACTAGCAAATTTACTCAATTCCGAACTGGCCTCACTTCCATTTCTTTCAAAACTGAGAGAAATTCCTTCATGTGATAAACTCCTTAGTTGCCCTCCTTTGGACACGCTTAAAAGGAGTTTGGATGAATTCATCGAGGTTAGGCCTATTAATTGGGATCGCTATATACTCTCCAGCATCAGAAGGAGTCTGCTGCTGTATAGCATCTACAGTGGAACACAAGATGAAGGTTCAATTGAACTCCTGTCTTGCTAGTGGGATTCTCATAAAACTCTTATGACAACAATGCTAAGGCAAACCCATCATAGTGTTTTCTTGGCAAGTTTCTTCAGAATGGTTTGTCATTGCCATTCTCCAAGGCTGAGAGAGTGTGACTTACCCAAGGTCACTCAGTGGATTTCCATGGTCTAGTGGGGATTTGAACCATTTGTTCTTACCCAGCACGGTTCTTGAGTTTTGATGATCTCAAAATCTTAGAAAAATGATTAGAATGCCTAACAAGCATTTTGTTTAAAGATATAGATGTCTGAAAGCCAGTTCTCAACATCTCAACACCCATTAAATGAAATAGTCATACAAATACAAGGGAGAATTGGTAATCCACGGGTGGGGGCTGCTATGGGAAGGTTTGATCCAACATGTTAGGATCTTTCCCAGCAGTATCCCTTTGTGTACCCATATTTTTGGACTACAGCTTCCAGAAAGCTTCAGCCAGTATCGTCATTGGCCTTAATGGGTAGAGCCAGGGATGGCTGTCTAGACTACAAAATTAATGCAGTTTGATACCACTTTAACAGCCATGGTTCAATGCTATGGAATTCTGGGATTTGTAGTTATTATTATGCACCTTATTATCAATGACAAATACGAGCCATCTATGATCCTTTCAACTTTACGTAGCTGTTAGTTTAATATAAACAACCTATTAAAATGTGTGAAAGTGCCATTAGCTCTCAGACCAGCACTAACACCCTCCAAGGGTCTCATTTAATTAGGCGTAATATACACCAAAAGACACATACAAGGTAATATAAGATGTTGTGGCTGACTAAACACTAAATGAGGACTAAGGCTGAAACTGTTGGAAACTGCTGAAGAAATATGTGTAAAAGACTTTTCATCGATCCTACATATTATGCTTTTTGCACACACACACAAAATCTGTGTTCTACAAAGCAATGTTCTAAAAAAAAAAAAGTCTCCCTTGAAAGTAATTCATAGAACTTCATGCCGCTGCCTCAGATTTTCCACTGATGTCACAATGTGTCACAGTTGACATCAATACTTCCATTTCATTTCCAAAACCAGAAATTATTTTTAAGCTCACTTTATAAAAGTTGTGCATGGGAATTTTGAGTCACATTGGTAGAACAGTACCTGGTGTTTTAAAGATGATTAGGGCAAGGTAGTAGAAACACTTTGGGAAGAGCATTTTCACACATGAGAATTCGATTCAATTCATTTATTATGGCATATAACCAGCATACATGAGGATTAAAGACAAAACTTGGCAATGTTAACTTTTGAGGGCAGTGTATAATGGTTATGCTGTCTGGAGAATTCTAGGAGTTATAGACCAAAAAGAGTAATGTTTCTAAGCTTTGCTTACATCACTTGTTGGTTGTTCCTATGGTTAAAAAAAAAGGATTAGGGTTACAAATGTCCATTTTTGGATAAGGGGAAGTGCAGATTCTTTACACAAATAGCTTGAGGATGAAGTTGTGAGGCAAATATAATACTGTATCATTGAATTAAGTGGTGTTTCTGTAACTTTTAAAAATCAATATAACAAAAGGGGGTTAGTAAATAATTATAATATATCAGCATTCCTTTTCATCAGCTGCTCCTGGACTCTGGAACGACCTGCCAGACGAGATCCGTCAGATTACTACCCTGGAAACCTTAAGAAAGCTCTTAAGACGGATCTCTTCCAGCAAACCTTTCCAGACTAATTGAACATCCTTGTTTACCTGCCTCCCTGCTCCCTCCCTTCCTCCCTCCCCCCTCCCTCATTTTCTCTCATTATTTTTACTTTTCCTTAATCCATCTGGATTCTGCCTAAATTTTTACAGCATTTCATTTTTTGCTATATATTAATGTTTTAATTAATCTTCAGTTTAATCCTTTTTTAATGTTCAGTTATGTTTTATGCTGGGGGGGGGAGGGTTGGGGACTTTGGAATTTTAATGTAATTCTCTTTTAATAGTGTATCCTATTTTTACTGTTGTAATCTGCTTGGATTCCCTGAGATTAAGCAGAATAGAAATAAATAAATGTTGTTGTTGTTGTTGTTAGTATTGCATAGCCTCAGCGATCCCTAACATCACATATGTAATGTACCTTTATAATACTGTCTATAACCGATAAAAATAAAACATGGTGATAATTGCTTGCAGTAACAAAGGATATTTAGTACCAGACATGCTTTTGGGAACAAATATTCAAATACAGCCATACCCCATGGCTACATACTTGATTTTGTAGCCCAGCAGCTAAATTGTGCATTAAATTGATGGCCACATTAAACAAACATGGACACAAAACATTGGAACTGAAAGAAGCCATAGATTAATTGGTTACAGCTGAAGAGGTTTTGCCCAGCAGGCAGAAGGCTGGATCCAACTAACCCACCTGCCAATTGATAGAGACCACTTTGGCCAGCCCACCTGTTGGGATAATCCAGACTGCTGGCATGCCAGGGAGCTTCTTAATTATTGTAGATTGAGGCAGATAAGATCTTGAAAGCTCCAGGTCTCCAACTAGCTGTTGTTGCTACTGTTTTTGTTGTTAACTGTCCTCCAGTGAATCTCTGCTCATGGTGACTATGTGGATCAGACCTCTCCAAGACAACCTGCTTTCCATTGCCCTCCTAGCCAGCCAGTGGGCTTATTCCTACTGGCTCGCCTTTCTGACTTTTTTTTTTTTTTTTACTAAACCTACATGTTGTGTAGGCTTCTAGAAAGATGAAATCCTATGCACCCATACAATAATAAAATAAAATCATAGAGTTAAGGGTTCATGGACCATTGGATCATATTTCCTGTTCAATGCAGGATCTCCTGCTAGAACATCCCCAGTAGGCAGCTGCCCAGACTCTTTCTGAAGATGTTCAGAGAAACAGACCCTGCAATCTCACAGAGGCATCACCACCTATGGTGACATACAATGCAGAGGGCTCCCAATTGGGTGGCCTATCTCCCAAGGGAAGAAGCACAGTGATGGAGCAATCAAGAAGGGCACACATCTGTCCCTCCTGCCCTGATGGTTTGTCATTCAGTATGGTCCTCACCCCCAGCACCCCCAATGATGCCACTGCCACCTCTCTACATAATTGGCTCCATTCACTCTCACTGTCAAGAAGTTCCTTCTAATGTTCAATTGAATTCTATCCTCATGTAATTTCAAACCACTAGACATAGTTATTTTGCATGAGACAACAAAGAAGTTTTCATCCTCCTTTTTGTGGCAGCTCTTGAGATATTTAAAGTATCAATCATGCCATCCCTCAGTCTACTCTTCATCAAGCTCAACATGCCCAGCTCCTTCAACCTCTACTCATATGTATTGTTCTCCATACTTCTTATCATCCTTATTGCCTTTCTCTGAACTCATCCCAGCTTGTGTATATACAGAGTGCCCAGAACTGAACACAGTACTCCAGATGAAGCTTGACCAGAATATAGGACTGTTATTTCCTTGAAAACTATGCTTCTATTAATGCAGATCAAGATAGTATTTGACTTCTGTGCCACAGAATCACACTGCTGGTTCATATTCAACTGATAATCCCAAGGTCATTTTCTCAGATAGTACATCTGAGCCAAGTATCCACCAGCCTATACCTGTGCATTTGGTTTTTATGGCGTAATTGCAGAATTTTGCATTTGTCTCTGCTGAATTTGATTTCTAGATCCTTTTGACTTCTGTTCCTATCTTTGAATGTATTATATACCCCTCCTAGTTTTGTATTATCTGTAGATGATTCCCTCCATCCCATCATCTAAATCATTGATAGAACTATAGAAGAATGTTGGCCCGTGACAGAGTCCCACAGCAAGGACATCACTAGAGGGATGCACAGATCACACCAGCTGACACTCATAGTGGGGATAACACCAATGCTCTCCAAACATCTGCCTTAAAAATGATTTTAAAAATTATTTTAAAAATTTATTTAAAAACATAATATCTTACCATTTTTTTTACTTTAACCACATGAAACAATGCACATGTAAATATATTTAGGCTGTGTGCATAATATTGTAATTTAAAAGTATAATTTTAATTTTGCTAATTTATGTCACAACTATTACCATCACAATCTGTGATACAGGAATTACACTTTCTTGTATTAATATTACTCATAAAGTGTAATTCCTGTATATCACTAATTCTGTGTGGAGTGGTATGGGAGATGAATGGGGAGGGGAATATACCATGTGTAACCACACTGAGTGACTCCAACCCTACTGTTGCCACTGCCCTGCGGCACTCCACTGGAGACCTCTTTCCAATTTGAAGCACATCCACCTGTTTGAGTGTTTCTGGGGCTGTACAGACTGGCCATTAAGGCTGGCCTGGGGGCGGAGTCAGGGTGTGGTATCCATAAGACGCACACCCCGCCCATGCCCCCATGGTGGCATGACACCATGCACTGCTCCACACTGCATGTGGTGTCACAGCGCTCCCCTGGTGTTGTGTTTACATGATGCAGCCCCAAAGGATCACCTTACAGCCATGACTATAGTGCCCTTTCCAGGGTGCAAAAAGGAGCTGGTTTTTGCAGCTCCTTTTTTGCGCCCTGCAAAGGCCAAATTGGGGCTGTGGCACTTGGTAGCCACAGCCCTGATCTGGCACAGCTGGAGGGAACTGCAGGCAACCCTTTAGGGGTGGTTTGCACAGGCTCTCTATCTATTCCATATTTAGTCAGCTTGCTAATCAAAATATCAGGGGTGACCTTAGCAAATGATTTGCTGAAATCCAGGTAAATTATATCCATGTCATTCCCACCATCTACTAAACCTGATTAGAAAAAACAAACCAACCCTAGTTTAGCACATTTGTTCTTGACAAACCCATGACAACTGACTACTGATTACTGCATTGCCACCAATTTACTTGCAATCGTATTCCTGTGTAATTCCTTCTAATATTTTTCCTAGTATTGAAGTCAGGCATAGAATCATAGAATCATAGAAATTTAGAGTTGGAAGAGACCACAAGGGCCATCCAGTCCAACCCCCTGCCATGCAGGAACTCCCAATCAAAGCATCCCCGACAGATGGCCATCCAGCCTCTGCTTAAAAACCTCCAAGGAAGGAGACTCCACCACCCTCCGAGGGAGGGTGTTCCACTGTCGAACAGCCCTTACTGTCAGGAAGTTCCTCCTAATGTTGAGGTGGAATCTTTTTTCCTGCAGTTTGCATCCATTCTTCCAAGTCCTGTTCTCTGGAGCAGCAGAAAACAAGCTTGCTCCCTCCTCAATGTGACATCCCTTCAAGTATTTAAACAGGGCGATCATATCACCTCTTAACCTTCTCTTCTCCAGGCTAAACATCCCCAGCTCCCTAAGGCATTCTTCATAGGGCAAGGTTTCCAGACCCTTCACCATTTTAGTCACCCTCCTTTGGACCCGCTCCAGTTTCTCCACATCCTTTTTGAATTGTGGTGCCCAGAACTGGACACAGTATTCCAGGTGGGGCCTGACCAAAGCAGAATAGAGTGGCACTATTACTTCCCTTGATCTAGACACTATACTTCTATTGATGCAACCTAAAATTGCATTGGCCTTTTTAGCTGCTGCATCACACTGTTGGCTCATGTTCAACTTGTGGTCTACTTGGACTCCTAGATCCCTTTCACATGTTGTCTCATTCAGCCAGGTGTCCCCCATCCTATATCTGTGCAATGCATAGTTTCCTGGATTTTCTTTTTTGCCTTATTTGAAGAGAGGGAAAACTGGATAAAATCAAGGCTCCAATAAGAAGGAAGTAGACATCTTCCTGCTAAGCCATTGACTCCTGAGACTTGAGGATGGAGCCACGTCTGTAGATATGCTCTTGCTTATATCTGGTTGTTAAATGTAAATTAAAATAATCTATTCTCATTAAAAGATAAATGTTTTGTTGTTTGTGGAAATGATCTGAATTATCTGTAACAGTCCACTTCTACTGAAAACACTTTCTCACTTCATTGTTTGACCTTCCTTTGCTTGGAAGCAACAATATATTGGAAGACAACATTCTTTTCCATTCTTTTCAGCTAAAAGGGAATAAGAACACTTAATATCCATTTTCTAACTATTTATTAAAACCATGTTTTGTTCTTGCTTTTCCAGATGAGAATCCTGACAAGCACAAGCATTCTAGTGAGTTTACTTTTTTCTACCAAATTCAATTACAAAAGAAAAGTTAATGAAGAATAAAAAATGCAGAACATTATATTTGAATCTCCCTTATAATTTTCCATTATTAGACTGTGAGACCGTGTCAGAATGATTTGTTATTATTTTGCTTTTAATGCAATTATATTATACATTGCTTATCCATTCTTAGGTCAAAAGACAGATAAGAAGGATGAGATACTGCATCAAACCAAATACACAAACTTTCCCTAACCCTGTCCCAAATTTCTTTGACTTGTAATTTATGGTATTTGAGATGACTTCAATAGTTACTTCTCATTTTTAGAATGTTCACATGACTGTCTTCTCCCTGCATTCTGTCTTCTGATTTTCCACTAGTGATTTTCCAACTCTCCAGATGAAATTTTGAGGGTATGCAGAAGGTCCACTGACTGAAGCAATTCTCTTAATAGAATAGCTTAATTAGATTTCCCACACCTGTCATAAGTGGAAACACAATATATCTAATCTGAACATTTGAGAAGTCAGAAGAATTGTTTTTATTCTGATATTCTTTAGGAAAGGGCATTGCTTGGCAAAAGAATATCATGTGGTTTCTTAATAAAGTCATAGTATTAACGATAACACAGTTTTCTAAGAAATTATTAACATGGCAATTATGTCAATAATATTCAATTTGTCAGTATTTTTATAGAATTTACAATAATATTTTCAATATAAATAATATCTATTTTGTCCTGTTGTCATGTGCCTTCACTTACAGTGACCCTAATCTGAATTTATCATGGAATTTTCTTGGCAAAATTTGTTCAGAGGAGGGTTGCCATTGCATTCTCCTGAAGTTGAGAACACTCGACTTCCCAAATTTACTCAGTGGATTCCTGTGGCTGGGTGGAAATTTGAACCCTAGTATCCAGAATCATAGTCAAATGCTCAAACCACTCCACCATGTAGTTTACGGGGGGGGGGGGGGCCTTCAAAATTAGTAACAGATATAAAGACATTTTAATAAGATACAAATTGCTGGAAATGAAAGTAATAATAGAAAAGAATACCAACAGACAACAGCAGCAGAGTATGATATGATTTATATCTAAGATGCAACAGTGTTTGGATTATGGAAATAAACTAGGGAGAAGAGTCTATAAATGAAGCACAATCACAGAAGGTGTGGTTCGAACACATTTCACTCCTGAGGAAGTGGGTAACTACATCAGGGCCTTGAAGGATCTTAATCATCAGGTAGCTTCATACAGTAGAATGCACCTCTGAGGACCTAAGTATCAAGACCCTTTTAGGTTGGGGTGGTGAACTTCAGGACCTGGTGTCCCAAGCTTTTTTCCCTTTCCCTCTGATACCCCTAATGGGTGGTTTCCTAGTTTTTGTGTGATTCTCCTAATTTTAAAAGATTGAAAGACCTCTAATGGGTCTTAATTATTGGCACTAAGAGCTTAAACATTCTAGTACTTTACCCTTTAGCCTTTCAGCTAAAACTCCAAAACAATAACAAAACAAAACCTCTCTGTCGTTGAATGTGGCCTTTTGGGCTGGAAGAGTTCTCCCACCTTAGATTTAGGGCTTTGTAAATTGAAACCAGCATTTGGAATTGAGCTAGAAACAAACCAGAAGTGAACAAAATATGCTCAGAATTTCAACTAACCGTCTGGTTTATCTCTTCAGGACTTGCTAGAATTTCCAAAAGGATATGAAAGGCTGTGCTGCATATAGCTCTGTTGTACAGTAGTAATCAGACTTTGATACTGGACTGTGGAAGGGGCATGTTGAAAGTACATTCAGACTAGAAAGAGATTTTCCTCAGGAAAATGTTTGGCTGTGACCAAATAGACATCTTGACGGAATTCGTGGACACAAGACAAAATGGTACCTTTGAGTAATTTGTTAGAATGAATCCAGTATTGTCTCTGAATTTCTGGGAGGAAAGTCTTTCAGTTTCTTGTGGAAGATCTCCACAAACAGAAGGGGCCAATTCCCCTGGGACCACCTTCCCTATGGATTCACCCCTCCTTCTGCCAGAGTAGATTTAAAGGGAAGGGATGAATAGTGGTGAAAGTAGCCGAAGGATAAACTGAGATCCCAGCCTCCCTAAACTAACTCTGCTAAGCATATTTGAATTGCTGAGAGGAGAATCAGGCTAGCATTTTAAAATGTTTTCTCTTCTGCATCATTTTGGATTTCCGCCCTTTTTTATCAGAGAGAAAAAAACTCTGTGTGTATAAATACCTTTAAGCACATATTAACAATGCTTGTCTGAATCAAAATATTTACAGCTTGTATGGCCTTTCTTTCTTTCTTTCTTTCTTTCTTTCTTGTTCTTTGTTTCTAAAACAATGGGAAACCAGATGCAGCTGTGAAATTCAACATATTACAGTTCTTGACTTCTGTCATATACTATGAAGACCATTCTCATTCCCACATTTTGTCTAGGAAAGCTCATCTTCATTTCCCTATTAATTAATCATACAGTAGATGTTCTCCACCCATGGCTAAGATGAAGATCACACTACACAACCCATTTCAGGAGATTCTGGCTTCGGGGTTAAAATATCTAAACCACAACAAGTTGCCAGTGTTATGCTACTAAACCTGAAATATTATAGCTTTGCAAGAAGAGAGGCTAGTGCTGAGATGTCACAGAACATTATACTATAGTTTTAAAAATCCTTTACCTGGGGACTGAGTCTATTTTGAGCAAATCTTCCTTGCTAGTTAGAGGTTATTGTATTTAATGCTTAATAGCAGCTGCTGCTGCCATACCAGTGGGTAATAAATCCATTAATTAGGATAACTTTGCTGCTCTACTCTTGACAATTTGGTGGCATCATCTTTAGATTACATTTTCCTGTGATCAAATTACTTGCACTTTGTTCTTATTAATAGCATTTTTCCCATTATAGGCTTGCATGTTCCTCACTGTATTCATTTAGGCAAGCTAGGTAATCACATTGCAAGTTTTCCCTTTTAACATTGTTAGATCTTGTTATAACCATCATAATCTACAAACAGAATTTAAGATTCGGGACAGAAATGCTGCTAGCTGTTGTGGTTGTTTCCAAATTTCTCCATAGAAATCACAAAGCTCAGTGCAGTTTTCTCTTGTTGTACAAAACACATGGATGTGAAATAAATGGATTTATTGAAACACAAGAACACTGGTAGGGTTCTGTTTGAAACAGAGGCACTCATCATGGCAATCCCCATAAGCATGGCCACAAGGAGAGTCTCAAAATGGAAGCAAATGTGTTGATTCATGTCAACAAACCAGTTCTTGTAATTTTATCACTTCAGGAATAGGGATTTTGTTAAGGCGTTCCTGTTGTTAAGGTGTTCCTGTTGTTGTGTGCCTTCAAGTTGTTTCCAATGCTCAAACCACTACACCATGCTGGCCCTTTTGTTAAGCCAATTAGTCTTAACTACCCATTCTAGACCAAGCTACCACCCCACACTTTGCATAGTAATAGACAGCTCTCCATATTATTGTCCTCCAGTTACTGTGAGGATTATCACTTCTGATCACCATTTCACAATTGAAAATTTAAGGGTTTTCCAAGCTTGTCATTTTGTTTGGTTCAGATAATTATTAAACTTTGTCGACTCTAAACAAATGTAGTGTTTTGCTTCTGGACTAACAGAGCTATGGAAAATTTCCTCCTAATTTGGACAGCTCCCTCTCCTTTAACATTACATTTGCATTCATTCATGTATTTATTTATGGCCATAGACCAAAATAGACCTTATATTCATTTGGTCCTCTTAATTTCACCAGCTCACAAATGATTCTGTGAAAAAATTAATACCAATGTTCATACACTCACACATCCAAAAAATTGTCCCCACACCTACTTTATGCATAGTTGAGTTAGTATTAGATTTTTTTTAAAATACTGTCTTGTCTGGTTTGGCCCTCAACCACCTTAATGAGCATGCGGAAATGATAAGCAAATTTACACAATTTATTCATGGGAAGAAGTCAGGATACTTACACAGTAAATTATAAATATAGTATTATAAATTATGAAAATATCTCCACACCTATTTTCCAAAATATATATTATTTGTAATTCTATAAGTATGACTTCACCACAAAAAAGTAAACTCAAGCAAGATTTCATTTTACAGCAGCTGTTGAAACTTTGTCTACAATTATTTTTCCAATTCTTCCATTTCATAGCAATCAAATGCATAAAAAAAACTTCAGACACCAATTATACATAAATGTTATTTCCTTGCAAGCCAGTAGTGGCTAATGCTAATTCAACTAATATTCCTCTTTCATCAGGAGAGTTCCTGGATCACTGGATGTGATTACCTGAGTCAGCTCAAGCGTGTTTGTGCTATAACGGAAAGAAGCATCATCATATGGGATTATAAAACACAAGGGACTGCCATGGTATGGTACCTAGTCATACAATAAAAGAATCATAGGAAGAGACCACAAGGACCATCCAGTCCAAACCCCTGCCATGCAGGAAGACACAAGCAAAGCACTCTCATAGAGGACCATCCAGATGCTTTTTAAAAATCTCCAAAGAAGGAGACTCCACCACACTCTGAGGCAGCATTGCCTCAAACAAAATTGCAGAATTTACAAAAAGTATATTCTCTATTATGTGCTGCAAGTTCATTTAATCAAAGATTAAAAACTATTTGGCAAGACATGCACATATATAAAACGATCTAATCATCTAATCAGATTATCCTGCATTCTTGTTATTAAAAACTAAGCTGGAAAAGATATAGTGAGTCTTGCTTCATCTTTAAAAACTAAGAGTTCTTCCACATGAGGCTTTTAATGTGTCTCGCTGCCTTGCTTCATTCAAATGTGGGCTCCAGATATTGGAACCTTCCTTTTGTAACCTCTCCTATGTTTTCCAAATGCATGCATCCATCCATTTCCCCACTCCTCCTCACTGAAAATCCATTATGGAGGAAAAGAGTATTAGTTTCACAATGGACTTTTTTTTACTAGCACTGGAAACTCCTGCCTTGAAATACTTCATGAATGTGTAGGATTTTATTTTATTTTATTGGAAGATTAAATAGCAATACATCTAACAAACTGCTTGCTTTATCTTACAGGATAATTGTTTTGTTATCAAACCCATGGAACATTGTCTCCTCAGTGTCTGTGCCATTCAACGTCCATCAGAATTGCTAATAAAAGATGACATCTTAATGGGAGATGATGGCGGATATGTGAATTTGTTTACCATGACCAGTGATGATTTTGGTCTAAAACAATCTAAATCTAAAAAAAAAGCACAAATGGTGATTATAGATCCCAGGAAGTTCAAAACGTAAGTACGGCATCTTTGTGGGTTATCATAACTGGGACCTAAAATTTAGTGTTTGAATAGATCCTATGATGGAAAGTAATCACCTAACAAAACAAAACAAAACAAAAAGGAAAATTCTCAGAGAAAATTCTTATTTCAACTATACTTGGGAAAATTACAGTTAACATTATGTTTGATAATTGGATCCTGCGACAAAAGGTTACAGTGTGGAGTTTCCTTTTCAGAGTTCCAGACAGACATGCTGCTTTAAGATGGATACTCCATTCCATCTCTTCCATGCTTGTTTGTTTCCTCTAAAATATCACCCTGCATTCTATGACCACTGAGCATGCTTAGTCGTCACTAAATTGTTTTAGGGAGTGGAGCTTCCTAGGGTTTTTTCTCCTCTAACTTTTTTTTAAAAAATTTCTTCAGTATGTGCTGTTTTCCCCAGGACTCTTTCATGTACCTGCATTTTGTCAGAGAATTTTGTGGGCAATTAGTACACGTGGTGTACACTACACCCAACTCAGTATTACAAATTTGTTGCACGAGTTTAGGATTATTATTTTTTTAAAAAAAGGCAAATGTGTTTTGAAACAAATATGTCAATAATTAAAATTTCTAACATGCAAAACGAGATATCTCCACAGGATAATGAAACAGCCAGAAATTATCTCCAGTTAATACTGTCTTAAATAATCACATAAAAATAACACCTGGAACTGAGGGATAGATCAGAGAGGGATACTGGTTCTTTGGGCACAACCAAGTATGCAGCTTACAATCCTCAATATAATGGCAGCAAGAAGATATTTAAGAGTATTGGTGTGGTAGAACACCCATATGGTTTTTCATAATAATAAGAGATCCTGGTAAATATGCTTCGTATTTTGTCACTACTAGATCGGATGTAAACTTATGCAAAACTGGAGCTTTAACTGAGATATCGTATAATACTTGGAGGCTGCATTAGTATTCAAATACCCATTGAAATGTAGCTTACATTGTTCCAACTCACTTGCCTGAGATTAGAGCAGTGGTACTCATACATTTCACTGTTGGGAGACCCCCATCTTCTTTAGATCTACATGTGGAGTCACGGCCCCCACTTGATGTAATATATGATTTTTTTTAAAAAAAAAATATTTATTTAGTGTGAATATTTTCATTCACACATCCATGTATATTAATACTTTAGCATTTTCTAAGGAAATAGCATCATTCAAATTAGAACAGTTTTATTTAATAAAATTCAATATATAACTCAATGTATGTGTAAATTTTATACATTAAAAAGTTTGGCAAGAGGAGAAGGAGGAAGGATCAGAGTCTCCAAGTCTTGTGTATCCCCCTTGAGAAACTTTTACACCCTTCAAGAGTCCCACCCTACAGTTCTGATGTAGAATATTCATTGTACAGATGTCCACCAAGTGAAGGAATATTAACATTGTTTTCTGACATAGGTAGATGTGCCATTTACATATTCTTTTACCATCCTCAGCATTAAACGCAAGCTGCATAATGACTGGGTTGTGAAAGTAAAATACTTTCCAGTCTTGAATTGTTTTGGATCCTGCTCCTTGGACAGTGTTCATTCTTTGGTACTAGATGACCTGAAAAGACTAGAAGACAATGCGTAAGTCACTACTAGAAATCTATTTATCATACAGATAATCAAGGGATTGCTAAAAGAATGCTAATTTACCTGTCATTTTAAAATAGAAGTTAACTGGAAATGCTCAAAATTAATTAGGTAAAGGTCTTCCAGTGATTCTTCATACAACTGATCCATCTTATAAGGCACCCTTTAAAAGGAGGTCTGTAGCCAGAATTGCTACATTCTTTCTCATAAGCTTTGCAGAAACTAATATCAGTATATGCTGTAGGGCTACCATACAATTACATTTGTAGTCTCATATGAGGATTTAACATCACCTCTATTGGCTTTGGCAGCTAGCTGACATTATAATAGCCTAGCAGCAAATAGAAAGGAGATAAGCTCTACTTGCTGTTTATTCCTTTTTCTTTTTCTTTTTTAAAGCCTCTGTGTGTTTAGTCTATAGAGAAGCAGGCCCACTACAGGGGCATTTAACAGAAATCACAGGAGTTGTCGACAACATTCTCCAAAGGGCTGGACCACTGAATATTGGCTAATCTAAGGGCAACTTATCCTTGTCTACATGTTTAAAATACTCTTCATTCCAATTGACTAAAATGTAATCTGGCCACAAGCAATTTTCAGGAGTTTGGGCTTTTTGTTGGAGTGTGTGTCAAAAATCTCCTTAAACTCCAAAGAAAAAGGCTTCACAGTTTTTACCAGAATATCCCCTGAAATCCAGAGAAATGCTCATTATCACATACATGGCCATGGCCATCCATCTGCACATGAATTCAAATGGCTGTGCTGTGCATTTTTGACTGAGGGAGGGTGAATAGATGTAAATAGATGTGAATTAGCACAGGAAAGTGAAGACAATTAACTGAATGTGTAAAAATGTGCACCAATTTGCACAGTACATCTGTAGACTAGCCCTCAGATTCCTCTGTAGCACAGCAGCAAGAAAAGAGGAGAGTATATTTGAATGATCTGTAAATTATAGACATTAAATTAAAGCAGGAGCCATTCCTCCAACAGAATTTGAAATGCTAGTTCAAAGCCTTCCACTGTAGACCTGCAGTCTTACGTTTCCTATGTACAGTATTATGACATATAGCAATGTATATGAATGCATCATTAAAAGTTTTTCTATCTTTTTAGTCTCTAATCGATCAAATATACTATTGTCATTCCAGAATTGTCAGGGAATTTTCTGTACCAAAAGGAATTAATGCCTTCACATATTGTGTAAAAGCCAATATCGTTGTTACTGGAGGTAAGTGAAATATGTTCAGTTTAATAAATTAAGTCTTTGTCATCATTTTCAAAATGCCTTGATTACAGAAGTTATATCCTTCTCGTTTGTAATGTAAAAGTCGTTTCTGTAAAAGTATAAAAACAGTATAAATATATATGAAACCAAATATAATAGTTGTGGGGAAACTCAGATCATGTTGCCAAATTGCAGATGGAGTACTAAGGCTTTGCCAGAATATATAGTCACATTTCATAATCATAATATGTACTTGGACTTGTGCAGTGAACATTGCTGCGTAGGAGGGTACACTTTGATGGCCTCCATAATCAGAGGCCTGACCTAACTTGGCTTGGAGCAAGGCTGCAAGCCAAGACATGTGATGGAGGTGTTGCTGGAAGTTATTTAGGACTGAGCCACCTCTTCGTGTGCCCTCTTGGATCTTCATTCTGTGGCCCATTCTCCCATCTAAGTGCAGTGTGAGCTTTGCCAATCACCTTAGGGCTGGGTAGGAATTTTCCCCCCTTTACCTTTTTTTTTTTTTTTTTTGGTTTGGTTTTGTTGTTTTGTTTTTGTTTTTGTTTTGCTACACCAGACTGAATTCATTAGCATAAGGTGGTGTCGAACAGCCAAACGACTTTAGAAAAAGTCTAGGGAGTGGGCCGACTCAATTCATTTTAAAGTCATCCTTTCATCCTCTTCATGTGCCCTGTCTGTGGCAAAACAGAATTATTATAAATCATTGATCTGCGCCAACTAGAGGCGCCCGCAGCATTTGTTCTCTTGCTTCAACACACTGCTAAAACCTTCCTCTCCTTCTGTCTCTTTTTTATTCTCCTCTTCTGACTTCACCAACTATTTCATCACAAAAATCACTTCTATTCGGTCTGAGTCAACTCTTCCTGATTCCACTTTCACCACTAATCTTCTGGTACCTTCTACTAATAAACTCTTTGTTTTCCCTCCTGCTTCTTTGGACAAACTCTTTACACTGCTGAACTCTTCCAAACCTGCAACCTGTTCTCTTGATCCAATTCCCTCTCATCTTCCAATCTCTATTGCCCCCTCTTTTTTGCCCTCACTTCTCTATATCTTTAATCTCTCTCTCTCTCTCTCTCTCTCTCTCTCTCTCTCTCTCTCTCTCTCCAGGCTCCTTCCCTTCAATCCTTAAACATGCTCTACTCTCCCCTATTCTCAAAAAGCCTTCTCTTGACCCCTCTTCCTTGTCTAGCTGTCATCTGATTTCACGTCTTCTTTTTCTTTCTAATGTTTTGGAACAAATTATTTAATCTCACTGTCTTGAGTTTATCGAAACCAACTCTATTCTAGAACCTTTCCAGTATGGCTTCTGCCCATGGCACTCTACAGAGATGGCCCTCACCAAGATCTCAAATAATCTCTTACAGGCCAGGGTGAACAGCCTTTACTCTATTCTTGTTCTTCTTGATTTGTTCACAGCCTTCAACACCATGGATCATTGTCTCCTAGTTGATATACTTTCTGACCTTGGTTTCTCAGACTCTATCCTCGATTGGTTTAAATCTTATTTGTCAGTTAGATCTTTTGCAGTGGTCATGGGTGGTCAGACTTCTTCCCCTATCCCCTTATCTGTTGGAGTTCCCCAGGGTTCTCTTTTGGGTCCCCTTTTGTTCTCTCTATACACATTGTCGCTAGGTAAACTTATCAGTTCTTTTGATTTCTCCTATCATCTGTATGCCAATGACACTCAGCTGTATCTTTCTACCCCTGACTTTTCGCAGGGGCTTTAACAGCAAGTTTCTTCTTGCCTAACAGCTGTCTCTCAGTGGAAGTGGCATCAGCACTTGAAGCTCAACATATCCAAGACAGAACTCCTTGTTTTCCCACCTAAACCCACCCTCCAATACTCCTTTTCTGTTTCTGTTGATGACATCTCCATTCGACTGGTCCAGGAAGCCCACAGTCTTGGTTTCAGTTTTGACTCTTCTCTGTCATTTATCCCCCAGATCTAGGCCACAGCCAAGGCCTGTCGATTTCATCTTTACAACATTGCCAAAATCCGTCCATGTCTCTCAGTCTTTACTGCCAAGACCCTGGTCCATTCCTTAGTGGTCTCACGACTAGATTATTGTAACCTTCTTCTGGCAGGGCTTCCTCTCTTTCACCTCCATTCTTTAATCTCTGTCCAATATTCAGCTGCATGTATTATTACACTCGATCATGTTTCTCCCCTATTATCTTCCCTTCATTGGCTCCTATTATTATTATTATTATTATTATTATTATTATTAGCTTTATTTATAAAGCACCATAAATGTACATGGTGCTGTACAAAAACCAATAAAATCAAGAATATATAAAAAGCCTGCCTATGGCGTACAATCCCCTTCCACATTCAGTACAAGCTTTTCTTATGGACTTTTAAAGCCTTGCATGGGTTGGTCCCTCCTTACATATCTGAACTTCTTTCTCCTCACACTCCTCCTCGTTCCCTCCACTCTGATAGTCAAGGTCTCCTGTCCCAGCCTAGGATCTCCACTGCTCCATCCTGGATTCGTCCCTTCTCACTTGCTGTCACTCACTCCTGGAACCTCCTTCCCCTACAAGAACAGCTCATTATTTGTCTAGCCAGTTTTAAAACTGAGTTAAAGACTACTTTGTTCAGTGAAGCATTCTCAGAACTGGGTCTCAGAGTGGCTTCACAACATTAAAAGACCTTGCCTATAGAACAAAGCCCTCCCTCCATGCCATCTACCATTGTCTGGCCTCAGAGGGAGTGTAAAGGCAGGCCCAATGTCATCAGGCCTAGCCATAGCAATAAGAAGGGCCCTCCCTCCAGTCCATCTGCCATGGCCCAGCCCTCAGAGGGAGAGAAGATCCACTGGATTGACACCTTTCTCCACCATCTTTCCCTTCTCCTTCTGTGTCATATCTTTTTAGATTGTATACCTGAGAGTAGGGAACCATCTATTTTAATTGATTGTATGTACAGCACTGTGTAAATTTACAGTGCTATATAAATAAAGTTTAATAATAATAATAATGATAATGTCAGTAAATAGGTTGTCATTGGCAAGTAGTGTGGGGAGAATAAGAATTTGGTGTACACCTTGGCACCCTTTTCATGACGCCTTTGGAAGACCTAACAGATCCAGGAACTGTGGGGATGTGAGGAAAGAGTCTATCCTGGGGGTTAACCTGGGGGTTGTTCTCCCTAATAAAGTCTTAAGATTTGGAGGGGCAGTGCCCTAGATTTGCCTTCTGAATAATGATCAGCCAGGGAGCAACCCATAGTATTGGATTGCCCTTGGGACCAGGTGTTTCACCCAAGGGAAGGTTGTAGAGGGGGTCATAGGGTGACACCTGGCCTCAAGTGGATCCACTTCAGGTTACTTTCCCTCTTGTTCTTTCCCAGGTTCAAGCCAGTTAACTAGGTTTTTAGGTCAAATAAAGTGACCCTTGTTCATGGCCAAAGTTTTGTGTCTGGTCTCATTATTTCATAGTTGGTTATCAATGGATGCCTGATTCTTCAGGTGTCTTCTGCTGCTTTCTTTGAACAGCAATGAGCACATAGCATGATTGACAATGCATTATTGTAAGATTAAGGTGTAGTATAGTAGGATGACTCTAGTACTGGTGTGTGTTTCTGTGTTTAATGATACCGTATATGTGGACTGAACTCCCTGCACCCCCTAGTGATACCACTGTGTATTAGACAACAGAAAGGTTTTATAAAGTGTTGGGAACTCTGCAACATTCACTTGAAGAATTCTGTTGCCATGAGCAAGAAGGAATACAACTTCTGTTTTTCTCTTTCTCTTTCCTTGAAGTTTATCACAATGACTTTGCTCCTACGATAGATGTAACTTTAAGAAGGTGGATTTTATTGCATTTCCCTATCACTGAGGAGTATGAAGCCTGTAGACAAGGTGGGTCTTCTGCCTCAATTTTTCAAGAATGGGAAAATCCCATTCTTGAAAAGATGCAGGAGGAGTTTGGAGAAGCCCAGCTTTCATACAGGCTGCGTACTCTCCGGCAATGGGGAAATGTGATAAAATCCACCTTCTTAAAGTTACATCCCTCATTTATCACAGAAGCAAAGCCAATGTGATAACCTCCCCCCTCTCTCGAAAGTTGCCATAATTTTCTGGGTGATATCATTAAAAGACATTTTAAAGTGGGGTATAAATAAATTTTATTATTATTATTATTATTATTATTATTATTATCAAGGAATGATGCTGAAACTTTCAGCTTTTTTAGCCCTCAGAAAAAATAAACCCATCAGGATTTATTTAAAATCAAATTACACAATTTTCTGAACACATTGATCAAGAAACAAAAAATGAATACTGATTTTAAAAATGAGTTAGCTGTTACTAAAATGTAATGTCCTGCCTTAAAACTAATTGATTTTCCTTGTTTTATTAATTACTGTAAGGATGTCTTTGCTGAAATCATGCAGTTCTTCCAAAAATGTTGTCAGATCCTGCCAGTTAGAGAAATAATCGTTCTACAATGGGTTTTTGTTACAGAAAAATAGCTTTTTAAAAGCCATGTCTTTTATAATTCAATAAATCTCTTTTTACTGCAGAAAATAGCTCTAAAATGTACTGACTCCTCAGGAGGAGGCTGCCATTGCAGCAAAGGAGAAGGGGCAAGCATCTCCTTTTGGTGCACTAGGTGACACCAAGCATGGGGTTGCCACTGCTTCTACATCATTAACGCACTCAAATTCTGATGAACACCTTCAGTTCTCTGAGCTAGTTCAATGGCACACACTGTTTCTTGACAAATACCAGGAACTATGCATTCTGAACTTATCTATCCACGTGACATATCATTACATTGTTCTTTTTTGTGTTTGATGGGCACATGTGGTCAGATAAAAGCACGTATAAATGCTTTCAACAGACACAGATGGAAGATGCCTAAGAAACATACTTTTGGAGTGGAGAAATAACATTTTAAGGGAAAATCTATTTACCTGCAAGCTGAGTATAACTTTATTCCAAGGTAATAGGACACATTTAGCAGATTGTTCTTCAGAACATGCTTCCTTATAGCAGGGCAAGAGGAGTAATGGAAGACTCAATTTATCAAGAGGAGCTAGCACTGTACCTACACCTTCTTCTATTCCTGCTCTTTCTATTTTCTCTTTTTTTTTTCTTTTTCCTTTTTTAAAGCAAAAGTTTAAGAGTGTGAAGAAGCAAAGGTCAACAACAGGAAGCTGTGCTTCATGCCTATCTTTGTTTTTCAACCCTGTGTGCTATAACTGGCTCTAGAAACAAATGACTAGGCAGTGAAACATAGTCCCTCACCTAATCCTTCCTATGAGTTTATCAGACGAGAGGAATTTCTCTTTATTTCGAATGGAGCCAATTGGAGCCAATTCAAATTCACGTGAATTCGCTAGTTTAGCAAATTTACGTGAATTCCAATTGTGTTCGGAATGCATTCAGAATGACTTCCCATTACCCCAAAATGACTGCCCATTGCCGAAAATTGTGTGAGATACTTTAATACACAATAACGTAAAACCCATGATTGCGTTCGGAATGATTTCCCTTTTGCCCAAAATTGCGTAAGATACTTTAATAGACAATCACGTGAAAACCCATGATTGCGTTCGGATTGCCATTATTATACTTCCAATTTCTGTTGTCTGATAAACTCCCTAAAGGGGTTAACAGAGATCAACCTGCTTAAATCAGTCTACAGAAACGCCAAAGAAATTGTCATCTTGAAAGAATAATGTAGCCTCCCATTCCGTATCATAACTAAAAGTCATAAAATTTTACTTTGAGCAAGCTATATATTCATCCATTACCTGGGTCTAGATTTTGTGACCATTTCTTCAACACAAGATCGATAGACTATGGTGCTAAAAAGCTGACATTGCATTAGGGGTCAAAAGCAGAGTGCAGTTACTCAAAACCTTGTGACTTCTGCCGTCAAGGAGGATATAATAGAAGAAGAAAGGAGTCACTCCCCACAAAAGGCAGGCAAGCAGGCAGGAAAGCCTTCTATTAAGTAAAACGTATCATATGAATATCTCCTAGAGTTATAAGAATCATAGTGGCCTTGGTGACGTAATTGCCACAACAATCATATGGCTGTGCCAGTCACACAGGTTTGCTAACAATAATGATGTATATTATATAGTTATCATAGCAGGAATAAGAAAGGACATCAAATGTCCCCCAACTGCACCAGTTTAGTTAGATTTTCCCAAATGCTAATGTGGATATAAGCACAACAATGAAAAAGAATACAAATCCTACAGATTATCTTCTTACAGACTGGTAACACAAACTAACAAAGAGGCTTTCCTACTCTAAAATGGAGATAAACATCATAATATGACAGCACATTGCTTCTACCTGGAAATGTTAATAACAATATAAATTTAAGACTCCTTCCTTCACACTCAAATAGATGAATAGGAGAGCAGATCTGCAAAATAGTAGCACTGCATTATTAGGCAGCCCAAGTATTACCTTTCAAAATGTGGTTTCTTTCACATATGTCCAGTTGTTAATGTTCTACAGATACAATAGCAAAATGAATCACTAGTTAATTTCTTTCCATAGGGGATGATAAAATTCTTCGTTTGTGGCATCCCAACATCAACACCAAGCCAGTGGGGAAGCTGATGGGGCATTTATTTAGCATTACAGAGATTGTCACCAATGAAAAAGATCAACACATCATTAGCCTTTCTACTGCAAAGGTAAACAAAGGTTTTTTCTTTCTTTAGTGAAACCATGTATGATGTCACAGTATATGTCACAAAAATTTATTTTCTATTATGAATTTTATTAAACAAACTTACCTTTTCTTCATTGCTAACAAAGATGAAAAGGATAAAAAACAATGCATCCTGTTTCCCATCCATTGAAGAGCATATGTAAGGTCTCTCTCTGTCACACTGATTGGTTTTGTGAGATTTGGATTGCTACCCCAAAGTCAAACTGGGATATTGCTAGGATGAGAAAGAATGTTTGCCAGATTCTAATGTCTGAAAACAATATGCTCATAATAGGAACAATGTAAGCTCAATGTATGTCTGGCTTGGATTCAAGCACTACCCTGGTAGCCATGCACAAGGAAGTGCATGCCACATAAATATGTAGAATTCAATTTAAGCAAGTGAAGGAACTGGTGGGAGGGAGCATCTAACCTTCCTTTGCACAGCATAGAAATCAGATGGTAGGAAAGCATTCTCTATCCTTCTTTTCCCAGACCCAGCCTGCTAGTATTTTTTTTTCCTGAAGTAAAGTTATACAACTTGTGTGATCTTATTTGCAAGACTGGTAAAATTAATATCCAGTGTCCTGCTTTAAATACTAATGGAAACAGAAAAGTGTATTTCACACTACACAGTTATAGCACTATGATTCCACTTTAACTACCATGGCTGCATCCAGTGGAGTCTTTGGAATTGGAATTTGTTGAGGTACTAGAGAAGATCTTCTCAGACTTGTAAATGCTTCGTCCCAAACTCCAGATCCCAAGATTCCAGGGAACATTGCTTCAGGAATTTAATTAATTATTTTAATATAGGAGTCGCCTACATCGTGATTAGCTTTAGCTAGATTTTGGGTAAGAGTGTCTTCCCCACCCCAAAATTGTACAAAGAAGCCAGTAGCTGCATGATGGGATACTAATTATATGTACAAGAACTTTACTCCACTACAGAGTGTTTCTCTTGCCCACTCACATTAATGAATGTTGAGGGACCCTCTGGAGTAGGTAGAGATTCAGTGAAAGAGTTTCAGAGAAAACTGGCCAATTCCCTCTAAAGGTGTAGATAACCTCTAGGCACAGACAAGGGAATTTTTGTAGTTTGGCTGGCCTTTTCCACAAAAAAAATCCTACTGCCCATTCCCATAAGTAATAATAAAGTAAATAAAGTAAAAATCTCATTCTCATAAGTAACAATTATCTTCTTCCCAGAAGTATTGGTTTTGTATTAGCATGTAATCCATTCCATACTAGTTGATGAGCTTTTTACTCTAGCTGCTGTATTAATTCAGACTATTCGTTCACAAGTGTATTGGCTAGCTGTCCTTGCTCTAATTTATGGGTGGGCAACATCCTGGTGGTGGGGGGCACATTACTCCAATCCAACAAAGTTGCCTCTATGAAGGTTGCCACCACTGCTGCAGTTGGTGGCAGCTGTTTATCGTGCCTCAAGTTATTGTGCCAGAATACCCTCCTGCACTGCAGAGCTTTGAAGAAAGACAAGATGCACTTTTCCCTTCTTTTTTCATAATGGGAGATGAAAAAGACAGGGGTTGCACCACATTCAGATGTTTGTAGTTTGGATAGTGGCAGCTTAGTGTCCATTAGATCTACATTCTCTCTCTCTAGCAGCTAATGAGTTTTTTCTTTGTGAAAGCCCTTCATATATTGAAATATGGGCTAATATAGAAGGGCGCTTTGAGCTGGCCTGGGCCCAAAAGTAGAGCTTGGTAGGGCATGCCCAGCTCTACTACTGGTGCCTGTGCACCATGTTGTTGTGCCCCTGTTTACACTGGGTGTGCCATAATGATGCACGGGTGTCGGGGTGCCCAAACAGTGCTCTGTGAAAGAGGCATCATCATCCTGGTGCACAAGTGTGCCTGTGACACCCCTAAAAAGAAGCTGCCTAGAGTGGCTTCTTTTGAGGAAGCAGGTCAGTGGCAACCAGGGGCAAAGACGGGTGGCTTTTAGCCTCCTCTCTGTCGAGCCCCTATCTGCCTTTGCATTTGCTCTCAGTCATATCTTCTCCAGACTAAATTATACCAGGTTTCTTCAACATTTCCTCCTAATGTTCATGCATAGTATTCCCCAGAAAGCCATAATAGAAATGTGATAAAAAAAAAAAAAAACTTCATCTGGCAAGATTTATTCTTGATAGATTCATGTGGAGTTTTATTAATCAGTGCATTATTCTCAGGAGGCAATAATCTTTAAATATTACTAATAGGCACAATAAATATAATAGAAAAAGAGTCTGGCCTTTGAAGACTAGAACCAAGATTTATTTTCAGAACTCATCTTCATTTGGTTTCTTCTTGTTTGATTGGATTCCAACCAAGTGACCTTTTCCCACATCGTCCAACTCTATTCATTAAAATGTCATTTTACATTAGACAGATGCCTCTCCCAGTGCATTGTACACAGCAGTCTACTAGTACCTGCAGAGAGTTTCTTTGTAGAGAGCAAGCAGCTGAATGCTGGGAGTTTAAATAGAAAGCTGTGCAGCCTGTTTGTGAATACAGATATCTCCTGGCTTATAGAATATCAGATTTTCTCCTTCCTCCAGCTCTTCAGGAGGAAGAGTGACATATATTTTAGAGTGAAAATACACCCGATCCCACTAACTAGGCTATGGATTAAAAGAACAAGTGCATCTAATTAGATGCTGCATGAACATAACCTGGAGCAGGCAATATCTTCTTATTTTTACAGCCATATTTAAAAATATTCCCTCTATGTATGTTTGAAAAATCCCTGCCATGCCAAGGGTTTTAGGGTAGGAAAAAAATTAGACCAAATGAGTACATGGAGAATTAGTAAGTATTTCTTTTTATGCATTGATTCTATTCAAACAGTGTAGAGCAGTCTCTATTAATTGAATACAAACAGGGCAGCACGAGCCATTCTAAAGTTGTCTTTTTTAGTTTTAGTCCTATTAATCTGAGGTTTAACATGTTCAACAGTGGAACACACTCCCTGGGAGTATGGTGGAATCTCCTTCTTTGGTGGTTTTTAAATAGAGGCTGGGTGGCCATCTCTCGGGGGTACTTTGATTGTGAGTTCCTGTGTTGCAACGAGTTGGACTTGATGGCCTTTGAGGTCTCTTCCAACTCTATGAATCTATGATTCTAACATAGTGTGGAGATTTGGACTCGGACCCAAAGAAGCAGGATTCAAATCCCCACTCAGCTATGAAAATTCACTGGCTCCTACTCTGTCACCCTTATTACATTCCTTGAGAGCTTTAAAAAAGCTTTAAAGACACATCTCTTCCGGCAGGCCTTCCCAGAAACATCCTAACTCCTGGCCCTGGCACTGGTTTACAGCAATTGGGACGTGTTTTTCCACCAGCTCCCAGCACTTTATCTACGAAGTTTATATCTACAGGATCCATAGTATGACTAGGTGCTTTTTATGTTGTATGTTGTATGTATGTAACTGTTTTGGATTTTAATTTGATACTGGTTTAATTAAATTTTCAGAGGAGCGGGCTATAAATAAACATTATTATTATTATTATTATTATTATTATTATTACCCTTAGAGGAAGGCAATCACAAACTCCCTCTGAACCAATTTTGCCAAGAAAACCTTATGATAAATTCACCTTAGGGTCACCATATGTTGGAAACAACAAGAACAACAACAACACATTGCTTTCAGGATGAGATATTTACAGCATAAACCTGTACTTGTCTAATCAGCCTTGCCATGATTAATACAGCTTAAAATTCAAAGACATAGCTGTGTTAGTCTGTATAATCAGTAGGTAGGAATAGCTACTGTAGAACCTTTGAGACTAACTGAAAGAAAGAAATTGGCAGCATGAGCATTTGTAGACTTCAGTCTAATTCCTCAGATATGTCTTTCAATTAGGCTCAAAGTTGCTACAAGCTCTCTCTACAAACTCAATAGGGCTTAATCACAGCTAAGTGTGTATAGGATTAAAACTTTTTTACTTCAGTAGCTCTATAATAAGGACTTTTAAAATAATAAGCCTTAAAAATGTTAAACATTACAAAGTTCATGCTATAAAGTCATAAATCATAGAATCATAGAATCATAGAGTTGGAAGAGACATCAAGGACCATCCAGTCCAACCCCTGCCATGCAGGAACTCCCAATCAAAACATACCCAACAGATGGCCATCCAGCCTCTGTTTAAAACCTCCAAGGAAGGAGATTCCACCACACTCTGAAGGAGTATGTTCACTATTGAACACCTCTTACTATCAAGACATTCCTCCTAATGTTGAGGTGGAATCTCTTTTTCTGGAGTTTGCATCCATTGTTCTGGGTCCTGTTCTCTGGAGCAGCAGAAAACAAGCTTGCTCCCTCCTCAATATGACATCCCTTCAAATGTTTAAACAGGGCTATCATATCACCTCTTAACCTTCTCTTCTCCAGACTAAACATCCCCAGCTCCCTAAATCCTTCCTCATAAGTCATGAGTTCCAGAACCTTGACCTTTTTAGCTGCCCTCCTTTGGACATGCTCCAGTTTCTCCACATCCTTTTTGATTTGTGGTTTATAGAACTGGACACAGTATTCCCAGTGAGGCCTGACCAAATCAGAATAGAGTGGCACTATTCCTTCCCTTGATCTAGACGCTATACTTTATTGATGCAACCTAAAATTGCATTGTCCTTTATAGCTGCCGCATCGCACTGTTCATGGCCAGAAGAGATGTGTCTTGGTCGCTTTTTAAAAGCCATCCAAGATTGTAATAAGATGCATCTCATCCAGCAGATCGTTCCACAGCCTGGAAGCAATAGCAGAAAGGGCCCTCTGGGAGGTCTGCGACAGTCTAGTTTTGATAGGCTGTAGCAGATTCCTCCCAGAGGACTGTAGCGTACGAGGGGGCTCATATGGGAGGAGGTGGTCCCTAAGATAGGTTGGACCCAAGCCATGTAGGGCTTTAAAGGTCAAAACCAACACCTTGTACTGTGCCCGGATGTGTGTGTGAGAGAGATCTTAAACAATATTATCAATATTTAAATAGTGATAAACAATGTATAAACATTCTGTATTGTTTTAGTTAATGTGTTATACCACTAGTACTGTTTCAAGGTTTAGTTTTAATGAAGCACTGTCCTTTTCACCTAATGGTCTTTAATACCGGGTTACAGTCCTGGTGTCATAAAGTTTGCCATGTGAGATCAATTTATGTATCCAGAAAGCTGCATGGAGCTGGCTAATCCCTGCCTGAGAGGCTTCATGTTGTTAATCCTCATTCTAAATATTTGGAAGTCAGTATTGTTGTTTCAGATGCTTTCATAGAGCATTTGCTGTATCACCCTTGAAAACAAAAAGAGAAAGAGTACAGCTGGGCTGTGAGTCCATTTATATCAAATTGTTAGTTCAGACAAAGCAAAAGAAACCCCCTAATCCTTGATTATATTTGGAATAGACAGTATAGTGAGATTCCAGTCATAGTAATTGGAATAAAGACATTGGGGATATTATCCATGTCTGTTACAGTGCTTTCATAGAGATATAAATGAGGAGGGGGGTGGATTCTTGTCCTTCCATGTAGGCTGTGACAAAGGCAAACTTCTTTGGCGTCTCCTAATTTATGCTATCTTGACCATACTCTGATGTTGCTTGGCCATATTTGTCCTGGTTTTTATCTGTTAAATATTTGAGGGTTTGCCCACAAAAAGTGACAACCAATAAGTTGCCTAGAAAGTCTTTTATACCATAATGTTTTTAAGCCATAATTATCCCCAGGTCTGTTATAAGTAAACACAGAAAGAAATCTTTCTTTGTCTTCTGTCCAGGATGTTACATTTAATGTAAGCAGTCTCCCAAAAAGCATGCTGAATAATATCTGTAGCTACATAGTTGAGTCATCAGTCAGTTTGTCAGGGTAAATTCCCTGTACTAGAATAGCACTCCTCATGTTAATACCCTCCTTGTCTTCCAGGTTAACACTAATAACCTCTAAATGTTCCAAGTAAATGTGCTGAAGTTTCTTGGCTGTTATTTGTGCCTAGGCTCCTGCAATCATGCGAATGGGCATTGTTCGATACACAGTGGTGGCACCAAGTCTTCCAGCAGAGTTTGCAGAATCTGTGTCCAAGTTACTCATGTTTGAAATTGTTGCTTATGTAATTACTATAGTTCCTGGCCAAAGAGTGAGAAAAGGATCCACGGTGGAAAGTAGACATTTCAAAATTTAACTTATGTAATAGATTTTATCTTCTGAATGACAGAGGAAATGTATTCTGCTCAACATATGTCAACTAGCAATCACAAAGTGTTATCTACATAGTTATTTATTTATTTCAAGTATTTATATCCCAGTCTTCAGACACAAAGGCTCTCAGAGCAGTTTACAGATTGTTAACTCGACAGATCCCTGCCCTCAGACCTACAATCTAAAAAGAGAAGGGAATGACAGTGGGGAAAAGGATCGAATCCAGCAGATACTGCTATTCTTCTCTCCCTCCAAGGCCAGGACAGTGACAGTAGGAAGGGAAGTGGGAGGTCCTCCATCTGCCCCTGGGGCTAGGCATGATCGAGCCACGCCTGCCTCTTCTTCTCTCCCTTAGTGGTAACAGTTAAGATAAAGGGAGGGCCTTTCATCTGCCTCTAGGTCTAGGCATGGTGAAAGATTTATGATTTATAGTGAATGATTTCTAAATGATTCATGGTAAGAAGAACAATCATGCCTGGAACACAATATAAGAACAAATTTTCCTGTTGTGATAGCAGCAATTTCATGAATAGAATCTTTTGAATTTAAAAAGTTAGCCCTGTGGGATTTTTAAAATATCTCTACCAACATGATCCATATAAAAAGTTAATGAATTGCTCTGTATTAGCAAGGCTAGGATGAAACCTTTAGACTCATTGTCTGAGTCTCAATACTGGAAAATGTTTGAAATGCAAAACAGCCATGGTTCATTAGAAAAGCAAAAATTAGAGCTAACACCTGAGCTGGCATGCATAGGAATAGTAGGATGCATCTCATTAAAATGGGTAGGTCTCGTTTCTAAATAAACTTTCATAGGATTTTATTATTCAGAAAGATTTCCTGAGATTTTCAAAACTGGTGCAAAGAAAGTCTTTTATACTGATGTTACTTTCAAACATTACTACAATGGTTTTTTGTGGATATTTTGGGCTATGTGGCAATGTTCTAGAAGAATTTATTCTGATGTTTCGCCAGCATTTGTGGCAGGCATTTTCAAAGAATGCTGGCATGGAAGAGAGTTGAGTAATATATATATATATATATATATATATACACTGTGTGACCCTGGGTAGGGAGGACTGATTTCCATGTTAATCTGTGTATTGTTCTGTTGTTGATGACAAGGTCTCAGGGTGGGAGGATATGCAAAGAGGATTAATCTCTTTGGATATCTGCCCACCCTGAAGCCTTGTCATCAACAACAGAACAATACACAGATTAACATGGAAATCAGTCCTCCCTACCCAGGGTCACACAGTATGTATGTATATATATGTATGTGTGTGTGTGTGTGTATGTGTGTATACACACTTTTAAAAAATCAGTTGCAGGGACCTCCTTGCACATTAAAAATGCCCCCCCCCCAAAAGAAACCACAGGTAGACTTCTAGTCCAGGGTTCTGTACTGTCCCATGATGGAGTGGGAGTCACTGGGAAAGAAAACTGGGCTCCAGACTCTCTGCACTTGCCCATCCCTGAGTTAGACTGAGGCAAAATAATATGTCACCTTTCACAATGGCATCACTAGGGGATACGTGGGTTGCAGACCATGCCAGGAGACACCTCAGAAGAGGGGTGACACTCGTCTGCCCTCCTCCTGCTACGGGGTGAGAAGGGCAAGTGGCCCCCATCTGCTGTCACTGTGGTGGTGCTGTTCCCCTCATGAGGAGACTGGCACTACATCAGCTCAGGAGAAGGCCAAGCAGTTCCCTACTGCCTCTGCTGTGGCAATGCCAGTCTCCTCATAAGGCCAGCACCAGCACAGCAAAAGAGAGGGCTACCAAGTGTGCCCTTTTGGTTGCCCCCCTGGAAGCCCCTCCCCCTCCTCCTCCCCTCCAGCAGGTCCCCTTTCACCAGGTGATACTAGGGGTGGGGATACCACTGGCCCTTCAGATGGTGTGGCCCCTCATCCTCTGAAGATGATGGGAGTAGTAGTTCATCAACATCTGGAGGACTACACATGCACTGAATGTACAATTCCAATGAATATATATCATGTGATTCCTACTTAAAACTAACTTCAAGCCTTAGAGGCAGAACCAATCTTTAGTAGAAGTAGTAGTGCTTCAGTAGTAGTCGTCAAAATTAATGTTACACCAGAGTGGTCACAGTCAAAATGAATGGTAGTTTTTCTTCCCTAAATTGAACCTGAATCAGTCTCCCCCCTGCCCTCCCCCCCAGCAACACACACTTTTTTGCATTGCCAAAATTAATGCTAGTTTTTTTTTTTTAATTTTGTTTTTTTGCATCGTGGTTTAACAGGAAAAGGATTTTAAAAAGCAATTGCATATCGAAATCACCGGCTTTAATCAAAGTTTAATCTGTCCTCTCCTGAGAAATTGTAGGAGATTCTAGGTCAATTGAGTCCTGGGGGTGGCTTGCTTGAATCTCACATGAAATAATGTTTTAGGGCACAAGTGATGTAATACAAGCTTTGAGCTTTTCATTATCCAGTTTATTATCAGTCTCTGTTTGATAAGTTAACATGAAATTATGTAGCTACACAGGGGAAACAGGAAATCAATTACCTTCCTGCATTACTCATAAAAAGATGCCAATCACTAGAAACTAAAACAATGCAAGACACAAGAAATTTGTACTTAGTACTTTTAAAAATATTATAGACATGGGGGAAATTATTAAAGTTGATACTTGTGCTAATGGAAGAAATAATGTACTCAATATAGGAGCAAGCAATATAACAGCTAGCAGTGTTCCACTTTCTGCAGCCCCTGTGAATGCATAATGCAGGTGTTCCTGGGAATTACTCCCTTAACAGAAAAGTTGGTACTAAAGGCAGAAATAACATGGGAAGAATAGGAATAGGGCCCTATGCCACAAATAGGAAGAACAGTTCAATATGTTTCAGCAAACTTTTTTATTCAAAACTAACAATATGCACGTGTGAAATAAAACAGGCAGGTCAGGTAAGACTTGCATAAAGAAAAATATTTTGAACCTTCCAGAGACCACTTTAAGACTTTTTCCAGAATGTATCCTGGGATGACTTTTTTATGATTTCCATTTTGGTTATAAAACATATAATTCTATGTTTAAAAAAAAAAGGCTGGGACAGCTGCTGAGGCATGCTTACCTGTGTTCCTCTGTTCTTTCTGTTTTGCTGTTCATGTAAGGGATTCTGGAGGCAGCTGCTGTTTAGCTTTCCCAACCTCTGGCTTATTGCACTGTTTACTAATGGCACTCTGCTGTAACCTAGCCTTACTTCACTGTCCTACCAATACTGGTATCACTAAAAAAAAAAAAAAAACCTTTAATATTGATAGAGGACTAGGAGGAAAGGGGAAGTTGGGTGGGACTAAAAAGACTTTGTAAATGGGAGCTTCCTTCTTAGATACTTAGAATCATAGAATCATAGAATCATAGAGTTGGAAGAGACCACAAGGGCCATCCAGTCCAACCCCCTGCCATGCAGGAACTCCCAGTCAAAGCATCCCCGACAGATGGCTATCCAGCCTCTGCTTAAAGACCTCCAAGGATGGAGACTCTACCACACTCCGAGGGAGTGTGTTCCACCGTCGAACAGCCCTTACTGTCAGGAAGTTCCTCCTAATGTTGAGGTGGAATCTCTTTTCCTGCAGCTTGCATCCATTGCTCCGCGTTCTGGTCTCTGGAGCAGCAGAAAACAAGCCTGCTCCCTCCTCAATATGACATCCCTTCAAATATTTGAACAGGGCTATCATATCACCTCTTAACCTTCTCTTCTCCAGGCTAAACATCCCCAGCTCTCTAAGTCGTTCCTCATAGGGCATGGTTTCCAGACCCTTCACCATCTTAGTTGCCCTCCTTTGGACCCGCTCCAGTTTCTCCACATCCTTTTTGAATTGTGGTGCCCAGAACTGGACACAGTATTCCAGGTGGGGCCTCACCAAAGCAGAATAGAGAGGCACTATTACTTCCTTTGATCTAGACACTATACTTCTATTGATGCAACCTAAAATAGCATTGGCCTTTTTAGCTGCTGCATCACACTGCTGACTCATGTTCAACTTATGGTCTACTTGGACTCCTAGATCCTTTTCACACATAGTTTCATTCAGCCAGATGTCCCCCATCCTATATCTGTGCATTTCATTTTTCCTCCCTAGGTGCAGAACCTTACATTTCTCCGCATTGAATTTCATTTTGTTAGCGTTGGCCCAGCTTTCTAGTCTATTCAGGTCATTCTGAATTTCAATCCTGTCTTCTGGAGTATTGGCTACTCCTCCTAATTTGGTGTCATCTGCAAATTTGATAAGTATGCCCCCAATTCTGTCATCCAAGTCATTAATAAAGATATTGAATAGCACTGGGCCCAGGACAGAACCCTGTGGGACCCCACTGGTCACTTCTTTCCAGGATGAAAGGGAGCCATTGTTGAGCACCCTTTGAGTTCGGTCAGTCAACCAGTTACAAATCCATGTAATGGTTACCTTGTCTAGCCCACATTTTACGAGCTTGTTTGCAAGAATGTCATGGGGAACCTTGTCAAAGGCCTTACTGAAATCAAGATATACTATATCCACAGCATTCCCTTCATCTACCAAACTGGTAATTTTATCAAAAAAAGAGATCAGATTTGTCTGGCAAGACTTGTTTCTCTGAAACCCATGTTGGCTTTTTGTGATTATGGCATTGGCCTCTAAATGTTCACAGACTCTCTGCTTAATGATCTGCTCTAGAATCTTTCCTGGAATTGATGTCAGACTAACTGGACGATAATTGTTGGGATCCTCTTTTTTCCCCTTTTTGAAGATGGGCACAACGTTTGCCCTCCTCCAGTCTGCTGGGACTTCTCCTGTTCTCCAGGAGTTCTCAAAGATTATTGCCAATGGTTCCGATATTACATTCGCCAGTTCTTTTAATACTCTAGGATGTAGTTCATCTGGTCCTGGAGATTTATATTCATTTAGGTTAACCAGGTATTCCTGTACTATCTCTTTACTTATTCTGTGCTGAGATTCCCCTATTCTGTCTTCTGCTCCATTATCCTTAGGTTGACCACCCTTTGCCTTTTCTGAGAAGACTGAAGCAAAGAAGGTGTTGAGTAATTCTGCCTTTTCTTTGTCATCTTTGAGCATTTTGCCATCTTCTGCACGCAGTGGCCCTACTGTTTCCTTCTTCTTCCTTTTGCTTCGGACATACCCAAAAAAGCCCTTTTTGTTGTTCTTAACCTCTCTAGCCAGCCTGAGTTCGTTCTGTGCTTTAGCTTTTCTGACTTTACCCCTACATGTGCTGGCTATTTGTTTGAATTCCTCTTTCGTGATTTCCCCATTTTTCCATTTCTTATACATGTTCTGTTTAAGGCTTATCTCAGTTGAAAGTTCCTTAGTCATCCATCCTGGCTTCTTGAGACACCTCCCGTTTTTCTTCCTCATTGGAACTGTTTGAAATTGCGCCTTCAGTATCTCCTTTTTGAGAAACTCCCATCCGTCTTGAGCTCCCTTCTCTTTTAGTTTTCTTGACCATGGGATCTCCCCCAGTATTTCTCTAAGTTTATTGAAATCAGCTCTCCTAAAGTCTAGAATGAATACTTCATTAACTGTTGCATACTTGTAAAACAATAAAATGATATAACCAGAAGCTGATCTTTCTTAGATGGATTTCCATGTTGAATTTTAATCCCATTATTAATGGCAGTAGATTAATTAAAAAAGAGGTACAATTGTGGGGCTCACAGCAAAGCTCAAATGGAACAAAGCTCAAATGGAACAAAGATGCAAGGAATGGTTTGTAAGTAAAAATAAACAGCCAAAACAATGTTTGTGGTTGTTATGTGCCTTCAAGTCAACTCCAACTTAAGGTGACTCTAGAGTTTCCTTGGGAAGATTTATTCTGACCATTGGCCTCCTGAGAGAGTGTGAGAGGCTGAGAGAGTACGACTTGCCCAAGGTGACCCTGTGGCTTTCCATGGCTGACCAGGGATTCAAACTATGTTTTCCTGGAGTATTAGTGCAACATTCAAACTGCTACAGAACACTGACTCTATTCCTATATTAGGGAAAGCTGATCTAAATGAAGTACATAGTCAAACTATCTAGTTTCTCACTCTCTCTAAATAGCAGCCCAGACATGGATCAGGAGCAGAGAAATTTGAGGTGTGATGATGTCATACCAAACAGTTTATATTTTTAATCATTACAAGAGAGACCAAAAGCAACAGAACGCTGCTCTTTGGGATTGCTACTGTGTGTCATCTGAAATATCAAGTTTTGACTTCCTATGTGTAGTTCAAAATGTGCTACATGGAAATGTCAACTTGTTTTGACTAAGGAATCTCACTAAGGATCAAAAAGTGTCTTGTTATTTCAGTACTCTCTTAGGAAACAGCAAACAAAGCACCAAACACAAAACAGGTAGTTTATGACAGATGTGCTAATACAAAAGTATTAGGCAGCCATCTGGCTCTCAGGATGAGCCTCAAACACTAATCAGATTAACTCATTTTTTGGCAAAGTGCCCTGAGAATATGTAATTTAATAAATTGCATATTGAACAAATGATATTTGTTTTGAGATGTCGCTTCAAATATGAGATGTTGTTTTTCAAATGAAGGGTGCTTTAACACCATGAATTGTAGTATTATGCCCAGAAAGTGGAAACAATACTTTTGGTAACTATAATGTCCAGAATTCTCCAGGTAGCCTGGCCAATGGTCACACTGGCCAGGGGATTCTTGGCCTTTTATTCCCAAAAGTAAACTTTTTCAATTCTTGATATGAACATAACTGCATACTTATCTAAACACAAAATGTTCGAGAAATTATAATACTTGAGGGTGTTCCACTAATCTTGCAGTAATATATTTCTTGGAATTGCTTATCACTTGTGAACATATAAATGTTTCAAGTCCATTTTTAATTTGCTGCTGGTGAACAGTGTCCAGTGACAACTGTCAGTCAAGCCTTGAACTGAACAGTGCTCACACAAGCTGTGATCAATGTAATATGACATATTGCATTGTAATCTTGTTGTTGATACAGTAATTCTTTTGATACAATTGTTATCATCACTGTGTTTTTTCTCTCTTAAAATCTAATTGAACAATTTGGACCACTGAAACGTGATTAGAACTGAATTTGTCTTCTGATGCTCTTATTGTTGAACAAAAGGAATTAACACTGCTGTCATGGCCAGCCAAGAGTTGGAGTCAGAGGATGAGAAGGAGGACATGGCTCCTCAGGAGCAAGAGGAATTGGAAGCTAGGCCAGGTCCCAGTTCTGCCATGCCAGACCCTAGCCCTGACATTCCAGCCCCAGGAATGGAAACACAGCCAGGCTCTGTCACTGTGGAGCTCCCTTCAGGGGCTCAGCAGATGAGTGTGGGCTCCAGGGAGGAATCTGGCTTGGAGGTTCCCTCCTTTAAGGAGCGAAGAATCTCGCAGGCTGGCTGAGAAACAAGCTCTTAATAAGGCTCAACTGATACTAGGCAGGGTGTCTGCTACTTAAACACCTGTAGGACACCATCCCTTTGCCAGAACTTATTGTAAGTCTCTTCGTGTGACTGTGTGCTGGCTTCGTGCATTTGGATTTCTAGTCTTGCCTTGACCTTGGAACGTTTTTGGACCTTTGCTGTTTTCTCCTTGCCCTGACCTTGGAACGGACTGACTTTGTTGCTTTCTCCAATCCTGACCTCAGCTCTGGCTTTTGGACTATTCTTTGGAACAAGATTCAGGTTTGTCAAACGGCCTTATCAGCTTTGTTGGTGTGTGCTGGCCGCAGTCTGGGACAGCTGCTAGGAAAAGTGCTTTTGGTGCAAATGACTTTAAAAAAAACAGTCAAAATATTTATACTGCCATTTATGAAAAGATGCAACATAATTTTGTTTTTAAAGCAGTCATCATCAAAATAAAACTGACAAAATGGAAACACAGGTATTTTATTCATTTAACTTAATCTGCCACCTTGAAAAATGGGAGCTGGCTTCAGTTACACACATCAAAATTATATCCACACTATGGTACTATAATGCTCCTTGTGCAGAGTTGCGTTTAACAAAGCTGAAATTTCAGCTGCCAGAAGACACAACTATTATGATCTTTCTGGTGCCTAAGTATACTGATCACATTATACCAATATGCTACCACATCCATTTGCTTTCTATTCATTTCCAAGCTCAATTTAAAGTGATGCTAAAACTCTGCATGGTTTGAGCCCAGGTAATCCAAAGGATTACCTATTTTGCTGTTTTGTGCTTTCAAGTCATTTCCAACTGATGGCAACCCTAAGGCAAAATCTTGCCTAAGAAAAGACTATGAAATTCATGGGACCACCATAAGTCGACAGACAGCTTGAAGACACACACACAAAGCAAACCTTTCTTGGCAAGATTTGTTCAGAGGTTTTTGACTTCCCCTTCTTCTGATGCTAAGAGTGTGTGACTTGCCCAAGATCACCCAGGGAGTTTCCATGGCTGAGTAAGGATGTAAAGCCTGGTCTCTAGACATGTAGTCCAGCACTCAAACCACTGCATCACACATAACTACATTAGTGGTACATTACTTGGGACCCAGGACCACACAAAACTCTCTCAGGGCTTCATTTGTGTCTTCTGTAACCCTCTTAACAAATTTCTCTCTGATAATTTCGTACAAATCATTTTCCCTGCTGCCATTAGTAGTGAGGAAAGAGCTATCTGTGTCAGGATCACTACAAGAAGGAGAACAGTGAAGGGTCTTTAACACATTTTGGAACCCTTGCTCTTTGAACCTTTGTTAAAAAAAAGAGTTCTATAAATGGGGGAAAACCACTGAACATGTTCCTTCCTCTCATGCCCACCAGCCAAATTGCTTGCATGACAAGCACTTGAGAAAAGCTTGAGAGGACAGTCTCAAAGGACATGCAGGTTGATACACCCGGCAGTCCTTCAAGCAATCTGCTTCCATACCATTTCTGACTTTAAATTTAAAAACATGTACTTTACATTGTATCCAGAAATGCCCTAGCAACCAGTGTAGCTGGTACTAGGGCAGTCAGTGAATGATGTGGGGGAACACTGACTCCCCCCCCCCCATGCTGGTGCTCCAGGAACTGGCACCATTGTCTACAACTGTTTATTTCTTCAAAAGGAACTGGCGGCTGATGGCTCATGGATTGGCACCAGTCAACATACCACCATTTTGAGTAGCGGTGCTGTGGAGTATGTCTTCTCACATGTGTTGGGCTCAGTGTAATTTAAAGAGGCTGGTTGTCAGGGAGGTAATGAAATCCCAGGTAGACCATATCTCCCTGTATGAGCCAGCCCAGGCCCATCATCAAAAGAGGCCTTTCTCTCAGTCCCACCACCATTTCAAGCGTGGTTGGTTGGGACAGGAGAGAAGGCCTTTTTGGTAGCTACTCCAAGACTCTGGTGCTTTCTTCTCAGGGGGCCAGAATGGTCCCCTCCTTGTTGTCCTTCCATCAGAAGGCCAAGACATTTTTATTTAGACACTTTTACAAAAGAACATTTTCAAAAACAGGCTGGAGTTGTGTTCCTTTAATTGTAAAAATAATGATAATATAATAATAAAGATTTATTTCTAGCCTGCCCTATCACAGAGAATCCAGGCAGGTTACAACAGTTACAATAAAATCCAAGAAGAAATCAATCCCTATACCCAACCACCCCCAATTGTACTGCTTCTAAGCACTTTTATCTTTTTAGTTGCATTTTATTCTTTTAATGTGTGATGTGTTTTAATACTGTAATAGTTTAATTCTACTTTAATGCTCACTTGTGAGTGTTTTAATTGTATTTTTTTAAAAAATTGTAAGCCACTTTGAGTCTCTTTGGGGGGGGGGGCAGGGGAAGAGGAATGTAAATAAATCTCCTCTTCCTTCTGCTCTTATCAGTTTTACAGGCCACCCCACACCATACTTGTCCTATATTGTACAGGAACTCTCTCGGTACCAAACCTCTGTCAGGAATAGATTCCAGCAGCTGGATGACTCCCATACAACCAAGAGCAGCTGCAGGTGGAGTAGCCATAATATCAATAGTGGTTTTACTTGGCCCCCAGTAATGGCTCCACCAGCAACCCCTAGCTGGTATACTATTGATTTCACATGTTCTGACCACTCTATCCCTCTCAACATCACAGGAGCTGCAATCTGTGCCACTTCAATTTTCTGAACCATTTTTAAAGACAGACCCAAGTTGAGCACATTACAATAGTCTAATTAGATGGCACATGGGTAACAGAGGCAAGTATTCTCTCTAGACAGGGACACAGCTGGTATACCAGTCTAAGCTTTAAAGAGTACAGTTGGTATATAAGCCAACATAGCTACTTGTGCTTCATGGGTAATGCCAAGTCCAGAAGGGCCCAAAACTGCAGTTTTGGTTCTTTGGGGAAATTCATTCCCATCCACAATCAGCTGCAAGCCCCCCTCTAGGATGCTTGGTTTTCCTCTGCAGTGCAACCCTTCTTGCCTGGATTAATCTTCAACTTCAGCTATCTTACATTATGTTCTGGATCAATTCATATCTCCTAAATGTTCAGGCCTATCATCATAAAGCTAGCAGTATAATGTTTTAAACATAATACCAAAGTAGCAGACTGAGTTGCATATATTTTATCACATTTTATTTGCTTATGTTACCACTGATATAATGTGACATAATGTAAATGGCTCAATTGCTTTGATACAGCTTCTGTTGTTTCTTTCAATCTGACTAAAGGAAACATTTGTACATTAGAGATTTTTGTCTTCATTTAAATGGTAATTGAATTTTACCATTTATCATTAATACCACATAATATATCTGACCCATATAAGTGGACTATGCTGTAGTTCCTTATCACATAAAGTCAAGCCTTGTCTCTTTTTGGTGCACTTTACACAAAAAGGCTGTGATCACCCCACTCAGAACACCAAGAGAGAGATAAGCATATAAATACAATGTGACATTGCAGTGTGGAATAAGGTGAGGGGAAATAAAGTACAACCAAGTTTTATCTTCTATCACACGTCTGATATAACAGCAGATGAAGTAGTGTGGTGGTTTGTGTTGCATGGGACAAAACCATGGAGAGAAGTGTTGACTCTCCCTTTGGGCCATGAAGCTAATTTGTTTTGGACTGGCTCCTTTTGCAGGATTGTTATAAAGATAATATCAGGTATGATGCTGAACTCTGGAAGAATGTCAGAGAGAGATGCAATACTGACACTTCCAGGTGGAAATTTTCATCTTTGTATGCAATACATGAAGCTTGATAGAAAGGAATGCAACTTACATGCATTTCCGGTCTACCCACTGAACAATTGTGTATCAAAATAATGTATCTCACTTTTCTTTCAGATTTTTAGAGTGTGGGATATCCAGACCCTTTCACCAATGCAGGTCTTCCATGACAGTCAAGGGGGACCCAGAGATACACAGATCTTTGCTATGATATTTGACAATAACCGTGGTATACTGATTACAGGTATATTTAACTGATTGAGCTGTAAAAAAATTATATCCTTTCTACATATAAATTGATATTCTTGTACATATTAGTCAGAAATATAAAAGCATCCTCTATTAACACTAGTTGTTTTAAGCACAGTTAATCCCAGATAGCAAAGGGAGAACACATATATTGAAAGCATTAAAGGAATCCCATCTTCTAATTTTGAAAATCCAAAGTATATGGAAAACAAAACAGTGGCCAACAGATTAGAAACAATCAATGTACATCCATATCCACACAAAAAGAGACATGAAAACTGCAGCAACTACAGGACCATAGCATTACTTTCCCAGATAAGCAAAATTATGCTCAAAATTCTCCAGCATAGACTCCAATCATATATGGAGAGGGAATTCCCAGATATCCAAGCAGGGTACAGAAAAGGAAGAGGCACTAGGGCTCACATTACATGATAGATAATGGAGTGAGCCAAAGAATTCCAGAAGAAAATTAGCATGTGCTTTATGGACGATAGCAAGGCATTTTATTGCATGGATCATTAAAAAAAAACCTATAGAATGCTCTTAAAGAAATGGAGTGACACTACATCTGTTAGTCCTGATGAGGAATCTGTACTAAGGACATGAGGCTACAGTTAGAATGGAATATGGAGAAACAGAATTAGAAAAGGGGTCAGGCAATGTTGCATACTTGAACCCTATTTGTTCCACTTGTATGCAGAAAAATCATATAAAAAGCAGTCTTGGACACAGAAGAAGGAGTGAAGATAGGAGGAAGGAATATCAACAACGTAATCTATGCAGATGGCACCATAACACTAGCAGAAAACATCAGACTTAGAACAATCACTAACGAAAGTCAAAGAAGAAAATGCAAAGGCAGGCCTAATATTAAACTTAAAGAAAACAAAAATAATAATGACCACAGAGGATTTGCATAAATTCAAATTAGATAACAAGGAAATCACAATAGTTAAAAATTTCGTATACCTTGGATCAAACATTGATACAGTCAAGAAATCAGAAGAAGACTTAATCAGAGAGACCATGGACCTGAGCCTGCTGGATCTGACCAGGGAGATAGAGGATAGGAGGGCTTGGAGACATCTCATTCACAGGTTCACCATGAGTCGAGATCCACTCAAAAGCAGTTAACAACAAAATGACAAATTATTTATAACATTAAAAAAATGTTTTCATTCTCTCTCTCAAGGAATATGAGCAGTTCAGGTTTGATCAGAGAATTAATCACTCCCACACATTCCACCTTTATTTGCATGGGAACCTTCTGTTTTTAAATCTGCTTTGGGACCTATTAATTGCTATAGAAAAATATTTTAAAAGAGATTAGTACTTCAGATATGTCTGGATAAGACAGAGGCAACAAGTTTTGTTGGGTGCATTAGTATTACACAGCGTGCCACTCACAACAATTGTGTTTATCTCATGATGAGCTGGTAATAATGGGAATCTGTGCAATTGCAACATGGTTTATGAGTCTACAATGCACTAGCCCTGGTAACTATCACATCCTCCATTGGGGAAGTGTCCTTGAAGGCACTTGCACGTAGTCTCTTGCATCAGTTTGGATTCCAGTTTGGTCTTTAAGATTCCAAACAAACTTTACTTATTTTAAAAGGACCAATGGTACCTTGTATCTGCTGCACTAGAACAAATCCTTTACCACTAATATAATTTGACTAGACATAAAATATATTTTGTAACAGTGTTCAGTGTTGTTCTATTAAATGTTTTAACTCAGTTTCCATCAAGATGTCATATATTTTCCGAGATAGCTGATGGCATCCATGTTGATAAACAGTAAACCATTGTGTCTATCATATGATGCACAGGATCATCTGTCATTGATATCTATCCTCTAACTCGTATGATACAAGACACCAAACAGGTCCCACAGACACATGAGAGGAACATCAATGTACTGGTTTACAACAATGCTTTTCATCAAGTCCTTACTATCTGTTCTGAATCTGTTGTAAAGGTGAGTACAAATATTCAAGGCTTTCACATGTGAAGCCAATTTATTTTGCCTAGCTATTTATCTTATTTATTAAAAGTTTTAAATTTCTCCCTATATCTGAAGATCTCAGAGTGGCTTACAATAAAATAGATTTAAAACAATAAATAATAACAATGATTTTAAAATATTAAAATTATATTAAACAGATTATCAATTAAAAACTAGACAATTTACAACCAGTTAAAATATGTAACCATAACACATGTGCAACTTGAATGAGATCATTTACACCTGAAGGCTTTAATAAAAAGCTAGGTTTCGACTTGGCCCCAAAATAATCCCAGCATCCTTTTTGGTTTTTTCTCAATTCAATCTGCTTGTCCCATCCCCTTACCTTACCATTTGTCTTAGGTATTTATAGAAGGTGACAACCAAAATTTTATATACCACCCCCATATGTACACCTGTTTAAGTGGATTTGAATATAATTTGCTTTCTTTTTAGGTCTGGGAATTGGAAACAGGGCAACTAATATACCAGATTGAGGATGCCCATGGGCCTAATGTTGAAGTTACATGTGCAGCAATTGATAAGCATGGATTTCACCTTGCCACAGGAGCATGTGATGGTAAAACAGTGAAATAGAAATTGTCAGCAACAATGCCTACCTTTAAAACAATTAACTTGTGACAAGAGCTGTGATGTTATTAAATAAGGACTTATCTTCAGTATTCTGAGTTCACAGTTAGGGACAGTTGATGACTGTTTTGTATGTATGAGACGAATGGTTGCCCTCAAAAAGTACTTCTGTGTGGTACAGGATATAACATTTTAAAATAGCTTTACCTGTGGAATGGCCCAAGCCATGGGGGGTCTCTGTGCCCACACCAGTGGCTCACAGTGATTGTCAGCAATGAATTAAGAGGTTTCATACCAGGCGGGAGAATAATTATTGAGTCTGCCTTGTTTAAGGCATGATTGTATTCAATACATTTCTCAGCTGATGAACCATGGTAATGGTAGTGAACTTGTGCACTATTGTCTCCTCTCCTACTGGGATGGGCTTGTCTGAAATCAGATCACAGGAAACTGTAGTATGGGTTGCTCCTTTTAAAATAAGTAAAGTTTGTTGTGATGTACTATTAGATCATATTCAGGTAACAGGTGATTTCACACAAAATCCCACGTAAAACTCAGGCTTGGCCTTCACAAAAACTGATGAGGGTAAAAATGTTCCTGGTTTATATCAATTCATTTCACATAATTAAATACTGTACCCATTTAAAAACATCCTGCATACAGGGATAAACACACTACCCTAACTTCTTCCTGATAGACAGACTGGACAAGATACAAGAGACCCAAGACCAGATCAAATCTGCTAATGTTTTCTTAACATTATTTTTAAAACAATATTTCTGGTTTGTTTATACTGGAAGACTTTATGCCTTTACTGTTACACTGGGGCATACTTGAAGGACACATTAATAATACTTTTCATAAATAAATAAATAACGCTCACAGGATAAACTGCAGTGGTATTGGGGAAAGCAGCTTAGACTGTCATTCCAATCTAAATTGTCCCACAGATCGGCTATTTGTCCTGCTGGAAAAAACATGTGGGGAAACTTATTGTCTTACCTCATCTCAGTCTAATTTTTAGTATCTTTTGCAGTGCTGCTTGGATATTGTTATTTCATTGGTTCTGAAAGTGATCGTTTGCATTTCATTTAATAACATTTAGAGGGGTTTTTTTATGGGAAAAGGCAGCCTGCAATCTTAAAAGACAAATCAGTAACAAAATAATAAACCTTTGCATCCGTTGTCAGTACAATCCCAAGACACTGACAAATTTACAGACATTTCTTCGTATGATCTTATGTCAAGCACTCAAATATTTACATGGTTGTTGTTATCATGAACAATGACTTTTGTCTTTTTCCTCCCCTTTCTCTTCCTTTTTTAGGGACTTTGAAAACATGGGATTTTGGAAGTGGACAAGAACTTAAAGTTTTGCCTTTAGGCAAGGAAAGCAGAGATAATGAACACTGGCTGATGCAGATGGTTTATCTGAAGGCTAGTGAGAGTAAACATGTGATCTTGGCCTTGGAGTACAGCGGGATGATCAAGATTGTTCAGGTTTTAGGGTTGTTGTTTTTTTAAAAAAAAACTTATACCAGATGTTGTTAAATTTGTCAGGTTTCATTTTGGAAATCAAACAATTTTTCAAGAAGCTAGTCTTGCTAATGGTAAGGATGTAAAAATATTTCTAATTGTTTGTTTCCACAGCTGGCTTCTCAGTATCATTAATATACAATACAATCGTATGCATTTTTACTTACAAATATGTCTCAGTATATTGAATGAGATTTACTCTGTAGCAAGTATGCTTAAAATTATGGCCTCACTATATCACAGCTTGAAATCCCCAGTTAGCTGTAATTAAATTTCTTAAGCATCTACCAAATGAATCAGTATATTTATCTCCTGATCTTTCTGCTATTTAATTTCATTAAAAGTGCTCTGTGACCAGTCAGTGGACTCTTTCACACTGGAGGAATTTCTCCCAACTTTGAATGCAGCCAATGCGAATTCACATGATTCGCTTATTTAGCGAATTTACGTGAATCCTCATTGCATTCGGAAGGTGTTCGGAATGACTTCCCATTACCCGAAAATGACCCTTCCTTGCCCGAAATTGCGTGAAAAGCTTTAATTTGCAATAACATGAAACCTATGATTGCATTCGGAGTGACTTCCCTTTTGCCTGAAATTGCGTGAGAAGCTCTAATTCGCAATAACGTGAAACCCCATGATTGCGTTTGGATTGCCCTTGGATTATACTTCCAATTTCCCACGTCTGAAAGAGTCCAGAGTCTGAGAATTACTTTAATACCTTTGGAGATCATTGCATTAGCTTTGCTGCTGGAATAGACCTGGGACGTAATGTGGATCTTATTGCATTCACCCATCACCATATGCAAGCCGGGTTTCTCTCGCAGTTTTTCAAGAACAAGATTTTCCCATTCTTGAAAAGATATGGGATGAGCCTGGAGAAACCTGTATTGCATACAGGCTGCATACTGCCCGGTGATGGGTGAATGTAGTAAGATCTGCCTTAAGAAAGTTACACCCCAGGTCTATCCTGGCAGTGAAGCTAAGGCGATAATCTCCTTTGTCTGACCCAAAGCTATACAGGCATATCTCGCTTAACTCTGCTAAAGAAGTTCCTTTAAAAAAAATTTGTCCTCACCCCTTCTTTTCTTCCTCATTAGTCTAGCTGCAAGTTTTTAGCAGCTTTGGCATAGGGAGGATGGTGAAGGTGGGCTGGAGAAACATAGACTTTTGGTGTGGGATTGCAATAGCATTTTGTAGTAGCTGAAGCAATAAAGCTTGAGCTGGGAAAGAATGGAATTCAATTCTAGCTAATCTTACTGTAGCTGTGTATGCCTACCCATAACAGACAAACTAAATAGCCTCCCGAGACCAGAATCCCTTACTAAGCATGCATGAACAACAAAACAGATAAAAAACCTTGATCACCAACTATTCCCAGAATGTTTTTTTTAAAAAAAAACAAAAAACAACAAATATAGATCTCTGTGTTTGGCTAGAGAAATGAAAATAAGAAAAGTGCAGGCTGGTGGAAGGAAAAGTCACCTATGAATACATTTTGCAAACAACCTCCAAGTGATGACTAGAAGGTTCAAAATGTTTTTGTTTACTTATGCAAGGCTTACATGACCTGCTTGTTTCTTTTCATATGAGCTGAAACATGTTGAACTGTTCATCTTTTTTGTGGCATAGGATGCTATCTGTAGTATTTCCATGTTATTTCTGCCTCTGGTATAAATAAAGAATTAATGCTCAGGAACATGTCTGGTTTCTTAACTGGGGTAAACCTGTACACCTTTGGACATGCAAAGAAAAGTACAGGATTTTGTACTAGATTTCTAAATACAGCGCATGACCATTGCTTCAGGGCATCACCAGTATCAAGACTTGACCATAGTGGTTCTGCTGCAGTTCTGAGAATTGGAAAGGACTGCAAAAAATCAAAGCCACTTACTGCCAGATCCACAATACAGGACACTGAAGGTCATTTCTCATACTTAGTACAGGACAGACTGCATTTATTATGTCAATACTCAAGCATTGATGGGATCAGGAAGAAAATTATTTGTTTAATTTTAAATATTATCCACATATCACAGCTTTGTATCCTTTTCTCTTGACCTCATAAAAAAACTAGAAACTTCCCAATATGTTTCTCTCAGTTAATAGTGGTACTAAAACTAGGATGGGCAAAGTGTGGCCCTCCAAATCTTGTTGGCTTGGGCCTCCTAACAGTTCCAGCCAGCACATATGATGGTGAGGAATGCTGGGAGGTGCAGTATAAAAACTGGACATTTTGCCCAATCCTGTCCAGGGTTATTGAGCCATTGCAATTATTTCTGCAAATACCTATAATATCTCTCTCTCTCTCTCTCTCTCTCTCTGTGTGTGTGTGTGTGTGTAAAAGCAGTGTGTGTCAAAAAATGGTTTAAATGATTGTCATAGTTTGCTTCAATAAAGCAATATATAAAAATGAGGCAATAACATTTAAAATAACTTAGGGACTGAACAGACCATCCCTTTGGAGCAGCATCTCACCACCCCTTTCCTCGCTGGATTGGGGCCATGGCACCTATACGCTGTGAACCTGATCTGGCAGTTTGTGGGCGCTAAAAAGAATGGCAAAATGCTCCTTTTAGAGCCAGAAAAAAGGCACCTTGCCACCGTGGTGCCAGCTTTTCGAAGCTCCTTTGGTGCAGTGCGTTTCAACACTGCACCAACGGAGTGCTGTGATGCTCCTTGCCATGCGGTTGAGTGAGATGTGTGATGCTAGCATGGGGGTGGCATGGGGCAACCAGTGTGCGTACACCGGTCTATTTAGCCCCTAATTTAACAAAAACGGTATATCTTGGAATCACATCAATAGAGAATAATAATAATCACAATGAGATATGGCTATAAGTAAAATTTAATAATATCTTGCATAGTGGTGCAGAAGAATTAATCTGTTGGAATAATTGTCTTTAAGCAGAAAATAAAATATTTTGATTGGCAAATTCGACACATATTCCATGGGACAACCACAGACTGCTCAGTCAGAGCAGATGGCAGGAGGGAAAATTGCTGCAAGGTTGCATCATGCTATCAGGCACTGAGTGCAGGGTCATAGGGTCAATAGGGCAGACGGGGCAGAGCCCCAGGGCCCCGAGCCAAAGGGGGGCTCTGCACCAGCTGGCTGCCCTCACAAATGTCTCTCTCTCTCTCTTTCTCAGTCTTCTTCTCTTCTTCCCTCCTGTCCTTGGCCCAGAGTCCCTCCCTTTCCCAACAATTCAGGAGGCCATGTGGAAGCCTGAGGGGAAGGTGCCAGGTGCCAGGCGGGAAAAAGGGAGCTGGCCTGACTAGAAGGAGAGGGACAGGAGTGGTCTGAGAGCTCTGCTTCAACCACTCAATCCACTGCAGAAATAACCAGGTTTGGCCCTGCTTTAACTCTTTTCTGACCGAAGGCTATGGAGTTGGAGTCTGGGAGTTGGAGTTTGTTGTGGGATTCAGAGCACAAGACTTTACTCTTTTCTGGCTGAAGGCTATGGAATTCTGGGAGTTGGATTCTGTTGTGGGATCCAGAGCAAAAGACTTGACTCTTTTCTGGCTGAAGACTATGGAATTCTGGGTGCTGGAGTCTGTTGTGGGATTCAGAGCACAGGGCTTGACTCTTGTAAACAGCAGTGCACCAAGATGGTGCCTGTGGCTCACAGTAGGACTCGGGAGATTAAAAAATATAGGGTCCCCAATGTACTTTCTGCCCCAGGGCCCCTCGAGGTCTGGCTACAGGCCTGACTGAGGGATGACTCAGAGGCAACACTCTATATATATGTGGACCAAGAGTGTGGGCAGGTGTGGCTTAGTTTGGTGCTGTTGGAGTTGGTTGGAATAGACATTGGTGTAGTTGATTGGAAGCTGACTGAGAGGAGTGTGTATATATTGTATCAGATTGTGTACATTGCAGCTGAATATAAAAGCCTCCAGAACTTTGGATGAATGAACTGCCTATGAGTTGTTTTCTTGTGGATGTGAAAAATGGTCAGTGCATTGCCAATACCAGTAGCTGGGTGTTTTCATTGTTTTGGCTGCACCTGGGTGACTTGTCCCCAGACTGCACCAGGAGTTGGCTTTCCCCTCACCAACATAATCATTGATATGAAGATCAGGATTTTGGTTTGGCATTACCTTTTCATCCTCTCTGGTTCAAAACATATGAAACACATGACCTGGCAAGTGTTTTCCAGCTATTGTGCTTTGTTCATCACAAGCTTAATTCAGACTCTTTTTTTTTTTTTAGTGAAATGATACAAATGACCTCACTCATTAATTCCTGGTTTGTTATTCTCACTATGGAACCACAATCTATGCACGCCCATCTATGCTGGCACATGGTTGCTCACATGTGCCAGCACTAAAATAAACACGGAATCAATGATGCGAACATATTTGAAACATGTTCAAGGCATGCAAAGTTTAATCCTGAATTATTCCAGGTCTATTCACATCTGTTCTTCATACTGTTGATGATGTGAACCTTTTTATAAAACTCAGGGAAAAATCACAGTTACTGTAAGTAATTTTTTTTTTTTTTGGCAGAGATAGATATTCAACCCGTAGGCATCCTGGATTATTTTCACCATCAGAATAGCATCTCAGTTGTTTGCTTTTGAAGACATTCTGTGAGATAGGATAGGAAATGATTATTTAACTAATTACAGCACTAGGAAAATATTCAGATCAAAGACCTTTTCATATGTCATGCCATCTTAAATTTGTTGCTACAGTGTCTATACCTTACAGTTTCTACCTTAATCTCTTTTCATACTGGTCCTTACCTGGACAAAAACAATAAGACCCCTTTGGTAATGATAGAAAGTACTAGTAAAAGGTTTATACAGGAAGATCGGGGTGTGAGTGGAGCATGCAAATACCCTGATAAAACTGGGAACACTGCTGCCACCTCACATGCAGGCAGAGTTTGTATAAAAGGGCATTTCTGCATGCACTTATAGACATGTCCATTGTGAAAGTAGCAGCTAGTCATTTCCGTAATAGAAAATGTGATAGCTAAATATGCAGAATTCAGTTTGAGTTGCTTTTTCACACAACAGGTGCTTCTGTATGTTGATAGACAATATCCCCCAAAGTCAAATATGTGAGTACTCAAGATTTCTGAACCAAAACTGCTGCTGTTGTTTTGTACTGTTCATCTCTAATGATAGACCAAAGGTCTGAAGGCAAGTATGTTCACTACACCGACAGTGTATCCCCAGAATGAAGTGTTTGGGAAGCTGAGATTTTACCCAGAATCCTGGATGAAATAAATTCTGCAAAGTTAATTACCAAATATTAATGAACAATTGTTCTTCAAGTCTTTTTTTTTCCTCTGTAGGCCAATGAAGGTGAAAATTACCTGTCTATTACCTGGAGTCTTCCTGATGCTGTTTCGCTTGCGCTACAAGGCAATTCATTGATTTCCCTCAAACTGAGTCCCAATGCCAAGAAAAATAATGATTTTTTTCCAGATATTGAGCTGTTGACTGATAAAGAACCTGTACAATCAAATACAGAGGTGAGGGACTATTGCAATTTCAAACTTTTTAACATCCACAATAATAGCCTTTGACAATTCTGAGTTCTAATAAGTGTCTTAGAATATTTTGGTGAAGTCATCACAAAACACAACATTGCCAAAAATATTCAAATGAAGTGAAAACATGTTAAGAAGCTCCTTGGTGATAGGTAGAGATAAAACTGGAGAGGGTGGTCATAGATCCTCTGGCTGCTGTTCTTCCTTGCTGTATTTCATGAAAGCTCATTATATCACATATGCAGTAAGTCCTTAAAGTTCCATCACACTCCATATTGTTTAAACCATCCATTGTCTCTGCTGTTCCCTCTTGCAACATCTTTGAGACCATTAACTACTGAGCAGTGATAAAAGATAGAAAAATATGTAGAGTGGAAGGCTTTCATGGCTGGCATCCATAGTTTTTTGTAGGGCTTTTGGGCTATGTGGCCATGTTCTAGAAGAGTTTCTTTCTGACGTTTCAGTGCCAGCCACAGATGCTGGTGAAACATCAGAAAGGAACTCTTCTAGAACAAGGCCACATAGGCCAATAGCCCTACAAAAAACTATAGAAAAATATGTTTACCAGCTCTAGAATAAACTAGAGATAATCTCTGCCTCCAGGGACATTAGTAATATGCAGCCACTTTTCAAGCAATGAGTATAATGTGTAGCTAGGCTCTTTTATAAATAAAGAGGAAGCCAACATGATTCCAAATGAATTTCAAGAATTTTTTTTTTGGGGGGGGGGGTGAAACAGTATTTAAATCCACCATCATTATAAAGGTCTGTGTTTGCACAGTTTGAAATAATTTAAGAAGCAAAGGAAAGTTATTTCTGCATCTTAAATTGTTATACTGTGGGAAGACTGCACTTTTCAAAAATATGCACAGAATTAAGTTCTTTTCACATTAATAGATTGTAATAATAATATACTGCATAATTATATACTATATAATGAATAATGTTGGTAGGAGCAATCATAACAGTTGCATGTTTTACTCAATGCCTTTTCATGTATTATAACAAGTAGCAAGTACTACTAAGAATCCTCTTTTATATATCTTTCAGCTACCTCAAGGGACAGAAGTGAAATGCTTTGATCTGCTAAGAGTAGAAAATTATAATTTGTTAGCTACTGCAAGTGCAAATGGTGCTATCATCATGTGGGACTTTGAATCTGCCACTGCCAGACACATGTAAGTAAGAAAGTATAGAAACATGCTGATACTGTACCCATTTGGCCAACTTAGACCAAAATCACAGTGTGGAAATGCAGTTCTACTGGACTCTTGTTTTCAAGGGAAACAGGAACTGAATAGGCAACTAGAAACCAAGGGTGCAGATCTGGTCCTTAAATATATCATGTTTGCTACACCCTCCATCACTAAATGTTCCCCTACATTATGTATCCCAACTATTTTCTTGCAAACTCAGATCCAGGCAAAGGACTCTTCAGCTTTCTTCTCCCCAGTGTAATCAGCAACAGAAATTCTACCATCAGAGTTCTGTCCTTTCTACACCACACCTGTCTATAAGCTCAGATCCAAACAAAAGGAGCTTCTGTCATCAGCCACATGAGAGGGGTGGTGGTTAAAGGTCTCCTCACAGACATCTTGGTTTCAGTCAAGTAAATCACAGAGCAGAACCAGCGTATTCTCTCTTTTGCCTTTGTTTACATCAGAATTTGGAAACTGTTAAAATAAGCTGCCTGCCAGCAAACCAAGTGACTCTTTCAGTACTCAGCTGCCAGTAAATCTTACCATAGCAGGCGAAACAGGCATGAGCCTTTAGCTGGTGCTGTGTCATGAAGCATAAAGTGTTTTTCACTTTGGCAGCCTTTCCTAGCTCTAAAGTTCAGAATGACAATTCCCCAGGGGATATCTCAGAATCCTGCACTTCAAGCAGAAGACACGACTTTTCCTCACTGGTACCCTAGTTAATTTCACAATGAGCTGGTTTCCCCTGGAACCACAGCACACATAAATGCACACCATTTACTGCCTGATTACCCTCTCTCTCAAATGCAAAAGATTCCAAAGAGAGATACATGGCCTTATTTCTCATCCACTCTGTTTTTAGCCTTCTTCAGGTGAGAAGCCTCTTGGAAATGCTACATCAATTCTTTCCTGCATTAGTGGGTATAATCCTTTAACCCTTTTCTCCCTCTGTGCATGTACTCTGTGGCTGGAAAAGCACAAATCATGAAAGACAGACTAATGGGCTCAGTAAGCAAATGGCCTCTTTTAAAGTATAGACCAAAAGCCAGGGTTTAATTTATTTTTACTTTTTGGCAGAAGAAAGTTGATTGCATATACTAGTAGTGAACTATATACCACTACTAGTAGAGTAATGAATGCGGCCTAAACAGTCTTTCTCTCTCTCACACACACACACACACAAATGAAAGAGGTACCAGCAGGCTTCAAGGAACTCCAAAATGTGCAAGAGTATAAAAATTAGAAATAAAGGAGGTGTATAAATAACTAAATGAGAACTGTTTAGCAATCGTGTTCAGCAACCATGAAATGCTGGCAAACTGTTGCGGAGAGGGTCAGAAAACAAAGTTTATTCAGTTGGTGAAAATAATCCAGAATGAATCCGGGTTGAATCTTTGTTGTTCACATGCATTCCAAATTCACTCAATTAAATTTGGGGGGGTTGCAAAAAAAAACAAAAAAACAAAACCATTTAACCCAGGATAATCAATCTCAATCATATTCTCGGGTTTTTAAAAAAGATTCGCATTGTGAAGGCTTTCACAACTGGCATCCATGGTTTCTTGTGGGTTTTTCAGGCTATGTTTGCAAAGATACGCAGAGATGCAATTCCATAATGTGAATAACAAACCCAGAATGTGTGAGTGAGTTTATTTGCATCATTCCACTAAAAAAAAAAAAAAAGTCTAAATGACCGCTAATATAGTAGAGACGAAACTGATCTTAGAGCATAGCAGGCTGGAACAAGGACATTCTGCATGGCAACATTTCCTGACAGGTCTCAAGATATTCTATTGCAGTAATATACCAGCCATTTCTATCAAACTTCAACATCTTCAAAAGTTTTCTAAAACAGTGATTTTCAAATGAGCCTATGACCACCAATCTAGTATTCTGTGGGAATTCACTGTATGTCCAAATCCTCTGAAATACAATGGGCCCTTATATGCTAGTGTTTGGTTCCAGGACCCTCCGTGGATAACAAAATCCGTGTATGCTCAAGCCCCATTAAATATAATGGCACAACAAAATGGTGTCCCATATATAAAATGGAAAATCAAGGTTTGCTATTTGGAATTTATACTTTTTGAAAATATTTTCAAACCGTGTATACTCAAATCCATGGATAAAAAAATCCATGGATAAGGAGGGCCAACTGTACTGGTCATCTGCAAGAGACAAATAAAAGTGGAAAAAGATTCTCAGAAGGAAGAAATTTTGAAATCTACTTGGCCAGAACAGTTCTAAGTTGATATAGGCTGCTGCCACACCGCAGAATTAATGCAGTTTTATACCACTTTAACTGTTATGGCTCTATGCTATGGAATCCTGGGATCTGTATCTGGTGTTGTAGCACCAGAACTCTTTGGCAGAGGTTAAATATCTCACAAAACTACAAATCCCAGAATTCCATAGCATTGAACCATCACAGTTAAAGCGGTGTCAGACTGCATTAATTCTTCAGTGCAGATGCAGCCATAGACTACACTGATAGTAAAGGGACTTGCATGGAATAGGATGACTATGGAAGATTTTTTTGAGCTCATTGGAGATCTACAACATAAAAAGCTAACTATGTGTTATAATGTATTGAAAAACTGAAGTGTTGTAAGGCATTGATTCATTTAGATACATATAATCAGTTGATGGCATTTTGTTTGTAAAAATATGGGTGCAGTCCTCTTCCTTCAGTAATGTCAGTCTTGTTGCTGTGCTTTGAGAACATACACACCTTTGAGGATGATCTGCACGAATGCTTCCTCATTTACAAACCTCAGCTGAATGCACCTATGATCACCAGACTGACTTGCAAGCATCTTTAAAATGTATCATGAAGAACATACTTCTTATCATTGTTAGTCTTGATGCAAGAAATATGCACCGCAGGAAGTAACAGCTTGTTTATTTCTAGATTCAAAACTGTCAATGTCATTCAAGGAGACAAGCCTGAATTATGTGGAATCAATAAATTACAGTTCCTCTATCGAAGTACCATTTCTGATAGGTAGGTGAACTTGAACAGTATATTGAGCTTAAACTTGATGTAAGTTCCAGCCAGTATTTCTGATTGTAAAGGTTCTCTGTTCTGCCTGATTTTAACTGCAAATGGTTTCCCTTCTCATACAAATGTCCCTTCAAAATGGAGATTCAGTGATAGATTATTATTATCATCATTATTATTAACATTTATTTATAGAGTTTTACATAGTAAGGGTCAAATAAAATAAGAAAAAAAATAGATGAAGCAAGATTAATGAAACCTGTACCCCACTTATAATGCCCCATTCTGGAAATCAAGCAATCACACTGGTTCGGAAACTAGGATAGAAAACACACCGAAGAAATAATCCAGTTTGAGACTGCTTTAACTCCCCTGGCTCAGTGCTAGAAAATCCTGAGAATTGTAGTTTATTGTGGCACCAGAATTCTCTGATAGAAAAGGCTAAATGTATCACAAAATTAAAGTCCCAGAATTACTTAGCATTTAGCCACAGCTGTTAAAGCAGTCTCAAACTGGATTATTTCTGCAGTGTATTTTGGACCAATGGCAGTTATTTGACATTAAATAGTGATGTTTCACAGTGTCAGAGACTAGGGTACATCTCTTCTGTTTATTCAATGTGGAAATTCAGCCAGAAGCAGAGACCATGCTTGAATTTGCTTGTGTGGGGAAATACATGATCTAGATTCTTTGGCTCTCTAGGGATATAGCCCCACAACTATGTTAAAACTGGGCTTTAAACCAGATGCTTTGGGGAGAAGGGGATCAAAAACTGGAGCACATTTTTATTTAGTTGAGGCAGAAGCTGTCTATCAGAACAGACAGTATTAGTAAGGTACCAGAGTCATAGAATCATAGAATCATAGAGTTGGAAGAGACCACAAGGGCCATCCAGTCCAACCCCCTGCCATGCAGGAACTCCCAGTCAAAGCATCCCCGACAGATGGCTATCCAGCCTCTGCTTAAAGACCTCCAAGGATGGAGACTCTACCACACTCCGAGGGAGTGTGTTCCACCGTCGAACAGCCCTTACTGTCAGGAAGTTCCTCCTAATGTTGAGGTGGAATCTCTTTTCCTGCAGCTTGCATCCATTGCTCCGCGTTCTGGTCTCTGGAGCAGCAGAAAACAAGCCTGCTCCCTCCTCAATATGACATCCCTTCAAATATTTGAACAGGGCTATCATATCACCTCTTAACCTTCTCTTCTCCAGGCTAAACATCCCCAGCTCTCTAAGTCGTTCCTCATAGGGCATGGTTTCCAGACCCTTCACCATCTTAGTTGCCCTCCTTTGGACCCGCTCCAGTTTCTCCACATCCTTTTTGAATTGTGGTGCCCAGAACTGGACACAGTATTCCAGGTGGGGCCTCACCAAAGCAGAATAGAGAGGCACTATTACTTCCTTTGATCTAGACACTATACTTCTATTGATGCAACCTAAAATAGCATTGGCCTTTTTAGCTGCTGCATCACACTGCTGACTCATGTTCAACTTATGGTCTACTTGGACTCCTAGATCCCTTTCACACATAGTTTCATTCAGCCAGATGTCCCCCATCCTATATCTGTGCATTTCATTTTTCCTCCCTAGGTGCAGAACCTTACATTTCTCCGCATTGAATTTCATTTTGTTAGCGTTGGCCCAGCTTTCTAGTCTATTCAGGTCATTCTGAATTTCAATCCTGTCTTCTGGAGTATTGGCTACTCCTCCTAATTTGGTGTCATCTGCAAATTTGATAAGTATGCCCCCAATTCTGTCATCCAAGTCATTAATAAAGATATTGAATAGCACTGGGCCCAGGACAGAACCCTGTGGGACCCCACTGGTCACTTCTTTCCAGGATGAAAGGGAGCCATTGTTGAGCACCCTTTGAGTTCGGTCAGTCAACCAGTTACAAATCCATGTAATGGTTACCTTGTCTAGCCCACATTTTACGAGCTTGTTTGCAAGAATGTCATGGGGAACCTTGTCAAAGGCCTTACTGAAATCAAGATATACTATATCCACAGCATTCCCTTCATCTACCAAACTGGTAATTTTATCAAAAAAAGAGATCAGATTTGTCTGGCAAGACTTGTTTCTCTGAAACCCATGTTGGCTTTTTGTGATTATGGCATTGGCCTCTAAATGTTCACAGACTCTCTGCTTAATGATCTGCTCTAGAATCTTTCCTGGAATTGATGTCAGACTAACTGGACGATAATTGTTGGGATCCTCTTTTTTCCCCTTTTTGAAGATGGGCACAACGTTTGCCCTCCTCCAGTCTGCTGGGACTTCTCCTGTTCTCCAGGAGTTCTCAAAGATTATTGCCAATGGTTCCGATATTACATTCGCCAGTTCTTTTAATACTCTGGGATGTAGTTCATCTGGTCCTGGAGATTTATATTCATTTAGGTTAACCAGGTATTCCTGTACTATCTCTTTACTTATTCTGTGCTGAGATTCCCCTATTCTGTCTTCTGCTCCATTATCCTTAGGTTGACCACCCTTTGCCTTTTCTGAGAAGACTGAAGCAAAGAAGGTGTTGAGTAATTCTGCCTTTTCTCTGTCCCCTGTTAGCATTTTGCCATCTTCTGCACACAGTGGCCCTACTGTTTCCTTCTTCTTCCTTTTGCTTCGGACATACCCAAAAAAGCCCTTTTTGTTGTTCTTAACCTCTCTAGCCAGCCTGAGTTCATTCTGTGCTTTAGCTTTTCTGACTTTACCCCTACATGTGCTGGCTATTTGTTTGAATTCCTCTTTCGTGATTTCCCCATTTTTCCATTTCTTATACATGTTCTGTTTAAGGCTTATCTCAGTTGAAAGTTCCTTAGTCAATAACTGATAATGGAATAAAGGACATGTTTATCAAATTTGGAGATGACACCAAATTAAGAAGAATAGCTAATACCCCAGAGGACAGGATCAAAATTAAAAATTATCTTAATAGATAGGAAAGCTGGGCCAAAACTGACAAAATGAATTTCAACAGGGAGAAATGTAAGTTACTACACTTAGGAAGGAAAAAAATGAAATGCATAGATATAGGATAGGGAACATCTGGCTTGACAACAGTACATGTGAAAGGTATCTAGGAATCCTAGTAGAGCACAAGTTGAGCACTAGTCAACAGTGTGATGCAGCAGCTAAAAAAGCCACTGCAATACTAGACTGCATTAATAGAAGTATAGTGTCTAGATCAAGGGAAGTAATAGTACCACTCTATTTGCTTTGGTCAGGCCTTGACTGGAATATTATGTCCAGTTCTGGGCACCACAATTCAAAAAGGATGTTGACAAGCTGGAGGACGACCAAAATGATGAAAGGTCTGGAAATCATGCCTTATGAGGAGTATCTTAGGGAAATGGGTATTGTGAGGAAGTCTCTCACTTAAGGGAATTATAATTAGCTCAAATGCTGCAGAGAGGAGGTCCTAACAAAGCCTTACGCCAGAATCACGGTCCCAGTATTGTATACCAGAGGTCCACCAACAAACCCCCAAGAGAAATAACACTAGTCCAAATGAGTTAAATGAAAATACACAGTTTATTGGGGGGCATAGATACCACACACAGCAAAAGGGGACATACACACACAGGTCTGATGCTAGCGAAAAGAGAGGGGTAAAATTGGGAGTTAGGTTTGAGAGAGAGAGACACCACTGGAATATTACCTTAGAAAGTCTTCTCTGGGAAGCTTGATGGATGTGGATGAGGGTAAGGAACACGACCGCTGAGATGAGGGGAGACTGGCCGCAGGAGCTATGAGCAGAGGTCAAACTGGTGTGGACCAGCCTGCACTCCAAGGATAGTGTCAACGAGTGATTCAAACTTGGGATCTTTTATAGGGCTGAACATATCCTGAGGCTATGTATCAAGCTTGGACAAAGGCGTTGATTCCCTGGGCTTTGTTAAGCCAAGAGCAAATAATCTGTGTACAATGCACTTAGGTTTGGACACAATTCAGAGGGGCAGCCAGCTTAATGGCTGAGTGGTTAGTCAATCACTGGCTCATCAGATATGATGCCAGGGCTATTGTCTTACTCCAGAGGGCAGTGGCAAATCTGGTTTGGCAACTCCCAAACTTCCTCTAGAGAGTTACTTATTAGGGACTCTTTTCCTCCAAGTGGGTTTGACTACATGACCTTCTCGCTTGGAACTTATGGCGGATCCTTAGATAGGTCAGTCAGGGGTCATATCACTTTCCACGTGTCCCCCAAAATTTTATTAAAAGCATATATCGTAACAGTATGTTCAGCCTGGAGAAGAGAAGGTTATGATAGCTCCATATAAATATTTGAGGGATGTCATACTGAAGATGGAACACATTTGTTTTTTGCTGCTCCAGAGACTAGGACAGAGACCAATGGATTCAAGCTACAGAAAAAGAGATTCCACTTAAACATTAGAAAGTTCCTGGCAGTAAGAGCTGTTGGAAAGTGGAACACACTCCCAGGATATGTAGTGGACTCTCCTCTTTGGAGGTTTTTAAGAAGAGGATGGATGGCTATCTATTCGGGGTGCTTTGCTTGTGTATTCCTGCATGGCAGGGTGTTGGACTGGAAGGCCCATGATGTCTCTATGGGATAGATCTCAGTTGGTGATGGTGTTGTTCAGAATCCTGTGAAAGGCAACATCTTTACTTCAATTTTTACTCCAAAGCATTTGCATTCTGTTCTGTTCTGTTCTGTTCTATTTTATAAGTGGGCCAGCCTAATCTATAGAAGGGAATTCCACAGGCTGGGAGCAGCCACTGAGAAGGCTGTCTCTGGTGTCCTCACTAGACAGACTTGTAATGGTGGTGGGACTGAGAGAAAGTCCTCCCACAAGGATCATAACACTCTGGCAGTTTCATATAGGAAAAGACAATCTTTCAGATAGTTTATTTCTATTTCTATTTTAAATATTATAGGAAAGCTGCCAGTCTGAATTTAGAACAGGCTGTTATTGCAAATGTCTGAACAAATGATATGGTCTACAGGATCATACATGCATTCTTTAAAAGCATGCTTCTGGCACATTGGTTCAGTATTCTGAATACTGATATTTTGTACTATGTGGATTTTGTCTTCCATGCAGGGAACTTAGCTTGTCATCCACCTTCAGTTCAGATCCTCAGAGTGATGACAGTCCAACTCAAGAAGGAGAAGGCAGCACCATCAAGCTGGTATGCTTGCTTGCTTGCTTTTTCCTCTTCTTTCTTTCTTTCTTTCTTTCTTTCTTTTTCCTTCTATCTTTGCTGTGATTTCAATATCAAACAAGATTTCCCTTCTACCACTCCATCCCTCCCTACTTTAGTTAAATATTTTGTCTTGCCTCATAACAACAGTCCTGTTCTTGAAAAAGTGGCAGGAGAAGCCTGGGTTGTAGATGGACTCCCCAGGTGGATACGGGCTGCCTACAGCCTGGGTAGGGGTAAATGCGATAAGACCTGTTTTTGTCTTTTAGATCCCACATCTCTCCTGCCAGTTGTTCTGCATGCAGTCTGCTTGGATGAATAGAGAACTAGTGTATATACACATGTATAAGTCCAGAAATTTAAGTCAAAAAATTGACCCAAAAAAACTGTCCATGAGTCAATGTATGTACTGTATTTTAACTCTTATTTTTTTAAAAAGAAACCATCCCCTGCTGAAAGGCAAGAGTGTAATCTGTCCTGGACTCACTGACCTACTGTCTTATCCATCCAGCCTTTATTATGAGCACAAACATTTATGCCTCCTAGAATTTTGTTCTTTGGCATGGTTTTCCTTTGCTTTGTTCTTTACATCCTTTGTTACATGCCCCTAAGTTTTACCCTCAACGTATCTATGGGTCATATAAAAATCCATCATTTTGGCCCCCAAATCTGCCCTTGAATTATACATGAGGTCAACTTATAGTTGAGTATATATGGTATAGCTAATTGAAGGCTTCCTGGTTTTATTCATATGCTTACTTGCTTGTATGCACTAGAAAAGGGGATCTACTTCAGTGCATTCTCATTTTCAGAGCACAGCTGTATGCATCTGGGATCACCAGGCTGACTTCTGTCTGTGTGTATTTAGCATGCATCAAGAAGGACAGACTTCTTACCATTGTTTATCTTGGTACAAGAACATACAGAATTTGCCTATTTTTACTGGCTTGTTCACCACAAAAAAACCAAAAAAATGCTGTACAAAATGTCAGTTTTTTGAGTAAAAAAAAATGAGCACTGAGTATTTATGTATAAATTTAATGTACAGTGGGCCCTTCATATCTGCAGACTTGCCATCCATGGATTTAAGCACCTGCAGATGGCAAGCCTATTGGGGGTGGGGAGTGGCAGAGAAGGAGGAGGAATGAAGAGGAGGAGGAGGGTGGAAGAACAGCTGCAGCAGCATCTGGGCAGAAAGAGGAAGAGGAGGAGGAGGAGGAGGCATCCCCCTGACAAAATGAGAGGGGCTTTGGGTGGCGGGGGGGGGGGATGCAAAGTCCTATCATCCCCAATGGTAGCACAGCTGCATGGCTGCACTAACATTGAGTACTATGGGACTTGAGCATCCACGGATTTTGGTATCCACGGGGGCGTGGGGGTGTTTGTCTGAAACAGATCCCTCGCAGATACCAAGAGCCCACTGTATTTGTCATGGCCTTTCTCTAGCACAATAAACTGAATTGGAAAAAATATGACTCTATTAAGTTGAAGGAAGAAAGGAAGGAAGGAAGGAAGGAAGGAAGGAAGGAATTTCTCTTTCCTAAATGCTACTGGTAGTGATGCATTTACACTTGGGACCTGGAAAAATATATTAAAAATAGATCAATAACTGGACAAATAAACAGATGCTGTATTTTCTTTAGCAATGTGTTCTTAAATTGCATTTTAATTGTTTTACATCACACTTTTATTTTAACCTTTAATCTGTGTATTGTTTTAATTGTTTTAATGCACCACTACTGCAAGCTGCCTCAAATCCCACTGGCAGGGTATAAATCCTGTAAATTATATATTTGGCAGCATTTCTGATAAATGCATTCAAAATGGTCAACAATGTGAGTATTCTTTTTCTTCTTAAGTCTTAAACTAATTTCTAAATGTATTCATATGTTAATATTTGCTTTCAGGAAAGTGAAAAAAGTGATTGTGGTGGTATGACTGCTTCTTCAGGTATGAATTGGAATATTATGGACTATTTAGAAGATTATCTGTACTTTTTGAATGCCACGTTTTTTTTAAAACTAGCAAACATTTGCCAGAAATTATTGATGTGAGTGGCTGAATCAAGCTATGTGTTTAAATTTAAATTAAGTCCAGAAGGTTTTGAAGATGTGCACATTAAAAAACAAAACAAAATAACAACCCAATGTTATTTATGGTCATGGGAATCATATTGTGTTTTAAAATAAATATTAGAAACCAGAACAAATACATTTTCTGTATGCAAACTAGAAACCCCACAGTGTAATGTCCATTAAAAAATGGTCCTATCCTGGCTACTTTGATCTTGTCCAACACTTCAGACTTAAAATGATGATGACAACGACGATTATTTGTCTAAAAATGAAACAGAAATAGATTGTCTCTTAACTATCTAGAAATTATTTTCCTCATTATCCTTTCCACTTAATTGTGCAAGCAAACTGAAGTCTAAACAAGAATAAGAATTAGAACGGTGGTGTGCTTGATCATCCAGCTAAGCTAGGGGTTTCATTCCAGCATATTACACCTTCAGAAAACCTTGGGCTGGAAGCCATTGAGGAAGATACTTTAATTGGACAATTTCATGTAATTGAAATTTCATGGGACACAACAATTTTTAAGTCCCAAAGAGAAAGAACTATGAACACTATTGAACAATTATGCTTTGTTTCAGAACCAAAACTTCCAACTTCTCTTATTGTGGAGAACAAAGAAATAACACCCAGTGTTCTTGATACTGGGGCTGAAAAATTAGAACGTCGGAATATACCTGTACTTGCCTCAGCTCATGAAGATGGTCGTATCTACCTCTGGACTATAATGGTAGGTTCTCAACTGGTGTGTGGAAGTGAGAGATGCACTAAACAGCTTTCGATTTCTGCTGTCAATAAAGGGACATGTAAAATGAAAGGATTCTTTTTCTATATATTTTCTGTATTTTCTTTTTTCTTCTTTTCCCTATATACATAATGTATAAGTCTGTTATATTTATGCTTCTTAAACAAAATGAAGGCTTAAAGTTGCAAAATATATTCTTATAAATTAGGGGCCAGATGTCTCATTTCCTATGCTGGAACAGTAGGTGTGGGTATTAGGAACATAAAAACAGAAATTCAGTTTCAGACCAGCATTGTCTCTAGTCTAAAATTGTATTCACACAGTGGTCAGTAGCTGAGATTCAAAAGAATACTGCCTCTGATACTGAACAAAATATACAGCCATCATGACTTTGGAGTTTATCAGACAGGAGGAATTTCTCTCTATTTCGAATGGAGTCAATTCGAATTCACATACATTCGCTAGATGTAAATTTGCTAGTGAACTCTACTTCTGTTCGGAATGCATTCAGAATGCCTTCCCATTGCTCACAAATGACTTCCTATTGCCCGAAATTGGGTGAGATACTCTAATATTCAATAATGTAAAACCCATGATTGTGTTCGGAATGACTTCCCTTTTGCCCGAAATTGTTGATACACTCATATGCAATAACGTGAAACCCCATGATTGTGTTCGGATTGCCATTGGATTATACTTCCAATTTCCATCGTCTGATAAACTCCTAAGTCCCATTGATCGTTGCATCCTTCTGGTGTTGCCTTATTTGATGGTTGGGGGCAGTGTGATATCCCAAGTGTTGCTGGGTGCAAATCCCATCAGCACTAGCCAGCATTGGTAACACTGAGGAATACCAGCACCTGCAGTCGGAGATCATCTGGAGAGCCCCTTGTTCCTCATCCCTGCCTGACCAGTTTGGAAAGTGTTGCAAGAGGACTCCTCCTCACAACACTGTGTGTGATGCAAGAAGCTCTAGGTTACAGTGGAAGGATACATTATGCAGCTCCTTTATGTGCCAGTTTGAACTGTTCACAGGTCTTCTCACATAACATGTCACTTCTTCTAAGATCAGTTCCCTGACTTAAACAAGTAAATTTAAAAGTATCCCTAAGTATCCATGAGACAGTACTCAAAAATTGCCCTTTCAAGCACTAGGTGCTGACCCAACCCCTGCCATTGCTTTAGCTTTTCGCATTGACCCAGGAGATTGCCCTGCATTGTGGAAACATCTTCTAAAGGCTATTTAGAAAAGTTAATATAATAAATATGTCTTAGAAAAATTAGTTTCTCCCAGAGGCTGGGCAACTGTTTATTAACAGGGGAGATTCCATCTTGGTACCAAGGTTGAATAAAAATGTTGTATCAGAAGTTAGAATCAGGACCAAATTATTAATGGTTGAACTGGAGCAACTGTACCCCACCCCGATTGCCAGTTCAGAGGGGTGGGCTATAAATTATTATTATTATTATTATTATTATTATTATTATCTGATCAAAGTCCCTCCCAGGTGAGAGACCTAGTGCTGAAGAGAGAGAGAAAAAAAGTTTCTTCTCCGGCAGCCTCTTTCTGAATCTCCTGCTCTTTCTCTTTCTCTCCAATCAATATCATTATCAATATTTTGTTTGCCACTTGAGTAAAAATGCATGGAATCAATCCATTAGATTCACTGAGGTTGTAAGGATGAAAAAGTACATGAATACTTTTGTGCTACTTTTCATTATACTTTGCTTTTTATTAATGATTGGTTTACTTGTTTAATTTCCTGCTCCTAGAAGAAAAAAGGGATCATATTTTTTTCCCAACAAGCCTTATTCCTGTTTTGGTTAGAGTGCAGAAGTCATACTCATCTATAATCTAAGAAGTGTTGCTTATGTTTCTGAAACAACTGAACTATCTGGGGAAAGGCTGTGACTCAATGAGGGAGCTGTGTACTTTGTGAAAAATTGTAGATTCATTTTCTTGCCTTCCCTTTTTGAAAAGAACTCGTGTAGCAGGTTTGGCAAAGATCAATACCCAAGTCCCTGGAGAAATACTGCAAGTTGATGCAGACTGCACAACACTCTTTCATATCTTCTCATCTGCCCAAAGCTCAAAAAACTTATCTTTTTGACTTATATATTGGCTGGGGAATGGGCATTCTGGGAGCTTTAATCTAAAAATAGTAACTGTTCTAAGATTAGCATATATCCATGTTCTTTACATTACTATTGTTATCTTTTGATGTAATTTTGTGGTTGGATCTTTTGTGTTTATAAATAGTATATCCTCTGAACACAGAGATGTTTGGAGGATTTTAACTGTATATGTTTTTAATATGTTGTACCCCGCCCTGATTGCTTACTCAGAGGGGCGGGTAAGAAATAAATATTATTATTATTATTATTATTATTTAATGAAGTTATGAAGATCAGAAAAAAATGATATAACAAATAATGTGATCCTATTAATATGATAAGGTTTCTAACTGCAGTCCTATCTGTAAGTTAAATCCTGTAATGGGGGTGGGTAAGCTCTGCCATTCTGAGGCCCATTTTTTGCCATAGGCTGAACCAGCCCCACAAAACAAAGTCAAAAGTAGCCAAAAGTCCATTTCAGGAAAAAGAAGGAACTTGGAGAGGGGGTGCTGCTTGAAGAGCCTAGAACTTGCAGAAATGTGGCTACATGATTCCCTGCATTATCCAATAAATCTCATTCGTTCTTACTCCCAAATCATCATATAAAGGTTGCAGCATGTTAGTGCAATCTTATGAGTAACCCCTACTAAATACAATGACATTCATTTCCAAATATATATAGAGAAAATGATATTATAAGGAGTTGCAATGTGTGAAATAGTGTGCTGTGTGCATGTAGATACCAACACAGAGATATGCACATATATACATATATGTATATTGAAACTGTGTTTTAAATATGTTTAAAGTATTTTAGCGTTTTCACTGTTTTAATCATATTTTTAATAGTTGTCCGAAACACACTACAGAAGTAATCCAGTTTGGGACCACTTTAACTGCCCTGGCTAAACCCTAGAGAATTCTAGGAACTGTAGTTTTGTGAGACATTAAGCCTTCTTTGTCAGATATCTCTGGTGCTACAATAAATTACAATTCCCAGGATTGCCTAGCACTGAGCCAGGGCAGTTAAATCAGTATCAAACTGGATTATTTCTGCAGTGTGTTTTGGATCGATGTTGACATTTAATTCCTTTGTAACTTTTGGAAAATCAATGGTTTAATTGGATCTTTTAAAATTATTGTTAGCTACCTTAGATCCCAATTTGGAAGAAAGATGGGGTATAAGTGCAATAAATAAATAAAGTCAAGGCTCTAATTGATAGGATACAACAGTTAAAATGAAGATTTCAGTTTGCTGTAGCTGAAAACATGGCATATTGAACTAGATCAGTGCAACTCAAGCAGCTTGCCAAGCTCCAAATGTCAGAAAGTTCTTCTTTGTTTAAAGAAAGCATGATTATGTTTTTGTTTGTGAAGGGAGATCTACTGAGAGAAATTTTGCCTTTTACAAAACATCCTCCAATTCCTTTGACAGCACTGTGCACTGATGTGTCTTCTAAAATGCTTTTTGCTGCTAATAAAGGTAAGCAATCATTTCTCATTCATGGTTGTTGTTAAGAATTTATCAAGATTTCCACCCTCACCTACCAGGTTTTCTGAAGGCAAAAAGTGAAAATTATCAAGATTCCATTATTCATATCAAACAAAATGTCCACTGAAACAATGAAGAACTTTTGATAAAAATTAACTAGACTATTGTTAGCTGAAGAAATCCAATACTGTGTGCATGTTTTTCTATTCAGAAGTATGTTTGTACTCAGTGGAATAGTCTTAGGAAAGTATTTTATCTTGGGATTCTTTTTATGGTTTCAAATCAGCTATCAGATTTGCCAATGATTTACTTCCTAGGCCTATTGTCTCCCTCCTTTCTGACCAGAATCTGGGAAATAAACTACTGGTAATTAAAGCCAGATTTAGACAGATATACCAGTTCAATATTGTGCAGCTTGAACCACTGCATATTTACTCAGAAGTAATTTAGTGGTAATTTCTCCAGTTATAAGTCCATATGATTGCAACCTTATCTAAGATAAGAACTCCAGTTTATGATTGGACATGGAAAATATTGGATTACAGTTCCCAGAAGCCCTCAGACATGCTTCACAGTTACTGCTGGGAATGAAATAACATAGGTAGGACTGGACAGAAAAGAAGACAGGGCTCCTGGATCTTTAAAAAATGTAGGGGAAAAATAAGTTACAACTACAGAAATTTCTTCTTTAAAACAAGAAGTGAAGTTTACTTTTGGAAAAGTAAATATTACTTTATATTACACTTCCCAGGGGCCCTTAGATATTCTGCACAGTTACTGATGGGAATGAGATATCATAGGTGGTGCTGGATACAGAAGAGGGCACCTTTAATAAGGGCAAAGAGGAGGGTACCTTTAATAGGTGGCAAGTAACAACATGACAAGCTACACCTGCAGAAATGTCCTCTTTTCCCCAGCTTTTAAAGACACAGCAGCCTTGTCTTTTGTACATGGTCTCTCTAATGCCATACTACTCACACTGACATAGGACTTCATCACATGGGGGAAAATTGGGGGGTCCAAAAGCATTATTCAGGGAAAGTCATGCAATTGCAACTAAGATTATCACACACGTCATGATTAGAGAGGTCTTATCCTGGGAATATGAAGAGAATAACCAGCAACAAATCGTTCATGGGATTTTGCCATGAATGATCTGTTGCTGGTTATTCCCTGGTTATTCCCGGGATAAGCCCTCTTAGCTGCACTTGTGCAACTTTCCCTGGATAATGCCTTTGGATCCCTTCATTTCCCCCATGTGATAAAGTCCATATTTATGGTGTTCCTTGTTCCATCATTGTCTACTTTGATGCAGTGGCCAAGAGTTTCATCAATTCAGTCAGAAGAGTGCAGACTCGGTGATTTTTTTCATGTTTTCATAACCCTGATGATGTACAGAAATTCCTCTTACATTTATTTGATAATATTTCTCCATCAAAGGATTACAAAAAGCATGCTTGGTGGCTCTATTTAGATGTGTTCATAATTTCAAGAAACTATACATAATGCACAATACATAAAATGCTGTTTCTTGAAACTGAAATGGAATTGTTAAATTGGTAGTCACATTTATTATTCTTGTCTGTATTTTCTAGTGTAGTCCCAATACATTTTCAATGAACACAAATTTAACTCTTATTCTTGAAATACTTTTCATTTGATTATTTTAAATGAAAAGCTAGATTTCTCTTACTTGGATGCTGTAGAAATTTTCCTATTCAAATTGGAAAGATCCACCTACTGCTAAGAGCTTATATTTTATCAGTATGAGCATAAAGGGGGAAATAAGTACATTATCATTTGCGAAATGATGCTTTAGTCTTTTTGGCCAAATGTTCTTGTGTAGGGAAGATGTTGTAAATTACATTTCCCTGAGGCATTAAAATAGATAACTAAGCTATCTCTTTTATGTTTTGTGAAGCAGCAGGTGGTGGCTCACATATTTGGAGGTGTGGAATCTACTCCAGGTTTAAGAATCACTTTTCAAGGAGATATCTAGAGCTCTAGGCTTATGTGGGGGATGAAATCCAGAACATTGAATAGTTCTTTTAAAGTTTAGACAGTTGCCCAGAACAAATTTACCATGACATGGAAGATTTCAGCTACCACTGATTACACAGAAAATGGAAAACATTTTCCCTTTACAGCAATGCACAATAGTGAAGAGTTCATGAAACAAGTAATTAACATTTTCTTTCACTGACACTTTCATGTAAGCAGTTTCTGACATAAGAGAAATATAAATTTATTTTAAGTGTATATTCTAAAGACAAAGCATAGTAATATAAATTAGTGATATTGCAAAATTAGCGATATTGCAAAAGGTTGTAAAGAGCTGGCTTGGAGTGTGGATGTCTATCGTGCAGTGCTCGGCTACAGTGAAAATCAATTATAATTCTCGCCTGACACTTCTTGAAATCTTTTCCCAATTTGATTTTTCAAAGAAACACGAGGCCTCTCTATGAAGCCTCTCTCCTTCCCAGCTGGTGATGATGATCATGACAGCAGCCCTCAGTGCAAAAGAATAAAGACCACTGGAAATGTAGTTTTACAGGTTTAGAACACACATACAATGAACTATATCACTGTGCTGACTTTCTCAGAGATTCTGCAGTACTATTTGAGGTGGGTGCTGTCTGCATGGGCCAAGAGGCCCATTTATTTCCTCCTCATTCTAGCATTGTCCAGTTCAGATTATGCATGGTCCAAAACCTGGTTCAGATGTGGACAGTCCAGACAATACCCAGCATGTTCCATACCAGAACTGGGCCATAACAAGATTATTTTTTTAAAAAAAAACCTAACTTTTGTTCCAGAACTTCTGAAAAGATCCAAAGAGCTCTATTTCTGCATTGCAGTGGCTATCTGCATGAGCATCCTACTGGGCTGCCTGGTGTGTCTGCTGCTGCAGCAGGTCACTCATTTGGAGGTCAAAATGAAGCACCCAGCATATAACTGTCACTTCATTCTGATCCCAGAATGGGCACTTCATTCTGATCCCAGAAGCAAGCAATCTGCTGTGGCAGCAGACACAGCACATAGCCCAGTGGGACACCGATGCAGACAGCTGCAGTGGTGTGCAAAAGGAGGCCTGGAGTATCCTGACCAATGCAGATAAGGCAATGGAAACAAAAAGGTGTTTTTTTGGATTTAAAAAAACTAACAAGAAGTGAGCTACCAGTTGACTTCTCAGTCACTTTCAGTTATATTGAGGGGTCTCCTGGATCTAAAAGGGCATAGAGCAAAATGGTGACAAAACTACTCCCTCAAGATATTGTGGGGCATTTTGGGAGGGAAATGTAACGTTGTGGGGAAAAGTGGGGAAGGAATGTGACCTTCCATGGTCTCCTGGGAGCCGTTACAGCCCCTTGGCCCCTAACAGTTCTCCATCTCAGCTGTAGAAGCAGCAAACTGATAGTTCGTTTCCAGTGAAAACAATCTGATGTTAAACCACAATTTCCAGAGATTCTGTTCCAGTTCATAAAATCCCATTAGTAAATCCAAAACCCATTTTGTCCTTTATTTGTAAAATACCTATAACATGGAATTTTAACTGAGGTGGTCCTGAATCTTTTTTACAGTACATAAAATTACTGTTTTCAATGGGGAATTTCTCTTACAGAAGGGCATGTTATCAGATGGAACGTATGCTCATTTTTAGAAGATCCACTGGATGCTAAAAAGGTGAGGAATCAGGAAAGCAACATTTTCTTTTAATATACGTATAGCATATTCAAGAGTCAGCTTGGTGTATTGCTTTGAGCATTGGACTGTGACTCTGGAAAACAGGATTTGAATCCTTGCTTGGCCATGGAAATCCAATGGGTGACTTTGGCAAGTCACACTCTCTCAACCTCAAAGGAAGGGAAAGGCAAACCCACCCTGAACAAATCTTGGCAAGAAAACCCTGTGATAGATTTGATCACACATTTAGAACCCCAGAGTCTACCCAGAGACTAAGCACTGAGCCCTATTACAATTTGCATGCTGGCATAAACCCCCTCAGTTTATGCAAGCTGTTAATAAGCTGAGTGACTTGGGAGGCGGGGGTGTGATGGCATTCTTGGAATGGAAGGAGAATGTTCTGATAATGCCTAATTGTTTTGAATCCAGCACAGTATTTGATGGATGTACTAGGGCAGAAGTGCCAAACAACTACTGGGCAACAGCAGCAGTGCTAGGCAACATTGGTGGAGGATCTTTCAGAGACAATGGCAGTGGCACCATAGCTAACACTTGTTAGTACTGCACAGAAGGAGGCAAGGGTCAACCCCTCTTGAAAACCTTTCACTATGCAAACCCTATGATGAGACAATCCAAAATGGAACAAAAGTTAGGGATAGGATGCACACAATGAACTTTATCACATGAGGGAGATCAAGAGGTTAATCCAAAAATATCCCGGAGAAATCGCGAAATTACATGACATCGTTTCACACGATGTCATAAAAAAACCATAGTTAAACTAGATTTAAAGGAGAATTAAGCAACGTTATTTCACACAACGTTGTGAAAAACCCGCAGTTAAACTAGAGTTAAAGGAGGATTGATCCACATCTTTTCAAGTTTGGATCTCTACAGAAAGTGTAAATTCGAAATTCCACTGGGGATTTGTTCTAGCTTTGACTGTTCCCAAGTCTGGTTGATGAGGCCCGAGTGCAACAAGCCTCCAATTAAGGGCCTTATCACATGTCAAAATAAAGCGACTTACCCCAGCCAGTAACTTACGAGATGCAATCGAGAATTATTCCATGAAAAAATGCCACTGATTCTGCTGATGCCACCCCAGCTGAATCCAGGCTCCCAAATATGCTCAGCTAGCCAGTTTGCAAACACCGAAGCTTTCCATGTTTGTAAATTGGCTGGCTAAGCATGGCTGGAAGCCTGGATGCAGCTGGGATGCAGTTGCCTGGCAGCATCAGCAGCATTTTTCATATGATAATTCCCAATTGCATCCCATAAGGCACTGTATCCCAGCAGGGATAAGTTGCTTTATTTTGGCATGCAATAAGGTCCTAAGACAAAAGAGTGAAACAAACTGGCCAAATAATGCAGTTTCCACTCACTTTGAAGGTGGAGCATTTGGATGATGCATGCCTCCAAAGCAGATGGAAACCAGTTTGAAGCTGCACTCCAGAGCTAAAAACTAGAACTAAAAGAAGCCAAGATACTCTGATTTAGCTTGGAGAACACACACCATTGACCCTGTATATAAATGCCGTGACATGAGAGCAGTTCTGAAGGAATGATCCATCCTAAACCTTAACCTAAAGGGGCATATAAATGCACTGGTGTAGGTGTGCATTTGAAACGGATGGAGCTAGTGTCTCCAAGCAGTCTGAGACACAATGCAAAAAAGAGAAAATGTGACACCTCCAGTGGATATAAGTGCAACATACACAAACCAGACAGTCCAAGAAGGGGCATGAGGTGAAGGGGAATGAAGGAGGCATGTGGGGGCCATGATTGTGCTTTGCCAGTGTTTTACTGGCCACACTGATGCTCCAATGCCCTGTACTGGTGGAGGTGTGACTGTGTGGCTGATCAAAGAGGAGGCCATCCAATGGGATTCCATCTAGGCAGCAGGCAGTAACCAGCAGTATATTTATGAAATGGTGCGCATGCATGGTGGGGAGGTGACGAAAAAAATTACCCAGCTACTCCCTCAAGATACTGTGGGGATTTTGGGAGGGAAATGTAACTTTGTGGGAAAGAGTGGGGAAGGAATGTGACCCTCCATGGTCTCCTGGGAGCCAATACAACTTGCAACTGGGCCATGTGCATTTGAGCCACATTGGGAGCAGCCAGTGTGGACAGTGGGGTTTCAACCTGCTTCCAGAAAATGCAGATTTGAGCTGCTTTTTCCTGCCCATCTGTTCTGTCCCTAAGTTAGTTAAAGGAGAAGAGTAGACATTTCTTCCCATTTTCCCACTCCATACCACTTTACCACTTTCAAACTATATTGCATTGGCCAGTTCCTATACTTTGCAGGTGTTTTTAATTCTACAAAACATTCACTTCCACTTTAAAGATACTGACCAGTACAGTATTTATTTCATTGAAAATATTTCTATGCAACCCTTCAGTTCAAAATTCCCAGGGCAGTTTTCCAGAGTGTTGCATTCCATTATCATTGTAATGACCTAATTTGTTGAGAATAGTTTAGCTATACAGTATTAGGCATAGTATTTTACATGATATTCATCATAACTATTTTTGGTATCAATTTTGTGGATTTTAGAATTTCCTTACAGCCACCAAATAACAAAACTTACTTACCTAGATTTGACTGGTTCTTTCCCTCCCTGTAGCGTGTGAAGCAACAAATTTGCTGGCGAGCTCATTCCACCAAAATAGTTGACCTGTTCTACAATGAAGAAAAAAACCTAGTGGTGACTGCTTCTATAGATAGTTCTGTCAGGTTAGTGATAGTTAGCCATTAGCATCAACTTGGGATTTGGTCTGTTGAATGTGTCAAGCTAGTGTCACTTTATCTACCTGACTGAGCCCTATCACATTTTGCATGCTGGCATAAAGCCCCTCAGTGTGAACTGAGGGATATTATGGAAAATGACAAATATAGCCAGCTCCAAAGTTCAGGATGAACTTGGCAAAGTACCACCTGATAGTGGTCCTACAATGATGGGCTAGGCCTCCTAGGGGCTCTTGGACACACTGTTTGGTCTTGGCTGCTTCAGTCATTGCTTTTTCTTTTCCCACTGTGCCCAAGATGTAGAGTTGCACTTCCAAGCAATGGAATGGAGAACTGTCTGTCACAGTCACCACACCATTATGGGCAGTACTGGAAACCAGTTTTAAAAATGTTTGAATATCATCTAGGGAAATCCAGTGCTGCTTCTGCTGCTGCCCAAAGAGACTTATTTGGCCTGCAGCAGCTTATAACTCATAGCAAACATGATGAATAATTCATTTTTATGAAGAGACAGAAGCTATATACCAGTGAAAGATAAACTGTGTGCATAAAGGAAGTAGTCTTGTGCATTGGCTCTTGATATTTTGTTGTTCAGATGTCATTTTTTAAAAACTGAATACTGAAAAGGCAGAATAGCAATAAATCATATTATTATTATTATTATTATTATTATTATTAAAATTTATACATTTCAAATGTTTATTTCTTGGGCTCTTTTCACCTAAAGGGTCTGGCATTCACCTGATGGACACTACTTTGGTTATTTTGGCCAGCGCAGATTGTTTGACATTTCTGAATCCACTGATATAATTTTGCCCTGTGATGTAAATGAAATGCCCTTCACAATAAAAGAAGGCAGCAAGTATATGGAGAAGAAGCAGAAGTTTGAATATCCTCTAGTCCTTGACAGAGAAAGGTAGGATTCCACATCTATTGTTTTGTGTTGTATTGTAAATCCATGGTTTCTATGGTTGCTGTAGATTTGGAATTTACTCAGATTCACTTTTCTAATAAGAAAAGTTTGCTAACATGTAGCTCATTAGTTTAAGGCTGAATGCATTATGCAGATTTCACACAATACTGTGGATGATATTTGTACAAGGAGGCCAAAACAATACAGCCCATCAGTGCTTATATTACATCAAACCTGGTTTTAATAAAAACCCATCAGTTATAGAATTATAGAGTTGGAAGACACCACAAGGGCCATCAAGTCCAGTGCTCTGCCTTGCAGAAATATAGAATCTAGGTACCTGCAACAGATAGCCATCCAGCCTATTTTTAAAAATCTCCATAGAAGGAGGTTCCAACACACTCTGAGGCAGCATATTCCACTGTCAAACAGCTCTTATTGCCAGGAAGTTCTTTCTAAAGGTGAGGTGGAATCTTTTTTCCTGTAGTTTGAATCCATTGCTCCAGATCCTATTCTCTGGCACTGCAGAAAAAAAGCTTGCTCCATCTTCAGTATATTAGCCCTTCAAATATTTAAACAGGGCTATCATATCAACTCTTAACCTCCTCTTTTCTAGGCTAAATATATCCCACTCTCTAAATCTCTCCTCATAGGGCTCCAGATATGAAAATATGGAAACCCTCTCCAAGATTCAGGGGCACACTAGCTCCACCATGAACTTGGAGGACTGCCATGGCTATCTGTACCTCCCTTAAAGAAATGGTTCAAAATTGGCCAATCTCACCTCAGCAATTTCTAGAAAGTGCAGTTGTCCAGTTTTGGTTATTTTCAGTGAGTCCTGAGCCAGTCAGAGAGGTGTTCTTTAAAAGCAGACATCCCACCCCACCTTCGGTCTAAACAACCTTCATGAGAGAAGTTGCCAGAAATGGTTACTTATGCCCCCAGAAGAACATGATTGGTCAACTTTATGGAGAAAACAAATTTGAGAGGGGAACACATATATGGGTTTTAGGGTCCTTGTGGAGCCGATACACTGCACCTTTCCTCCTCTAGACACCTTTCTTTTTCTTTTGAATATAACTTCTATAGAAGGCATCTTACTTTCAGCAGTCCTGTACATGGTGCTTAACAGAGCTTTAACAATGTTAAAATTTAGCTTTAATTTTAATCATAATTCAAATAATTATAGCTCTGAAAATTTCTCTTGCTTCCAGGCAGAACATTGTGTCCCCTGATCCCTGTTTTTTCTTTTTAACAGGTGGAAGACTTTAACCAGAAGTACTTTATCTTTGAAAAAGCCTGGTCCATTAGAGATTGAACATGATTACAAATTTTTCAAAGCCCTGGCTTCCCCAAAGGTACTAAGATTCATTTGTTGCTTTAGGTCCATTTGAATTTTGCAGACAAAATTAAGAAAATGGGCACATTTGCACATACAATAATATTAAATACCCAATTTAAATTCCCCACAATTGTGATTCAAAAGCTAAGTTAACTCAGGGCCCATTCCCACTTGCGGAAAAACCCGCATTGGAACAAGGCTGTGCTTCGCTTTTGAAAGCGATTCCAAAAGGCCCCTCGTGTACACTATGAAAAGGGACCTTGTTTGGAACTGCTTTCTTAGCTGGGAACGCTTGTCGTTCCCACTGGAGCTGCCATGTAAGGTGACAGCCCTTAATGCCCCAACCCCTTCCCGCAGGGGAAATTTTTTTATGGGGGGGGGGATTGATCACAAAATCAGTCTTGTGCATTTGCAATTGTGTGCATTTGCGATCTTGTGCATTTGTGACCTTGTGCATTTGTGATCAGTATAATGAAGAAAAAAAGAAAAAAAGGAAGGGGGAAGGAAGGAAGGAAGGAAGGAAGGAAGGAAGGAACCCCCAGAAGCAAGTGTGTGGGTTTTTTTTTCTTTTTCTTCATTACACTGATCACAAAAACACAAGATCGCAAATGCACAAGATCGCAAATGTACAAGATCACAAATGCACAAGACTGATTTTGCGATCAATACCCCCCTCCAAAATACAAAACAAAAAACACTTACTGGAAACGCTTCAGAATCGTGTTTTCCAAAAAAGACCAATTTAAAACTAGTGTCAGGAAAGCCCGGGCTATTTGCTTTTAACTCAGTCCTTTCCTCCACTAATCGATCCGATGAGGATCGGAAGTCAATTCGAGTGTGAACAAGGGTCATATAGCCCGCGTCACACTTCAAATCAAAATGTAGTGCGAATGGGGCCTCAGTGTATGTGCAATTTAAAATATCTTTTTCCTTTCTGCCCCATATTTTTAGAATTTATTTATTATTTATTTACTAAAATATTTATATTGCACCTTTTATTCAGAGATCTTGGGGTGGCTTATGATAAACATTGTTTACCATATACACTTGTCTATAAGTAAAAAAAAATTATGTCCCAAAATGGACTCCAAAATCACAAGTAGACTTATATATGGGGCAATACATTAATCCCCCTGCCGATGCTGGGATCATGGCAAAAGCTAGGGAGGAAGGAATTATTATTATTATTATTATTATTATTATTAGGCTTTATTTATATAGCACTGTAAATTTACACAAATGTACAACAAAAATAAGGTAATATCATCATTTTAAACATCCTAATTTTGTTAGCATTTTCCAACTTTTACTAGTCAATTTGGAGATTTGGTTATTAATTTTTTCATAATTGATTATAATTATTATCTATACAATATTATCTAATTTAACTGATAAATTTACACCTGAATATCTCATATTTTTTATCCCCAATTTCAATCCTGATACAGTTTGGATATCTTTTTGTTCCTTCCAATCAGTGTTCATAAACATTATATCTGATTTATCCATGTTAAATTTAAGTCCAGAAATGTTATCAAATTTCTGAAATATTTCCAATAATTTGATCACAGCTTGACATGGTTCTATGTCATTATCAGCGCATCATCTGCAAATAAATTCAACTTTATCTCTTCTTTAATTTTATATCCTTTTATCTCTTCTGGTTCCTGATCATATTTGCAAATGATTCCATTGCTAATATAAATAATAAAGGTGAAAGTGGGCAACCCTGCCTTACTCCACTTTTAATTCTAAATTTTCTTTATTTCTCTCAATTTACTGTAATTTCTGCTTCTGTATCATTATATATTTCCATGATGGTTTCACTAAACCTTTCTCCTAATCCAAAATCCATACAAATTTTATAAAGATATTCATGATTTATTGAATCAAATGCTTTGTAAACATCTAGTTTTATCAAAGCTAATTTATTTTGTGTTGTTTAGCATGATATAATATATTAAATATATTCCTTATTGGTTCCTGAATATACCTCCCTTTCACAAATCCATATTCTTCTTCTTTAATTAAAGTACATAAGTATTCTTCTATATATAAGAAGGTGGCGAGTTCAAGACTGGCAAAGGGCTGAAGCTTGACTCAGGCTTGCATCCTTCCGAGGTCGCTAAAATGAGTACCCAGATTGTTGGGGGGCAAATAGCTTACAATTGTAAACCGCTTAGACACTCATTAAGGGTATGAAGCGGTATATAAATGAAGCTGTTTTTGTTTGTTTTTGTTTCTAATCTATTAGCTAAAATTTTCATTTAAAAAATATAATCTTGATTGCTTAATGTGATGGGATGATAAGATTGCCTGGATCTTTATTGGGTTTAATATAATTTCAGATAATTCCATGTTTCTGGGATTATTTTATTATCCAATATTTCATTGTAAATTTTAGTCATATGCTCACTCAATTCATTTTTTTTATATAAAATATAGATATGAATCCATCTTGGCCAGGAGATATAATCACTTTTAAATCTTGTATTACTCTTTCTACCTCTTGTTTAGTTATTGGGGAATTTATATAATATCTCTGTATTTCAGTTAATTTGATTTTTATACAGTATTTGTTTTCTGATCCTCCACTTTCTTCTCTCCATACAATCTTTCATAAAATTTAACTAAAACTTCTCTTATTCTCTCATCATCAGTTATTATTTCACCTTTGTCCCCTTTTATTTTACTAATCACCTTTTCCCCTCATTTTTAAGAAGAAATTTGGCCCAACTCTTCATACTTCTGGTATCCCATGCCTTAAATTCATTCCTGATATACATTTGATTTCTTAATGTAGTTGATTGGTCCAGTTCTTTAATTTCTTCTCTTTTTTTAAATCCTACTCTTCTTTTATAGATATCGATATTAAATGTATAGAAAGTTACAAAAATGAATCACTGCTAGTTCTTTGGCATTGTTTTCCTTTGCTTCACTCTTTAGATCCTTTCTTACGTGCTTCTGGATTTTGACTTATCCATGGGGCATATCAAAATCCTGCCCTTGACTTATACATGATGTTGACTTATACGCGAGTATATACGGTATTCACCTAGCATTCACATATACCAAAAAATAGCAATGGGTTTTACTGTTGTGTTAAAATATGCATGTTTTCATGTTATTTAGTTGCAAGGGGATAGGTCCCTTTCCCTCGCAATTCAGCTAATCAGATGAGTAGTGGAAGGAGTGGGGGTGCCATATGCTTGGCTTCTCAATTTCACAATTATTGCAACTATAAATCCCTATATAGGATAGGTCCAGACTATCTGAAAAACTCTCCCCATATGAGAGCCAGAGTTCTAAGATCTATAGGGGAATGCTTTCTCTTGGTCCCACCACCATCAAAGGCTCACTTGGTGAGGACATGAGGGAGAGCCTCCTCCATGGCTGCTCCCACTCTCTGGAACTTTGAGGCTTGATTCCCCATTCGGGTGACCTTGGGCAAGTCACATGCTCTCAGCCTCAGGGGAAGGATAGGGCAAACATCCTCTGAACAAATCTTGCCAAGAAATAATAATAATAATAATAATAATAATAATAATTCCTGCCTCTCCCCATGGATCCCATAATAGGCTTGCCTTAGGGTCACCACTTGAAGGCATACAACAACAACAACAACAAGATTTAAATAACAGCCTCAGTGGATAAATGCTGGGGGAGAACAGCGCATGAGAGTATGTGTGGGGAAGAGAGGAGAGTGTGTGCATGCATGCCATGAATGCATGAGGGAGAAGAGTATGTGTTTGTTTGAGTGTGCATGCAGCCTCCAGGCATTTAGCCAACAGCAGATGCAGACCTGAGGGCTGTAAATTTACTGCATATACTCATGTATAAGTCTAGAGATTGTACTCAAAAAATTGATTCAAAAATCTAAGTCTACTTATCTGCAAGTCAAAGTAAGTACTGTACGTTAGCTCTCATAAAAATAGAAAGCATCTCCTGGTGAAACACAAGAGTGTAATCTTTCTGGAAGCATTAACCTCTCATCCATCTATCCTTCAGTGCAAACACAAACAGTTATGCCTCCTGCAATTTTGTAAGTTCTTTGGCATTGTTTTCCCTTGCTTCATCTTTTAGATCCTTCGTTACATGACCCTAAGGCCCGATACCGATGGGCCTGAAGAGGGTTCAGGAGTGCACATCGTTTACATGCTCCCGAATCCTAGCCTGTAATGGCGCCGGTGCCATTACGTAACACTGTTTACATGGCGTATGTAATTGTGCCACCACAACTGCACAGCTTCTGCATGGAGCTGCGCAGTTGCAGCGGTGCAAAGGCACTAAATGGCGCCTTTTTACTTAATTGCACCACAACTGTGCACCTAAAAAGGAATGCGGTTTCCCGCTCCTTTTTAGTGGCATCTAGCTGCTGTACCACCCCTAAGTCTTAATAATAATAATAAAAAAGTTTATTTATAACCCGCTCCTCTAATGAAATACTCGGAGTGGGGTACAACAAAATTAAAAAAATACAAGGTAAAACAGCAGTCATATCCCTTCCCAACCTCCCCCCTTAAGATTAGATTAAACCAGGACTAGTTAAAATTGACATCAGTTAAAATTTGTTAAAATAGTAAAAACAAGGTGCAGTTTCATGGACAGTGCGAGTGCAATCCCCAATGGGTGGAATCAGAAGATTTAAATGGGGACAGCTAAGGTTAATCCCTTACTCTCAAGTTATCCGCTGATCATATCAAAATCCATCATTTTGGCCCCTAAACCTGCCCTTAAATTATATCTGGGATCAACTTATAGTTGAGTATATTTGGTAGTGTATTCTTGCTTTAAGGTAAAGCTTCCATGAATGCAGACAGAGGGCTCTTCCAGATTGGTTTAAAAGTGCACAAGTTCTCTTGATAAAAACTCCTTGCGTTTTGCCAGTTGTTTCCTGCAGTCTTTTGGGAGGCTGTTTGTAGTGATGCCTTCAGTCTGATATGTCTTGGAATTTAAAAGGACTTAACTCAAGGACAGTGCTTGGAATTGCCAAAAAATAATAAAAATAAACAGAAATGTTGTTTGGAGATATTATACACACACACACAACCCTGAGAACTACAACAAATACTGCAGGCTGTGGACTCCAGGATAAAATTTCCAGTGTTGTCTGGCTGTTTAAAAACCTTCAGGTTGGATGTCAAATTTTAAGGTTAACTGTGGACAGAGACACAACAAGGGACTGAAGAACTGAGGGCCTTGTCTTAGGTGTGGGACATTTATAGAGCAAAGGACCAAATGTCCCATACCTAAGACAGGGTCCTCAGTTCTTCAGTCTTTTATCATTCTTACTGGATCTTTTATCTAAGCCTTTTATCATTCAGATCAGTCACTATAGTAAGCAGGTACTGTTAGATCCATTCCAGAGCTACAATACAAATATGTAGGTTCAGTGCTTGCATTTCACACTGCTAAAATACTTGTTTTTTCTAAAAGCCTTACAACCCAATTTGGATAGTCATAAAAAAAAAACAAGACTAGCATTTTTCACAGTTTGTAGATACAAGTTTATGTTCATATAACCCCAAGAGGACCAGTATTGACCTAAAAGTTTTAATGCTAAAGTTAAATTGATATGCTATACAGTACTATACAGTACTGTACTATATAGTTGGAAGGGGCTGATATTTCATTTTCTGGAACTGAAAATATGTTGACTATATTGTTTCTGTTTCACAGATTAACAAGCAGCCTCTGGAAAGTTTCAAATCTGGAAACAAAGATGCTGGTGTTGTATTTGGCTCTATACCTATATACCGGGTGAGTTCGAAGTAAGCTGCTTAAATGGAAGTTTGAGAAAGAAACATTAAAATTAAGCAATTTTGGGAAAATAATCTCAGATTGTGAATTGGCACCCTGTACTCAGTTTTGACTTCATTAATTTATTTTTTAAAAGAAACGGTACCTGGATTATTTCTTTTTCATTTGTTTCCTCCCCTTAATATGAATCTTCTGGTAAGACTCATTTAAGCTCACATGCATTCCATAGCTAGAAACCTGTGATGAGGCATTATTTATGAACCATAAACCATCCAAATCCAGCACACAAATATAAAGCCAGACTTACTCCACAAGAAATACTGAGCTGAATTTAAAGCATAACATCATGCATCTTTATTCAGAAGTTGCATTAGGTTAAATAGGTTCTCAGGAAAGAGTGCATTACAGCCTTAGGGTCTGACCTTCTAAAGATTTAACAGTTACTAAGGCTGCATCCACACTAGGGAAATAACCTGGTTTGGTGCTGCTTTAATTGCCTTGGCTCAAGGCTATGGAATTCTGGAAGTTGGAGTTTGTTGTGGGCCCAGAGCAAACTCCAACTCCCAGAATTCCATAGCTTTGAGCCAAGGCAATTAAAGCAGTGCCAAACTGGGTTATTTCTCCAGTGTGGGTGCAGCCTGAGTCATACTAAAATTTCTGAGGAAATATGTGTGGAACAGAGCTGTTAGTGGCAAGTTTGATCTGTGGGTGAACATATCATAGGAGTTTATCACGTGGGGGCAAACTGCAAAAAAAAAACCTGTGCAAAAACAGGATTTAAATACCGGGGGGGGGGGGGGACACAAAAGCAGGTAGTTTGTCACACACAACAATGTTAATGTGACATTAACCCAAAGAGAAAGTAAACAAAACTGCCCCTTTTTTACTTTTGGGATTTTCTGAAAGTAAAAAAGAGTGGGTTTTGTTTAGTTTCCATTTGGGTTAATGTCATGTTAATTCTCATTAATGCTAATGTTATCTGAAAAGTAACCTGCTTTTGTGGGTTTTTTTTTCTACTTTCTGTTTGGGTTAACCCCAAAAGTCATCTGAAAAACTACTGTACCCACTTTTGTGGAGGTTTTAAAATTTAAATCCAGTTTCTGCACGGGATCCGTCCTGTGACAACCTCTCCTTGCTGTTCTTTTGGAGACTGGGCTATCAATGATGAAGTCCCTTCTTCCAATTTCACCTCTGTCATGCCTAATTCCCACAGCTTCAGCCTCCAATCTGCAGCATAATAAAATGACCACTGATCACAAGATACTGCAACTCAGTAAGGGCTCCCTGCCATGGAAATGGTAAAGGAGGCAGTTTTCTCAGATTCCCTCTGCAACAACTGCCACACTATTCTGGAGTGTTTGCCAACTTTCCAAAGCTGATTTTCAGGGAGTGCAGGGAAGGGTTTGGAGAAAGAACACCTCCCTTTTAATTTGTAGTATTCCATGAGTAGAACTCTGCTCATGAAACCATAGGAGCCAGCCCTACAATAGTATAATAAGGTTTATTCAGATACTGAGTACCAGGTGAATCACTTTGAACAGTTAAAAATGGTGTGTAAACAGCTACTACTGTAATTATGATACCTGCTTTCATTTTTGTTCAGTCAGTGCTCCATTTTGCTGTCCTATCCTTCCTTTACTGGCCTCCTGTCTTTATGATGGCACCATTCCCATCACTTCCTCCTCTTGCTATTGTTTCTCCCTGCTCAATACAGCTAAACAGCTTCTGTTTCTTATTGTCTCCAGAATCCCAGTCACACATAATCCAAGTTTCTCCTTTCCCAGATTTTAGAATAGTAGGGTGGGCTGGAGGCTGAAGCTATGATTCATGGCAGAGGATGTCCTGCCCAATTGTTTGGCATTCCATGCAAAGCCAATGACCAGAACAGTTATCTCTTTCTTCCACTAGCTGAGATGGTGCTAGCCTTCTGTTGTGATTTCATACCTACATCACAGATGAAATAACAATCCACTGAGTTGAGAAAAAAAGTTTTCAGAGTTCATCCTAGTACTTCTCCTTCTGAGTGAATGTAAGCCAGAGCTGATTAAAAGGTGTTCTAGCCATTATGGTAAAAATCTGGAAAAGATCCTGAATTGGCACTGCCCTGAGAGATGTTTCTAGTTGCTACATCTTAACATGCAACATAAACTCAATTGGTATGGGCAATACATGGCCCATGGGCTGTATATATTTCATCACACTGGAGTTTATCACACTGGAGGAATTTCTCCCAATTTTGACATGAGCCAATTCGAATTCACTTAAATTCGCTAGTTTAGCTAATTTACATGAAATCTAATTGCGTTCAGAATGACTTCCCATTTCCCAAAAATGACCCCCCATTGCCCAAAATTGCATGAGATACTCTTATATGCATTAAAGTAAAACCTATCATTGCGTTCAGAATTACTTCCCTTTTGCCCGAAATTGTGTGAGATACACTTATATGCAATTACGTGAAACCCCATGATTGCTTTCGGATTGCCATTGCATTATACCCCCTAATTCCATCGTATGATAAACTCCACTGTTTTTGTTGTCCATTAATGAATTTGAAGGGGCAGTGACAAATTCAGCATTATTTCCTATGTAAACAAGGAGTACAGGAGCACATACATTAATGGATCCTGGAGGCTACAAAAAACATGGCCCAGCTTAAAACATGGCCCAGTGTGGACTCTGTGCCTTCTTGTATTGGGGAGAGCTGTGATTTATTTATTTATCTGAATACCATTTGCTTAGAACATCAGTAAGTGAACAGAGTTGCACTAATGTAGTTTGTGACCTTCCTGCTGTGGAGACAAAATGCTGGACTACATAGGCCTTTTATTTGATCCAGCATGGTTCTTGTGGGATTTTCATAATGCCATTCTCCCATTGTCTGTGTTACACCCACAATATATATGCTAAGTAATGTGAACAATACTGGCATCATTCGCTGGATCCCTAGGCAAGTATCAGAGCTCTTTCTTGCATGGTCCCAAATGCAGGAGACATTGTGTTTCTCAGATTTGAATGTACTCTTCAGTTTTCAGTTAAAAAAAAACACCAAAAAACTACTGTAATACATTTTCTCCAGACAATTTATGACACCCAACAGTCTTCCATTTCTAGTTTATTGGTCCAAGGAATTTGTGTTACATTTTCCATCAGCAAAACTATAAAACCTTCAAAGCTTGTGCTTCTGTTACTCCCCACTGTATAGTTTGAAATCACAAATATATCAGTTAAAGTCATGGGGAGCTTTAAATGAGTGTAAATGGACACAGTGCCACATTTCAGCTGTTCTACTTAGGTACAAACATGGGAAAATTGTGTTGTTTTAAACCATGCTTTTTCCTGATATGAACTTTGTAACCTTTGGATTTTTTGTATTTAAAATAAATTGATATGGTAGATGTCATTATGCTGACCTCAGTTCTGTGAGCGGTAATGTGATAGTGGTTATTCAGGTTTGCTTTCCTTTGGAAGGAGAGCTCTATGAAGTTTAATGGTATTTCATAGTGATACAAACAGACAGGCTGAGCATATGAGATCCTTATCAAACTTGTATGTGCTGTCTTACATATTGCCATGATGCTTGTTTTGTGAAAGTCCATTGAAAATACAGGTAGTGTAGTTGTTGCTGTCAGTAATTTTTGCATCTAAATTCACACTGACATCCCTGCCAACACTCCACCTCCAAGCATGTGTTCTGAGTATATTCCTGAACTTTAAAGAATTACTTTAAAGCATCTATGGACTGTAATCTATGAAAGCTCATGCTATAATCAACCTGTTAGCTTTAAAGATGTCAACCAGCTCTTTGATATTTTACTACAAAACGTTGTTGTTATTATTATTATTATTATTATTATTATCAAGCTTTATTTATATAGCACTGTAAATTTACACAGCACTGTACATACAATCTTTTGAATTAAATGGTTCCCTGCCCTCAGGCTTACAATCTAAAAAGACATGACAGAAAAGGAGAAGGGAATGGTGGTGGGGAATGGTGGAAGGGGATCAGGTCCAGCATTTCTTCTCTCCCTCGGAGGCAAGGACCAACACAGATGGATTGGAGGGAGGGCTATTCTTAATCGAGGCCAGGCCCGATGGCATAGGGCCTGCCTTTTCACTCCCTCCCAGGCTGGATTATATGCACAGACACTGAAGAGAATAGGTGAACAATTAAAAAGATAGCAACAAAGTGAAATTCAACATGAACAAATATGATTTTAAGGGAAAGAGAATCAAGTTCACACATCTATAATCCTGGATAACTGATTTGGGCACCTACCTTTGAGAAGAAGATTTAGATAGCATGACTAGTCAGTTGAAGATGAGTCATGAAGCTGATGTAGTTGTGCAACATTTAGGTCAAAATAACATCACTTTCCATCTATTCAGAAATAATGTTCTTCTCTTCGGCATCATTAAGGTTTCATTTGAAGTAGGCTTTTTGCTTCAACATGCTATTCTTTGTACAGAATTTAAACTCTTTGTAGAGAAGCTGAAGGCAAAAGATGTGTCTAGCCTATAGAAAAGAACCTGCAATCCAAAGCACGTTTAAAATTAGGGATGGGGAAAATTCACTTTATTCATATTGTATTATCAACTAATATGCATATTGCAGAACAGTTATCCATCAGATTTCCAACATCTATGATTCAGTTCTCCAATCAAGAAATGCATAGGGAAATATTACAGGCATAAGCACATATATTAGGGAAGTCATATGCAAAAGGTATACACTGGGGGAAAGCACCTGTCAAAATATACCTCATATGTCAAGTTGAGTGTATACAGGAATGAATATTTTGTGCAGTATTTAAAATGTATAGAGGGTTTTTTTAAAAAAAACTGTAAAACTGATGTAGAAGAAACATATAACAAACTCAAGGAAGCCTGAACATCCATCTAGAAGTAAAATCTTATTATACATATTTGCACAGAAGAGCTCCCTAAATTTAGTGTTGCTTACTCCCAGGTATGACTATATGCATGTTTGCTTAGAGGTATAACTCCAGTGGGATTTAAAAGATGTGCATAGTTATTGCCTTGCAAAAAATAAAATTCCAAAATTAGAATTACCTCTGAGTCAAAAGGCACAGGAATTTGAATTGCACATAAGAAGAGAGAAGAATAGTGAATACGAAAAAAAAATATTCAAAAACAAAAAGAGAGAGAAGGGATAAAGACTTCAAATTGAACCCTGCAAAAAATAGCTGCTGCCCCACACAGTATACTAGCGATCCTCAAACTTTTTTGGGCCACCACTCCCTTCCCTCTTAGGAGACAACATTAATGCCTTCCTATGCCAATTTGTTGATATTAGGTCTATTGTTCCACTGCAAATTTAAAACAACCAATCATGGTTGCTTTGCACCCAGTCACTTGGGGAGCAGCAACCGAGCAGCTAGCTGAGTAGTGACCAAGAAACTTCTCGCTTGTGCCAGCCTTGTGGTAAAGGCCAGCACAGATAAGCAGCTTCTCAGTCACTTCTTGACTGACTGCTTGGCTGGGGCTCATATTGCACTCAATCACCCTCAGAGCAACAACAAGCAGCTGGCTGAACAGTGACCTAGAAGCCTCCTACCCATTGTGGCAACAGGCAACAAATTTCTTGGTCATTGCTCAGCCTGCTGCTTGGTTACTGCTGCCAAGGTGACCAAGTGCTAAGGGAAAAGCTTCTCCATGATGAGGAAGACTTCTAAATCCTTTGTTGGAGCAAAGAGGGGTGCAGCCAGTGTGTGAATAATCAGTTTAGACAGTGGCGTCCCACACTGGGGTGTCACCAGGTGTCAGGGGCAGGGCTAAAAGGATTAACCCTCACCTCCCTAACCAGTGTGACTTTACATGTATGTAAAGCCACGCCAAGCAAGGAGGAAGGGGTGCCATGAGCCTCTCCCTCAGCATACAGCAGGGAGGTGGGGTGCTCACTCAACCAGGTGTCATCTCTCTTCTGGGGTATCACCCAGTGCAATCCGCATCCCCTGACCCAGATGGGCCATGTGCACTGGATTGGAGACTGATGTGGACAAGGAAAGGGAGATATTTTAACTACAGGCACTGCTCCAAAGCAAAGGACTTTTTCCAAGAATCAGCCCCAAATATTCCCCCCTCCTTTCCCAGATACATGTCTTCCACACTCAGCTTCAAGTGTCACTCTCATACATACATACTATTTCTTTTGCTACCTCTTCTCTCAGCATGTCTGACAAAAGAAACTGACAGAGGCAGTGCAGCTCCAATCTGCCAACCAAGTCCCAGCAATGTTCACAAAATTTAAACAGGGTCTCAAAATTGAAAGCTTTGATTTTTATTTATTTATTTATTTATTTATTGCCACCACTTCTTCCTCACTGCCATGTGCTCTAACATCATGCTCCAGTCAGTCTGTAGAAAAATGGTGCCACTCTGAGCCACAGAAATGGTGCCCTGCACACAAGCCTCGCAAACATTTCCTACCACTACTAGTGAAAGAAGTGGCTAAGGGAGTGAGCTTGTGCAGATAGGTAAAGAGCAGGAGACATCATCACATAAAGTGAGGCTTTGTGGTGGTTTTAAAAGACCCTGAAAACAATTTTTATGCGGAATGGTTGGGGCAGAAGCACCAACTCAGCTGCATGTGCACCAAGTCAAACAATCTTGTACTTTTGCTATTCCAAAGGCAGAACACCGTTTCAATTTTTCAGCTGTTTTACAAGAGCATTAAGGTGGTAGTACTGAACAAAAGTAGAAGGCTATAACCAGATAACACATCCTTTTAGAAATATGATTGAAGCATCCATAGTTCTGGTAAAGGGACTGTGGGTATGCACCAGAAGGATGCGCTCATACTGGCATTGAGGTGGGACTATACAGATGTAAATTCCTCTGAAGACCATGAAGGAAATGTTTCATCTCCAGGAGCATAAAAGGGAAAGTAGAAGATTAGACAAGAATGAGGTAAGTATTATGAGCAGTGAGATGAAGCTTTAATAAAGAACTTTAACATTTCTCCTATAATATAAGAAGAAAGAACAACAAGTTGAGCATGAATAAGGCCAAAACCTGCTTGTGCAGCACAACAAGCAAAGGGAGTAAATTGAGGTTGTAAGATCTCTTGATATAGGATTTATTAACTCCAGATAAAATATACTGAATCTTTTGGAGTTATGTCAGGACTTGATTACTCATACTGTTAACCTGAGAACACCCATTTGACAGTAAAGAATCATGGAATTGGAATTCCTCCAACAAATCGCATCATTCCCAAGAGAAATTGGTAGAACATTCTGCAAGACTGCCAATGGAAGACAACAGAAACCAGAGTTGTCTGGGCCCCTATGGAGCTCTGGGCAAGTAGTCTGTTCTTTCCCAATGAATTTTGGCAGTGACCTTGCTTAGTACTAGAAATAGGAGAAATATATAAAGAAATGGTCTAGTCCAAAAGTGAAGAAACAAATCTCCTCAAATACGTCTCCCGTACTACCTGGTGGCCTGGTAACCAGGAAAGCTATCTATTTGTATAGGACATGAACAAGTTTATGTATGGTTCTTCCAAGGCAGAGAATAATGTTGACTTACCACAAAGTATTGCTATGAAGCTGAAAATGGTAAAACATTTAAAAAACAAAAAACAAAACAAAAAAATCTTTGCAAATTAGGAATGTTCTCTGAAAATAATTTCAAAAAGTATTCTTTAGTCTTGAATTTCAAAAAATATTGTAGCTATCTACATAATTCTTGATTTTTCTGAATTATAAAAGGTTTTAAGTCCTCCAAGTTTGAAAAGCATTACTGCAAAGGACAGCTCTGTCGACAGTATCAACAGGCGAAGCAGAATACTGTATAGTTCAGTAAGTTTATTAATTATTTCTTTGTGTGGATATGCATTAAGCCTAAGAGTGTGGGCCACATGAAGGGTATTTAAATTTGGGTTCCAGCCAACAGAAGTATATCTATTTAAATCTAAATAACCCATCTTCTGAACTTGGCCGGGGCTAAATTTTAGTTGAAGAGTGGACAAAGTGCACCCTCTTCAGATTTTGAACTACACCTTTCATGAGTCTCAGCCAGTATAGCCAATGGTGAAGAATTCTGGGAGCTGTAGTTCAACAAATGGAGAGCTGTGTGACTCCAAGGTATCCTGCTTGGCTCTAGGGTATCTGAAGGACTGTATCTTCCATTATGAGGCTCCCAGGCTCTATGATCTTTGGGGAAGGCCCTTTTCTCAGTCCTTCCCCCTTCCCAGGGAGAAGACCTTCTCAGAGGCTACTCCCAGGCTTTGAAACACCATACCTAGTCTCTCTCTTTTCCATCTTCTATTCCAAGTAGCCCTCTTTGCTTTCCTTCTGTTTGCAAGTGAATATTTTTTTTCTGTTCTAAAAGCCTTATAGGAATTGAATACTATGGCTTTTAATACTGTGCCATTTTGTTGTGGGTGTTTGGATGGATTTGTTTTACGTAGTTCTAATTATATGGATAGTTTAATTTGATTGTAATAATAACTTTTTACTGTTTGACTGTTTTTATTTATAAGTGTTTTATTTGCATTTAATACAGTCAGCTCCCCATATCCACAGATTTTTTTTTATCCACGGATTCAAGCATACTCTGCTTGAAAATACTTAAATTCCAACAGGCAAACCCTGATTTTGCCATTTTATATAAGGACACAGTTTTACTCTTCCATTGTATATAATGGGACTTGATCATACATGGATTTTGGTATCCTCCAGGGGTCTTGGAACCAAACCCCAGCAGATACCAAGGGTCCACTGTATTCATAAGCTGCCTGGAGTCCCAGTGTTGGGGAAAGGGTGGGATATATACTAATAAAAATAATAAAACATTAGTAACAATTTATTCACTAATTTAAAGGATTCACAAAGCTGGAAGGAACTCCAAGGACTGTCTACCTGTCAGTGCAGGAGTCCATAGCTAAAGCCTCCCCAAGAGGTGGCTATCTGATCTTTTTTTTTTTTTTAAATCCAATGAAGGCGAGTCTGTCACCTTTGGCAGAAGATTTTCCCAGTGCTATTCAAAGTGGTTGTTCCAGTCTGTGACCCATAAAGCTGCTGGTTCATGGAGGGTTTCCAGAATAGAAATCAACAGTGTTAGCCAACTGGTACAAATACAATACCAGTCCTTGGTACACAATGAGGCGGGGGGAATCCTGGTCCACCATATTAGACAGCTTAAGCAGCATTAGTCCATTACACTATCAAACAGCTCTTTCAAGAAATCCCACCTCCCATTTAGTCACACTCTCCTTCTTGTAATCTGAAGCCACTGTTTCAGGCAATATCTGCTGGAGCAATAGAAGACCAACTCAGCCCTTCAAGAGATCCTAGGATAAAAAGAAGAAAGAAAGAAAGAAAGAAAGAAAGAAAGGCTTACCCTTGGCCTTAGATAGCCATAGTTTTCTTAACGTAACTTATTGGGGAAATTGCTTACAGCTGCTGAAAGGAATCTGATGGACCTTGCTGGCAATTCCGGAACTTAATTATGACACTCAGTCTTGTGCTTGCAGTTATGTTGTTCCTTCCTGCATAGACATCTCCCAGCAAAACCCTTAAACTAGTCATTATTTTTCAATGTTATATATGCATTTAACTAAATCTGCGGTGGGGAGAAGCAAGGGAATTATACAGGATTATGCAAATATTGTATAAACTGTGTAAATTGATGGAAAAGAAAGGGTATAAGCTTATCCACAACATGAGCGTGAGCTTCCCTACAGAAATTATAATATGGTATGGATTTAGAACTTCAGAATCTCTTGTAGGGGTGATCACAACATGCACACACAAAACATAAATTGATCATTAGGTTGCTTGACATTTGAAACACCATAAATCAGCATATGCTGTCCTTTTTCTTTTGCAGCCATCACGTTTTATCAACAGAAGAGATGCAAAATCCAGTCAGACACCATTCCCACCAACACAATTGCAAAAGCCATGAAACAGAACACGTTGCAATGGAACATTGAAAAAAATAAAACCTGGACAACAAAGCAAAATCAATGTTATCTGTATCTCTGTATTGCAATTATTTTTTCATTTTTCATTACTAGGACATGTAAACATCTAATTTCTACGTTTCTTTATCCCTTGTTAAATATCATGTGTTACCAGCAAGAGACATATGGGCTGTCTTCAAGATGGGTATGTTTTGCTTGATTACAATGAGACATAATTAAGATGTGGCACACTTATCTTCTGTCCCAGACATTGCTCTTGTCAGGATTTGAGAAACCAATGTTTTCCCATTTCTGTGGTCTTCCTTTCTCTGCTTGCAAAAGTAATTAATTATGATATGATATGATATGAAATATGACGGAAGGCAAAGCAAAAATATAAACTAGTTCAATTTCTGACTATTTACGCCTCTGATGTTTTTGTGGCTTTAACAGAACTCAGACCAGATGGCCAACAAAAGGACTTAGAACAGGGAAGCTGTTGGGTTTATATTTTAAGCTATATGTAGAAAATGTATTGAAATCCTGAAGAATTTTAGGGGGGAAAATGCATCTTTAGTAAAAGTGAGCATGGCCTGGTAAACTTTAGGAAGTGATGTCCCTTGCAGATACATTAGTTTCAAAGAGAGTGTTATTAGACTGTTATTAGGTTTTATTTTAATAACCAATCACCTTGAAGGAAACAGCATACTTAATAATATACACTCTTGTCAATTTATGTAATTAAACAGCTTAGAATGAGGTGATAATTTCTTTTTTGCATCTGGAAAGACCCGTCCATTTCATCTCAGAGAGACTGCCTAATTTCAAATCAAGATAAAACACTCTATAACCAGCTCTAGAATTATGTTTACTTCTTTTAATTGCCTTATAAGATTTGGGCGTGACTTTTCTGTAATTGATTTTATGTTCCAATGTAACCATCTTGGCTCTTGTCTTTATTCTGGTTTCATATTTTAAAAATGAATGTAATTTAAATTGGTGTGGCTCCTGGGACCTCAGGCATACACTGGCAAGTCTGATCCAATGTGTAACAGTTTCCAGTTTTATGTTTCCCATCCACATCAAAAAATTCCCGTTATTTATTTACTAAATGAAATTTACAGATTATCATATACAAATATATTCTCTCTCTCTCTCTCTATATATATATATATATATATATATGAAATAGTGGAATACTTTGTTGAATCGTTCTGTGCAACAATTGGAAAATTAGGAAGATGCTGGTCTTCTAGTATGTGTAACAAATACAGCTCAAGCACACATTAGTATACCAGTAGTGGTATGATCTAAGAATATGGAGATGTTGATTCCCTAACACCACTCAAGCATCCATTAAAGCTCCATCATGTATGTTCTGACCCTGTTTGACCCAGGGCATGTCTACAAGGGCCATTTAAATTGGTTCTCCCACCCACCCACCCTCATCACAACATGTCAATATAACACAGGACCAAATCATTGATTCAAGTGCAGAGTGTCTTCATAATAGAAGACCAGTTTCACACTGAATCTGTCCTATCCCTGCCTAGCTGCATGAACAGATGAAGGACCCTCCTTCCATTCCAAAAGCCACCACGCTGATTGTGGACAGAGAGAAGAGCCAGCAGTATCTGCTGAACTTGATCCCCTTCCCCAATACCTTACCTTCTCCTTTTGTGTCATGTCTTCTTATATTGTAATCCTGAAGGCAGGGAATTTTCAAATTCCCTGCCTTCAGGATTACAATATAAGAAGACATGACACAAGACATGCAAGCCTTTTGGCATTGTCTTGTTCTATGTTCTATGTTTTAATTCGTTGTTAATTTAATTGTATTTTAAGGGGTGGGAGGTTGGAATGGGATTGCTCTATTTTAACTGTTTCCTGTTTTAAATATGTTGTTCCCCGCCCTGATTGATTGCTCAGATGGGTGGGCTATAAATTATGATGATGATGATGATGATGATGATGATGATGATGATGCATGGCTTCCAGACCCTTCACCATCTTAGTTGCTCTCCTTTGGACAAGCTCCAGTTTCTCCACATCCTTTTTGAATTGTGGTGTCCAGAATTCGACACAGTATTCCAGGTGGGGCCTGACCAAAGCAGAGTAGAGTGGCACTATTACTTCCCTGGATCTAGACACTATACTTCTATTAATGCAGCCTAAAATAGCATTGGCTTTTTTTAGCTGTCGCATCGCACTGTTGACTCATGTTCAGCTTATGGTCTACTTGGACTCCTAGATCTCTTTCACACGTAGTTTCATTCAGCCAGATGTCCCCCATCCTATATCTGTGCATTTCATTTTTCTGCCCAAAGTGCATAATCTTACATTTCTCTATGTTGAGTTTCATTTTGTTAGCTTTGGCCCAGCTTTCTAGTCTATTCAGGTCATTTTGAATTTTGATCCTGTCCTCTGGGGTATTAGCCACTCCTCCTAGTTTAGTGTCATCTGCAAATTTGATGAGTATGCTCCCAATTCTGTTATCCAAGTCATTGTTGAATAGCACTGGGCCAAGGACAGAACCCTGTGGCACCCCACTGGTCACTTCTCTCCAGGATGAAAATGAACCATCGCTGAGCACCCTTTGGGTTCAGCTGGTCAACCAATTACAAATCCACCTAACAGTTGCCTTATCTACCCACATTTTACAAGCTTGTTTGCAAGAATGTCATGGGGAACCTTGTCAAAGGCCTTACTGAAATCAAGCTATACTATATCCACAGCATTCCCTTCATCTACCAAGCTGGTAATTTTATCAAAAAAAGAGATCAGGTTTGTCTGGCATGACTTGTTTCTCTGAAACCCATGTTGGCTTTTTGTGATTATGTCATTGCCTTCTAGATGTAAACAGCTGCCCCATATCATTCCAGAGTGTGGAAGGCAATGGGAGGGGGATCCACACCAACTTCAAGGTCAGAATATTCCAGGAGCAGCTTGGAGTATTCTGGACAGTGTAAATAAGCCCCCAGTATTCAAGAGCTGCTTCACAACAACCAACATAACATGATATTTTTTTCAATATGTCACATGGGAGATGCTCATGCAAGGGGACACTTGAACCAGTTTGGAGTGCCATTCCAAAACAATGACACTCCCTAGAGGGAACTCTCATATTCTCTCCCATACGTACATAGGAACAAATCTGCCCTTTAATTTCCCTTCTTCTGCTTGCAGGCCTCCACACAACACACACACTCCCAAAAAATCTCAGACTTCCATCCTAGGAAATTGGGCAGTGATGAAGGGAAGTGCTTCCCTGGAGGAGAATCCATTTCCACTTCAGGACTCATACATACACACATCCTTGCCTCACTATAGACTCCAGTGTATTGTGGTAGAGAAGAAGCTGCTGAACAGTTCTGCAGCCTTCCCACAGTGCTCTGGGCAAACCAACAATGCAATCACCCATTTACTCAACTAGACAAACAGCAGCCTGTTGTCATGATCATCATCATCATCATCATCATCATCATCATTATTTATAACCCGCTCCTCTGTTTCAACAATTGGAGCAGAGTACAACAGGAATAAAATATACAAACTAAAAACAATCCAGTCTCCCACTACCCAACCTCCCACCCCTTAAAACTGAATTAAACTAAGCAATAGTTAAAACATAGGTATAAGATATCTGTACAGTCAGACAAGGGAAAAGGTGGGAGACCGGTGGATGTATGGATGTGTTTTGACTCCCCTAATTTTGAACCACTACCCCCCCCCCCAGGGTTTAAATATTGTATAGCAATGGGTGCAAGACAAAGACCACCCTGCAAATCACACCTTCATATCATAGCAAGGACAGGCACAACGCATAGAAAGATGGTTGATAACAAACACTTCCACGCATGGCAACATGTGATCTCAACAAGAAAGTAAACATCCTAACATTGGCCATGATGACAGGGGCTTCAGGAGCTGAAGCCCAAATGTCTGGAGGAACAAAAGTTGCACACCACTGGTTAGCAATCTGGAAAAATACAGGAGAAATCACATTTCTACTTTGCAGTCCTGGACCTAAGCATTTTCAAGCTGTCTCCATTTTCAATTGGACACAATGCTGTTTTTGCTTGGGAAATGGTCTGTGCCCTATAAAACCCCAGGAATCAATTGAATGCTCAGAGTGCACTGTGCATTTTGATTTGACTTTTCCTATGTTTGTGAAGGCTATAGAATGATCTAAATTGAAGCTGTCTTCAGCAATCTGCTTTTGTATTTGTTATATAGCTATATCTCTTCTGTGCTTGCACCATATTTAAGACTATTCCTCTATATTCTCTCGTAGCTATATCTCTGATGAAGGAAATTGCCTTTCTGGTGCTATATACAAAAATAGATGGTGAGAGGAAGAAGGAAGAAAAGGCTGCTCAGTATAATCAAATGCTATTTTGAAATTTGAAAAAGGAGCAAGCAACATTGTGAGAAACATATGAAGAGTTATGTGAGTTTAAAAAATGGCATCAATAAGACTGCATGGGTTCTTTCCACTGTTGTTTTGTTGTTGTTGTTTGTTTTGTCATAGTGTAAGTAAGCTCACATCTATATCTACATCAATATCTCACCATACACAGTATAAAAAAAGAGATCACAATTAAGATGAACTTCAAACTATGGGGTTGATGGGAGAGTTTGATTCTGTTGATAAGTGGCATCTAAGAGTAACCACCAAGAAATCCATACCTGCTACCACGAACGGGTGTAGAATCAAAAGCAGATCATCTGCTAACCTTTGGATCACCTGAAGTCATTCTGGATTGTACACCTGACAGTAACCATACTGGGGAGGGGAAATGGCCAAAGATTCAAAGTGTTTCTGAAAATCATCCTTGGCCACGGTCAACAGGACAACTGGCTCAAGGGCACTACAATTTCTCACAGACCCCATACCTCTTTATGTATTTCAACCCATGCTGTTCTGAACCTATAGGGGAGGCCAAGTTTGACAAATACAAAGACCATGTCTGTCCCTGCAACCCTCCAGGAGCACAGAGACTAACCAAAATGCCAGAAAGGAAGGAAGTTTGGTAGTTAATTTTCTTCTTTTGAAAAACGGGGCATTCCCCCACCTGGGGTAAAAGTCCAGAAGGGGTTGTGGATGTAGATGTGAGTGCTGAGACCTATTTAACATGTTTAAGTGTTACTTCTGGAATGGCTTGGGATGGGTGACTTGTTTTTTTCTCATAATCCCTTGGCTCTGAGGACCCCAGGAACCAAGCCCTGAAGAAACAGGTGGTGGGAGGTATGGGTCAGGTCACCTTCTTCTCTGGTGATGGCATTATTACTATGCAAGCAGAACTTCCCATGCCAGCATTAATTTTAAAAAATATGTACATAATGTGGAGTCGAAGATGCCATCCACAAATGCTGGCAAAACGCCAGAAAGGAACTCTTCTAGAACATGGCCACATAGCCTGAAAGCTCCACAAAAAACTATGTACCTAATGATTTGGGAGAGAATATTTATCTCTTGATAGATTATCGAAAATGTTTTTAAAATAGTTCTAATGCCTGTTGGAAATGCAAGAATAAAGTTAGAACTTTTTCCTCATATGTGGTGGACTTGTACTGAAGCACACAAATATTGGACTCTGATACACAAAATGCTGGAAGATATCTTTAAGATAAAAATTAAGTGGAAGCCACAGACTTTCTGGTTTGGACTCTTGGATGATACTCTAGAGAAGAATTACGGATGGGCTTTACTTTATATCATTACAGCAGTGACAACTGTTTACATTCAGAGTTTATGTTCAGGTGGAATGAAGCTGCTACTTCAGCTCAAAAAGAATGGTTCATGAAGATAACCGAACTTGCTGAAATGGACAGTTTGACAAGGAGAAATCCTTGACAAAATTTTAAAAAGACTAGGAAATGTTTATTTCTTACATGCATTCTTATTAGGGTCAGTTATTGATTCTAGGTTTTGTAAAATAAACTGAGTTTGCTTATATCGTGGAAGTTTTGTGTATTATGAATTAAAGGAAATCTAGTAATGGTGGATGTTACCATCAGTTTAGCGAAGAAGAAGTCAGTGTTGTTAGTTTTTATTCATTTGTGTGTGTGTTATGTTAGGACTGTTGTTGCTTCTTTCTGTTTGTAGTTTTTGTATGGTGGTTTTTGGGATTTGTGTGTATATAATGTGTGTGTGTGTTAAAATATTTATATAATATTACCATAATAGTATTTTAATAGTATGGTTATTTATATCTTGGGTTGTTGAGAATTTCTGTGACACTGTTTAACAACATGCTATTCTAACTGGCCTTTTCATTTTTGCGGAGACTATTTAACTGTTGATGCTTACTGAGGCATCCAGAGCACATGCAAAAGCAGTGCCATTCAATATTTGTATTCCATATACAAAGTACAGAAGCTGCATGGTAGCTATTCATTGATTTTGGAAGATGAGGCCATGTGATAACAACACTCTCACCAATGTGCAGTGAAATGGCATTACAGGAAGAGAAAGTGGGCCACCCAGCTGACCTAGCTTTCTCTGCCTTTTTGAGAACATGATTCATTATATGACACAAATCTTAACAGCTTTTCTTGTTCTACTCCTTATATAAAAATGGCCTGCCAGCTTTACCTTTTTCCTTTGTTCCTTGAGGCAGAGTGTGAATGTTCAAAATAGAAAATCAGTAAGAGTTGGGGGGGGAAGAAGACAAACAAGGTTTACAAGGTGCTAAAGAACAAATCACCTTTCTAATACTTTAAAAATATAACAGTCAGGGCTCTTTGATAACTGGAAAGGATGTGTGGGACAGCCAAGCTTATTTCATGGTCCCTTGCCAAGAGAGGGGGTGCAAGGTTTTCTACCCATATCACTTGTACACTTAGGAGAATTCTCACGAAACTTGGGCCTGGATCTACCAAAATTGTTTGGCTCCACTCTATTGTCCTGATAGTAGGAGATTAAGAGGCAGCCTTTTTAGACAGAATATTGAATGTTCTCTTAGCTCTGGGTCTAGACTGAGAGGGCTTCACCACATGAGCCCATCCAAACACTATACCTAGCATCCTTAATGAAAAATCTTTGGTTTACTAACCTTTTCAACAAGCTAATTACAAAATCAGATTATTACTTTTTTCATATCACAGTGGTTATGTTTCCAAAACTCTAAGTTAAGGTAGTGAAGTAGCTCCTGGATAATTCTTATTATATGAAATAAACACACACAAATTTATAGAGAGAGAGTTCAGAAGAGAAGCCTCTACATTCAGGACTAAATAATATTGGCATAGTGATAGCTCTTCTTATAACAATTTGAGTGAAAGTATGAAATACAGACTCTTCCACCCAAGTTTTCATCACAGCTTGGCAGAATTTGTATGATTACAAAAGATTTTAAAACCTGAGCCCCTCCTGCTAAATCAGTGTTAGCTACATAATCACTTTAACACTGTGCCTTTGTCAATTCCTTTTTAAGAGATGAAACATTTTCTTTGATATGTCTCCATTTCCAAATATTGTAACAACACATTTTACATTAAGTTGTGTAAAAAGTATGAGACCAAGAACTGGAGGCTTTAATTGATACTCTAGGCCCACAGGAGCAGCAGGTGATATTCTAAGCATATGATTTCTATCTTTAAACCATTATATTTGCATGCCTTCCAAATGCCGTTGGACATCCTGCACACTCAGTCACTGAGAAAGAAATGACAACTGTGAATATATTTTTGTCACTGATGCGGTTTTGTTAATTAACACCTACCAGAAAAAGAAAATGTTTTGCATGCTAGTGACAGTAACATACAGATGCCCACCATGACAAAAAACACCTGTGACTTTTCTCACTCTTTCTTACAAGCATTTGTGTAGAATCCCATTAAAAGTTCAAAACATTAAACTGACAATTGACAAATTTATTTAGAGATTATCCTAGTCCTTAAAAACAAATAGTAAGGCTGTACAAAAATATTCACACTTCACACTTACATACACTGTTCCAAGAAAACATTCAGAGTTTCAGTTTTAATTGGTGTACTATACTAGTTTTTTTGGTTTTGGTTTTTTTAAAAGAAAAAAACAGAAACCAAATGGTACCTACTAACTGGAGGGGATCTATCATCAAAGAATAAATTTTCATTAATAATTTACTGAAAATACATTCAAACAGTAAATGTTTATATTAGCCCTGAGAAGATACACATGGAGATATACATTGAAAATATACCAAAAGTATGTTAAAAGCCACCCATATATTTCCTACATTCAACCTAGACAATGAAAGAGGATCAAACATTCATTGGAGCAGGGACAGCAGTCAAGAAATCATAAAAAGACTAAGAATTGGGAGGGCAGCAATGAAAGAACTAGACAAGAGCTTAAAATTTAAAGATATACAAATGAGCAGGAAAGTTAGAATCATACAAGCCATTGTATTCCCTATTACCATGTACGGATGTGACAGCTGGACAATGAAGAAAGCGGGTAAGAAGAAAATCAGTTCATTTGAAATGTTGTGATGGAGAAGAGTACTGAGAACCATGGGCAGCCAAGAAGACGAAGAAATGGGTCCTTGAACAGATCAAACCAGAAATCTTCCTGGAAGCCAAGATGACAAAATTGAGGCTGAATTCAAAGCTATTAGCGTATCACATGGAGTTATAAAACAGGAGAAAAATGGAATGTTCCTGTTGTTATTGCACTATCGTGCGAAGACTTTCACATGAAGACACACTCAGCCAGTACTTCTCCCATGAATAACCAGTCATTGTCCTGTAATGTCTTATTAATGGGAAAACTTCACAAACGGCTTGCCAGTAATGCTTCATTGGTGCTCTTCCAAACGTGCAGAAACATTACAATCACACAATGTGTAAGCTGCCATCATTGCTTTTTGCATGCACGGAACTTCACATTCACAATCTGGGAATGGAAAGTTGCAAAACGCAAAAGTGCTATGGTATTGTTATTGGCTTGGCACTGTAGGACAATTGTGAAACTGTGTGGAATAATATATTCTTATAGTGGTACTGTCCCATTCACTGCCAATAACAGGATAATTGTGGGATGGTTCTGAAATTGATCCTGGCGTGATAATCTCCAAAGCTGTTGATAGCCAAGAGACAGAAAGTAGGCCTGAAACTTTACAGTATGGATTGAGAAGCAAGCAGAATCCTAGGGTCCTTGAGACCTGGTTCGTTGAGGTAGCAACTGACATTCCTTTCCTTGGAAACATAAGGGAGGAATACAGCTACAACAGATAACATGTTTTTGAGGGTTGAAAAGACAATAGATGAATTCAGATTGCCACGAATAAGCAGAAAAACATATGTGATGTAATAAGTGAAGCTTGAGCAGCCAATCATGAGTTAGTGTCCACACAGTGTCCATGAATTTAGACTATGGGGATTATCACACGGGAGGCTTACCGTCGGTAAAACTTTCCTGAAGCGCAAAGGTGTGATAGCTGGGCACGCTTCTACGTTGTCATTGAGGCATCCCTGCTACTCTCCCATCCCCAAAGTGTTTGCAGAGCAGCCATTTCTTCAATAATGGGAACTTTCGTTATGAAGAAATGGCTGCTCCGCGAATGCTTTGAGGACAAGAGAGAAGCAGGACACTTCAATGACAATTTAGAAGCGCGACCGGCTATCACACCTTCACACTTCAGGAATGCTTCAGGAACGTTTTACTGATGGTAAGCTTCCATGTGATAATCCTTATACTGTAGATACAATGGTAAAACTGTAAGAATGCTGTTCTCGCCAGTAATGGACGGACGTGTAAATTGCTACTAAGCTGTGCGTATTCAATCTTGCAAGATTTAATAAAATGCCAAAAAGAATCTCAGCCTGTCTGAGGTTTAAGGTGACACTGTGTTAAGTCTGTAAAGAGATCTTGTAGCACCTTTGAGACTAACCGAAAGAAAGATGTCGGCAGCATGAGACTGTGAAGTCTTGGAAAGCTCCTGCTGCCAACTTCTTTCTTTCAGTGAGTCTCAAAGGTGCTACAAAATCTCTCTAAAACAGCGGTTCTCAACCTGTGGTGGGTAGCAACCCGTTGGGAGGTTGAACAAGATCCCACTTAAGGGTAGCCTTAGACTCTGTTTGTATCACGCCTCCCTCTTAATTATTCAATATCTTATATTGTAATTTTAATTATGTTGTTTTAATTTGATGCTAGTTTAATTCTATTTTAAGGGGCGGGTGGTTGGGTATGGGCAATATATATTTAATCTTGTAATATTTAATTGATGTAACCTGCTCCGATTGGATACAGAGGAGCGGCTATAAATTATTATTATTATTATTATTATTATCAGAAAACACACATTTCTGATGGTATTAGGACCCGAGACACAGCAATTTTATGGCTGGGGTGGGGTCACCACAACATGAGGAACAGAATAGTGTTATTATTTTTAGTTTTAAGGTAAGGGACAAGGGGGATATGCAATTTTACTTATGTATGTATTGTGTATTTTTATATATTGAGTGTAATCTGCCTTGATCCTTCTGGAAAGGCAGGATATATAAATAAATTCTATTATTATTATTATTATTATTAGATGCAGCCCTCAGAGACAACTTGTTATTAATATGATCCAGACATTATAGTGGCTTCTGAGTTCAAATCATGTTCAGCTGAAGAAGAATGAACAGCCAGCAGCAGCCTCAGCAGGAGCTGGAGTCTAAAACTTGGATTTTCTCCATTTCTTTTTGAGAAGGGAGAACAACTGCAACCTATTCCCACTTCTCTTGCCTTGCCTTGTAGGCCAAGCACCACCAGAACCTTTGGTTCAATCTCTTCACTTTTTTATACCCCTCCCCTCCATTTTGACGGTTTTTTCCCGTTGGTGCACCTAAGAACTACATTTCCCAGTGGCCCTTGCGTGACTCGGGGAGGGGAGTCACTGGCGCTGCGGGGCGCGGTGCATGCCGGTCGTTGTGGTCTGAGGCGGCGTTCCAACTCCAAGGCGAGGGGCGGGGCTTCCAGGCTGGAAGGAAAGGCGCGCGAGGCTTGATTTGAAAGGGCTAGAGAGTAGTCTGGGTTTTCCCGCGTTTTCTCTTCTTTCTTGAAAGCGGCCTTTTGGACAGAGAGAGAGGCTCCATCCAGGAAGGCAACGTCCTCCCCAGGTAAGAACGAGGCTGTGGACTGGCTGAGCCACCTTGTTGTGGGGGCCTTTGTAAGTGTCCTGGGCGGCTCAAGGCTATGGAATTCTGGGAGTTGGAGTTTGTTGTGGTTGGCTGCCCATAGGGAAACATTGGGAATCACATGACTGGCCCAATGATTCCCTATGGGCAAGTATTCCCCAATGCTTCCTTATGGACAGAAATTCCCCAATGATTCCCTATGGGCCAGTTTTCCCCTGTTTTCTTATGGGCAAGTATATTCTCTAATGTTTCCCTATGGGTAAGAATTCCCCAATGATTGACTATGGACAAGAATTCCCCAATGATTCCCTATGGGCCAGTATATTCTCCAATGAATCCCTATGGGCAGGTATTCCCCAATGATTCTTTATGGGCAAGCATTCTCTAATGTCTCCCTATGGGCAAGCATTCTCTAAAGTTTCTCCAGTGATTCTCTATGGGTAAGTCTGGTTTCCCTCTGGGCAACTTCTGTCATTTGTTTTAGTACCTCCCCATCTACACTGTAGAAACCATGCAGTTTGATACCACTTTAAGGTGCTGTTCTTACATCCTGTGGAATCCTGGGATTTGCAGTTTTCCAAGGTTATTACCCTTTTCTGTCAAAGAGTGCCGGTGCTTGACAAACTTACAGATCCCAGGACTCTGTAGAATGGAGCCATGGCAGATAAAGTGGTGCCGAAGGGCATTAATTCCACAGTGCCAATGCACCCCCTTGTCTGTCTTATCTTAAAAGGCGGGTGGGGATCTAGTCTCTTGAACCCACTGATGGATTAAAAAAACCTCCTTCTTTGGAGGTCTTTAAACAGAGGCTGCTGGGGATTGTGATTGTGAGTTCCTGCATGGCACTGGGTTGGGCTGGATGGCCCTTGGGGTCTCTTCCAACTCTGTGATTCTATGAAATGAAGTATGTCATACTTTGGCCACACCATGAGAAGGCATGAGTCATTAGAAAAGACAATAATGCTAAGAAAGGTGGAGGGATGCATAAACAGAGGAAGACCACATGCTAGATGGATGGGCTCTTATTAAGGAGCTCACAGACATGAATTTGCAAGACCTAAGCAGAGCAGTGGAGGGCAGGGAATCTTCACTCTTTTATACAAGCGAGCCCAAAAGTTAGAATCATACAAGTCATCATATTCCTGGATATAACTGCATAGTTAAGAAAGAAGACAGAAAGAAAATCAATGTATTTGAGCTGTGGTGCTGGAGAAGAGAGCTGAGGATACCATGGACAGCCAAAAGGGCAAACAAATGGGTCCTTGAACAGGTCAAGCCAAGCCAGAAATCTCCCTGGAAGCCAAAATGGTCAAATTGAAGCTGTTGTAATTTACCTACATCATGAGAAGGCACGACTCATTAGAAAAAACAATAATGCTGGGAAAAGTAGGGAGAGATAGAAAATGAGGAAGACTGCATGCATTAGTTTTACGGTATCAATGCACCCCTTGTCTGTCTGATCTTAAAAGTTGGGTGGGGATCTAGCCCCTTTAACCTGTTGATGGTGAAGTGGAGGCTGTCGTACTTTGGCCACATCATGAGATGGAATTAATCATTAGAAAAGATAAGAATGCTAGGAAAGGTGAAGGGAAGCAGAAAGAGAGGAAGACCACAGGACAGATGGATGGATGTACAGTACTTGATCAGAGAAAGTAAAGGGCAAGATCTATCGGACCTAAGCAGAGCAGTAGAAGACAAGGGGGTCTTGGAGATGTCTCATGCACAGGATTGCCATGAGTTAGGGTTGACTTGAATGCAGTTAACAACAGCAATATATTTTACTAATGATGGGATCAAAACAAAGCTGTGAGCTCAGGAGCCTTGTCTGCCTTTCTGTCTCTCCCTGTCCCCTAGAGATGCCAGGTGTCTCCTGTTGTTCTCAGGTGCCTTCAAGTCAATTATAATGTATGGCAACTCTATCACAAGGTTTTCTGGGGCTGAAAGTGTTCTGTTTAGCAAACTCTGGCAACCAGTTTCTTTGTTGTTGCTGTTCTTGTGTGCCTTCAAGTCTCTTCCAACTTAGGACCACCATATGACGACTTTGGACCTTATCAGACATGGGAAATTGGAAGTACAGTATAATCCAATGTCAATCCGAACGCAGTCATGAGTTTTAAGTTATTATGAATTAAAGCATCTTACACAATTTCGGGCAATGGGGGGTCATTTTTGGGTAATGGGGAAGTCATTCTGAACGCAATGGGAATTCACGTGAATTCGCTAAACTAGCTAAATTAGCAAATTCACATGAATTCTAATTGGCTCCATTCGCAATAAACAGAAATTCCTCCTGTCTGATAAGGCCCTTTATCACAAAGTTTTCTTGGCGAGTTTCTTCAGAGAAGGTTTGCCATTGCCATTCTCTGAAGCTGAGAGTATGTGGCTTGCCCAAGGTCACCCAGTGGGTTTCCATGGTTGAGCAGGGCATTGAAATCTGATCTCCAGAGTTGTAGTGGAAAGCTCAAACCACTACACTATGCTGGCTCACTTATTATAAAGGATGCCTCATACATGAGGGCTGGAAAGCTGGTCCCTTACTGGACTGGCAAGTGTCCCTTATTACATTGGAAGTCTCCCATTTGAGGGTTAGAAAGCTTTTCCTTTTGTATTGTTATTATCTGCTTTCGAGTTGATCCCAACTCATGGTGACCCTATAGAGGAGGCTTCTTCAAGACTCTCAATCCTCCACTGCTCTGCTTAGGTCCTGTAAATTCATGCCTAGGAGCTCCTTAATACTGTCCATTCATCATTTTTCTTAACTGGTCAAATGCAAAGATATAGCCGTGTTAATCTGTAGAATCAATAGGTAAAGAGATCTTGTACCACCTTTGAGACTGACTGGAAGAAGGAAGTTGGCAGCATGCTGTTCAGCTCTAGCATCCTTACATGGTAAAAGGAAATACAAAGGCTTGTACGATTGTAACTTTTGTGCTCAGTTGTATATCTTTACTCTTTAAGATCTTTTCTAGTTCCTTCATAACCATCCTATATTCCTAATCTTCTTCTGATTTTCTGGCTGTTCCTGTTCCTATCAATGTTTAATCCCAGGTATGAGAATTCTTTTACTGTACTATTTCTGTTTCTTAAGTGTCTAAGCTGAATTTGTGTAGCTCCTCTGTGGACATTGTTTTTGTTTTATGTTCAGCAGTAAGCCTGCCTTTACATTTTCTTCCTTGATCTTCCTGAGTAGTTTTTAGTAGTAGTCTTTTGTATAGATTGAACAAGATGTCTCAGTATCTTGTATCTTTGCCTGCTGGCCCTTCATAAAGACAGAAATGGAATTATGGAATTCATGAATGTGGGCAATATGTTAGTTTTATAGAGAAACATATGGCTAAGTTAACTGAAGTTGATACTTTCATTTGGTATTTTGGTAGAACAGAAACTTGTTGATAGGTACTTCCTGAGTGCCAACCCTGCATGTCATGCATGTCAACTGTCCCTTATTGCTGTTTTGAAAACCTGTTAATGCCCCCCCCCCCCCGCCGACCCTGCTCAGGTTTTGAAGCACAAGTTTCTTGAAGGTGCATAAGCAAGTTTGTGTAGTCACGTCTCCTGGCAAATAGAGTGTGTAGAACAGAATTACAGCTTGATTCTGGCCATGGCTTCATATTAATACTTCCTGGTTCAAGTTGTAAAACATGGCGCTTTTCAAGGGACTTAAGCTACACATCTTCTGATCCTGTTGATGTGTATTGCACTGCTTATACTCATGTGGTTATACCCCTCCCCCCACCTCACACCTTGTCTTTTTGTTTCTTACATTCATATACTATCTTTCCCCCAATGGGCTCAAGATACATATCTCTCTTCCTTTCTACTGTATTCTTATAACAAAAATTTGAGACAGATAAGCCTGGAAACGAGTCATGTAGAGCCTGGTTATCTTGAGGCCTAGTCTGACATTTACACCACACTGGCTCTATAGAAGTATTAAAGGTTGTATTCACTTTTTTCTTCCTTGCTAGCTTGATGAATCTGACTGAAGTACAATGGGAATTCAAGGTCTGCTCCAGTTTATTAAAGAGGCTGCTGAACCTGCTCATGTAAAGAAGTACAAAGGACAAGTAGTCGCTGTGGATACTTACTGCTGGCTGCATAAAGGAGCCTATGCTTGTGCTGAAAAGCTAGCCAAAGGAGAACCAACAGATCAGTATGTTTAAAGCTACCTCACTGACAGAACAGCGTTAAGATCAGGGGGTTGTTTTCATTTTTTTGCGGCATAGCCTGTTCCCATCAGGCAGGTCAATTGGCTCCACAAACTCTTCTGAAACAGATGAATAGTCCTTAGCTTGAGAAAAAGTGCTCATTAAGAAAAGTGTTTGTGAAAAATGTTTAATGCTTAGATATGAGCAAATGCTGTTTGTTATCCCCTTGCAACACTCAGAGCTCGTTTCCACTACGATAAGCTCCGAGTCTTGATTTGATCTATATGGCCCTAGTTCCCACTGGAAATCGATTCTGATCCTCAATGGATCAATTCCAGCGGGAGTAAAGCTGAGCAAACACTAAAAGCCTGGGTTATTTTGATAGCAATTTTTAGAGGTCCTTTTGGGAAAAATAGAACAATGGGAACCCCAGATCAGAATCTGTTTTTTCTGAGGGGAGGGACAAATGGTAGAGGGGTGTGTGTGTCCCATCCCTCCCCAGAGATGGCACACGCACACCCCAGTGCTGCCTTTTTGGGTTATTGTTTTTTAAAATATAGAACTAATCACAAAATCAATAGATTGATAAAGCAACTACTTGCAAGTAGTTGCTTTACCAATCTATTGCTTTTGTGATTAGTTCTATATATTTTTTTAAAAAACCAAAAAGGCAGCACTGGGGTGTGTGTGTGTGTCCATATATTTAAAAAAAACAAAAAACAAAAAGGTAGCACCGTGTGTGTGTGCGAGAGAGACATCTCTGGGGAGGGATGGGACACCCACACACCCCAGTGCTGCCTTTTTGGATTTTTTTTAAAAAAAATATAGAACTAATTACAAAAGCAATAGATTGGTAAACACAACTACTTGTAAGGAGAGACCCTAGCCTTGATTCCTCCAAAGCAGACTGCCGCTTGCCCCGGTGCTGCCTGGCTTCCCGCATCACCGCTGCTTGCCCCGTTGCCGCCTGGCTCCCTGCCTGTTGATGACTGACAAATGAGCGGCACAAATGAGGACAACTTTCGGGGCAAAATAAAGTGATTTTGTTCCCAGTAAGAAAAATACTTGCTTTATAATGGGAACGGGAGACCTTTTGAATTTGATTATCAACACAAAGCGGGGCTGGATTGGGATTAAGACTATACTGTAAATGGGAATGACCCCTCAATCATGAACAGGAAAAATACGTGTACCCAATAATCTGTCAAATGAAAGACAACAGCTGATAACTATTGTGATACTTCAAAGGGGAACTTAACTTCATTTGCTAGAAATGAAATAGTTTTAGCAAACAACATTTTACTTTTAAGAGGAAGATGTCATGACAGATATGTGACAGATGTCTTTTCTTCTACAGATATGTAGTTTATTGCATGAAGTTTGTTGATATGCTTCTGACATTTGGTGTCAAACCAATCCTTGTATTTGATGGATGTACCCTGCCTTCCAAAAAGGAAGTTGAAAAGTCACGGAGAGAGTAAGTTATGTTTATATTTCATTAGCCAAAGGTATGGGACTCCTTTCTCACCAATTCAGAAAAGTTCAAGACTATTGTTTTAAAATACTTAGAATCAACTAATTGAGCTAGTATTAAGTTTTAGAATATAAGTGTGCTTTTATGATTGAAATTCTTATATGGAAATAATAAATATATCCATATAATCCAAATATTTTGTTCTGCTTAACAAGAGCAGAGTGTATTAAACTGAACAGTACAAACCATGTGATATTGAAATCTAGATTAAAAATTGTTTTTAGATTTAAATTTCGTTCCATGATTCTGGAATGTCAAGAATGTCATGCTATCTTTTGTGGGAAGTATATAATTTAGATTTGTAAAACACGTCAATATATGTACAAAGATGTTTTAGCTTTCCTTTTTACTTTAGGCTAGTCTTTCCCAATATGATGATGTAACGATGGATAGGAGTACAGCTGTCTGGGGATGCTGGGAATTGTCCTCCAGCCTATTTGGACAGTACTGAATTGGGAAAGATTGGCTTAGACCCTCATATCTTTCTTTGTGAAAAGTCCTACCAGAAGGTTTCTGAATCTGCTAGATTTACTTCTGAAATACCAAAAGGAACTGCAATCAAAATAGAAATTGGTGCATGACAATTATCTTGAGTGTATGCATAGAAATCTTAACTCCTGGCTTGAAAGCCTCTCCAGTTAAATCAGTGGGATAGCATTCATGTAAAAGTCACTGTCAGAAAAGATTAATGCAGTTGAATTCTGCTGAAATCAATGTGGTTTTAGTGTTAAGAGGAACGGTAATATCCTATTTCTTTAAGTGAGGGTAAGGCACACCTAATGTTTCCAAAAGTGTTTGGCCCTAATGTGTGAATATCATGTGATTCAACTCCCTTATCAATAAATAGATCTTTATGTTAGGCTGCTCAAAAGAACCAGCTAATGAAATTTTACCAATACTTGAGTGAACGTCTTTTGTCCTTTTTGTTGGTTTTTTATTATCTTGTCAGCTTATTTGGTTTTTAGGCTGTTGCATTCTTGGAGATTAAGCATGTTTTTCTTGTACCTAACACAGTTCTATTGCTGCCCACTTAGTTGGCTATGGTGGTGTGGCACTGAGATGATGAGTTTATTTTCTTATCTTGAAGAAAACGGCAAGCAAATCTCCTGAAGGGGAAACAGCTGCTTCGTGAAGGAAAATTATCAGAAGCAAGAGAATGTTTTTCACGGAGCATTAATATTACACATGCCATGGCCTGTGAAGTTATTAAAGTAAGTGATATGTTTTGGTTGGAAGTTTGTTTGATAACACCTTCACTTTTATATTCAGTGGTAGAATATCTGTTTTTCCTGAAACTCTGACATTTGCATATATTTAGAGTGGACTAGTAACTCAAAATTACATATTACTCAACTGTTTTGATTGTCTGTGAATAAAAGGTACGATCTGCAGTGGTAACATTGCTTTCATACTTTTCAAATTAAACCTTTAATGCAATTTTAGCAGTATATACTAATATGAGACAAATAAAATGTTTTGTCACATGACTGAATAATTTTCTCCCCCACCCGCCCATATCCCTTGTATAAGAATATAAGAAAATTCATGCTGGCTTAGGTCAAAGGCTTACTTCACTATTCTGTTTACAGAGTGACCAGTCAATTGCACATGAAAAGCCCACTGGCAGGAGATGTGTTCCAGTGCTCTGTCCAGTCATGCTCTTCAAGAATTGATCTATATATCTGTCTCAGATAGTGTAGGTGATCTGGAGCCATTCTGACTAGTAGGATTGATGGCCCCATCCTCCATGAATTTATCCCTTTTAAAGCCATATTTGGCAACCATCTGCATTTTGTGCAATCAGTTCTACAGTTTAAATTGTGAAGGCATACTTAGTTTTGTATGTGAGCCAGTGTGGTGCAAAATAGCTTCATGTGTTAATATATGAGACTGTAATGAGAATTTCAATTACATATATCATTAGTGTTCTTTCTTTGCAGGCTGCCCGAGCCCAGGGGGTTGACTGCATTGTTGCTCCATATGAAGCTGATGCTCAGTTGGCCTACCTTAACAAGATTGGCATTGTCCAAGCTATAATTACAGAGGATTCTGATCTTCTTGCTTTTGGATGTAAGAAGGTAGGAAAGATCCAGGGCATCATTGATAAAAGGACAATGCGCATCTCAAATATGCTTAGAAGACCAGCTCATAATTCCATTTGGGCCTAAGCAAGAATAATGTTGATCTTATATTTATGATTACCAATGAAAACTGCAGTTGACTTAGTGAGAAAACCTATTACAATTGCAAAATTGAAGAGACTTTTTTTTTTACTCCATTTAAGAGACTGGGATAAAAGTCTACACTGGACCAAAGTACATAAGTGGACTGTGTTTTTCAATTAAGAAGAAATATTCCTTTCTTAGATCTGAGACCTTGATGTGAAAATAGATTATGGGGCTATTTAGTGAACCTTTCTATAAGTTTAAAAACAGAAGGATACTTGGCATCAGAGAAAACAAACAGAGAAACAAAATTATAATTGCTAGAATGAATTGTGCTAAATTACTTTAGTGTTTAGATGCATACCTTTCATTTAGGTTTATATACAATATGTTCCTTTGTATAATTACCTCGTAGTAGTTCTTATAGAAATTCTGTAAGGTAGATAAGCATTGTCCTCTTAGTGCAGGTAGAGGATTATCGCCTTTTATCCTCCAGCTACCCTCATAGCACATCCTCAAAAATCTCTTTGGAGAGTTGGGAAACTCTTCTAGGAAGCATGAAAGGCAACAAGGAGGAAGGAAAGGGAAGAGAGCTATTTTGCTCTAATGGAAGTTCACTAGTGTATTATTGGATATGAGCTATAATAGAGGGCAACAGCAAATCAGTTGGTAGATAATTTGTTATATTTGGGGACAGAATCCCTGGTTTCACTGCAATCTGTTGGTAAAATACAGTAACTTACCTGTGGATTACTATCAAGACTTACCTGTGATTTTTGCTTGTGTTTAAGGTGTTTCTGAAAATTGACAAATTTGGAAATGGCTTAGAAATTGATCAAGCTCGGTTAGGGATGTGCAAACAGCTCGGTGATGTCTTTACAGAAGAGAAATTCCGTTACATGTGTATTCTGTCAGGTTGTGACTACCTTCCATCAATTCACGGTATTGGATTAGGCAAGGCTTGCAAGCTGCTTAAACTAGCCAATAATCCCGATATTATCAAGGTAAAGTAATTTTCATTGGGCCGTGGCTCATTTTATTTTTCCATAAACCTCTGCAGAAAATTGAGAAAAAATTGCTCTGCAGAAGGCATTTCATTTAGTTGTTAAAGAGTTTTGAGATCTGTGCAAAGAAAAAAATTCAGCAGTTATACACTTCTAGAAGTAAATATAACACAATTCATTCATATGTTTATAATATAAATGGACTGGGATTTCACTATCTTTGTATACAGGATTAGGATTCCATAGAGGATATTTTCTTAGTCTATTTGGGAGTCTTCCATATCTGGAATGTCTAGGACCAGAACTGTGTTGGATTTTGGATTTTTTTAAAAATTTGGAATATTTGTATATACATAATGAGTTATTGTGGAGATGGGACCCAACTCTAAATATAAAATTGATTAATGTTTCATATCCACCTTTTACACATAGCCTGAAGGTAATTTTGTACATATTTTAATAGTTTTGTGCATGAAACAAATTTTGTGTACACTGAACCATCAGAAAGCAAAAATGTCACTATCTCAGCCATCTACATAGACAATTTTGGATTTTGGAGTATTTAGGAGTTCCAGATAAGGGATAATCAACCTGTTGTTCCATTTTGTGGCTACACTAGTATTATCATTATTGTTACTAATCACTGATTAAATGTATACTATGTAGAATTCATCTGGAAACTGGCTGATACATTTTTCTGACTGCATATTTATTTCAGAGGACTACAGACATTAAAAGTCTTATTAATGAGTAACAGTAAAAAATCTTGTCCCAGAAATCCTGCCTGTTCCTCATCTTTTTAAGCAGGATATTTTTTTTTTTAAAAAAAAAACTTTTATAATACTTGGAGAGAGGAGAAAAACGAGGTAGGAAGGAGTATAACACTTGGCCCATATTTATAGTGCATGTCATTCATTAAGAAAAGACACTTGAAACTTTGAGAGAGCTTCCTTTGATAAAGTTCTTCTAGAATTTGTTTTTCAAAAACATTATGGCAGAAGTGCCATAGTGTCATAATGCTATCTGTTTCACTCTTGCTGAAGAACAATTGCACTTATGGGGTATGTTACAAATATTTTGTTAGTTAAAAGAATCATCTTTTAATTTACAAACAGAACTTTTTTTTTCATTTTTCCCCCATCCTTCTCTCTGGACTCCTTTGCATATTTGCTTCTGAGCATTCAAAAGTCCTAAGGAATGTTGAGGAAAGTTCCAGCTGAGCAGAGGAGTTGGTGGAAATCACACATACAGTGTTATGCTAATGTAAAAGCAACTTAGGATATAAGTATTTTGTCTGCTATTTTTCTTAAATAAACTATTATATAACATGTTCATTTTTCTCCTAGGTTATTGGGAAAATGGGACAATATTTAAAGATGAATATTTTAGTACCAGATGACTACTTACAGGGATTTATTCGAGCCAATAATACTTTCCTCTATCAGCTGGTTTTTGATCCAGTGAAGCGGAAACTTGTTCCCTTGAATGCTTATGAAGATGATATTGATCCAGAAACACTACATTATGCAGGGAAGTATCCTTTCTCAAGAACATCAATCAGATATAGTTCTTTTCTTGTTCTGGTATGTTTGGCATTCCAGACAAAATTTAGCACTTTGAGACTGCAGTTCCGTGCAATTACTTGGAAATAAGCCCTACTGAAATCAGGAACTTTAAATTCCACCTAAATATATCTATGGCTAGGGTATATACACCATCAATTTTAGAGGAAAGATTCAGCACATGCCTTGAAATCTATGGACTTAATTTCTTTGTCTCGTGTGCATAGTTGTTTGTGGTGAACAGTGAAGTACATTTTAAATTCAGTTTATTATTCTTATTTCATTTATATAGCGCTGTAAGTTTAAAACTGCACAAGCTTAGGGTTAGGTCCAGTGATATAATTCTGCCACCAAAATAACTTCATTCAGTGGAACTAGGGGAGGGTTAATTTCTGCTCTCACCTCACATCCTCAAAAACTGCTGTGGAGGTCCGGGGGACTTCTCCAAAACAAATGTTTGGGTAATAAAGGTTCTGGGTAGGAGGATAGAGAGAGAAAGCTCAATGGCACTAGCAGACGTCTGATAGTACAGAGGTGGATTTAAGCAATGAGAAAAAGCTCTACAGAGAAAAGGCTACACTTCCCAGAGTTTGTAAAGTTTAGTATAAATAATCTAATGTATTGCTTATACTTGGAACAGACCACAAGGGCCATCCAGTTCAACCCCCTGCCATTCAGGAAGACACAATCAAAGCACCCCTAATAGAAGGCCATCTAGCCCCTGTTTAAAAGCCTCCAAAGAAGGAGACTCCACTACTCTATGAGGCAATGTGTTCCACTGTTGGAACAGCTCTTACTGTCAGGAAGTTCTTCCTAATGTTGAGGTGGAATCTCTTTTCCTCTAGTTAGAATCCATTGCTCTGGAGCAACAGAAAACAAGTTTGCTCCTTATTCCTTATGACATCCTTTCAGATATTTAAACATGGTTATCTCTTAACCTTCTCTTTTCCATGTTGAACATACTTAGCTCTCTGATGCGCTCCTCATAGGGAATAATTTCCAAACCTTTCACCATTTTGGTCAACATTTTTGTTTAAATAGAAAATTAATATTGCATTCCACTGTGAAGACATTGTTTTTTATTTTCCACTTCACACATCTTATGTTTTTATGAGAATTTCTATTGATTATTTAGGGCATAGGAATCTATACAAACACACTGAAAACAAGAATAAGAACCGTGGTATTTTTTTCCTTAGTTCAATTAACTTAGACACTTTGGTGACAGCACTGCTTTTCAGATAGCTCTTGGAAATAAAGACATTAGTACAATGGAGCAAATTGATAACTACAACCCTGATGCATCTCAGGTAACGTTTTCCTTTTAAATGCACATGTTGAGTTTTTATTGAGATGTGTAGGGAATGTGAAATTATGTGGTTGCTTGACTTGTTGGAGAAGACATGCACAAATAGGCTCGATACATACCGAACTTTTATCTTTTATGCTAGCATTTGATATCTTTAAAATTCCATATAAAAATGTAGCACTTTATCAGTGAGACGTGCTTGGGAAAGTAAAGGATACAGTTCTGTCAAAAGAATTTAAAAGGAACTTACCTGTTTACCTATGCAAAAGTATCCTGTAGCACCTTTGTGACTAACTGAAAAAAAGAAGTTAGTAGCATGAGTTTTAATAGACTTGAGCTTACTTCCTCAGATGCATGTTTACAACCATAGACCTATATCATCAGTATAGCCTCAAAACAATAGTGTGATATTACATTGCTGACAATGTGATGCCATGTAAACAAATACTGTGTATCAATATTTTCTCTTCTTTCCCAAAGTAAAGACAATAACAGGCAAATGATATAGAGTAGCCGTGTACCTGTTTTAAGCACCTGAAAGTAGTTGCTGTTAAAATTGACTACTGTGCCATCAGGCAGAGCTGCACCGTGTCTAGGTCCAGCAACTTCTGAAAGACCCTCCATTTTTCAGCTGCCTCTGCTGTGGCCTCGGATAGAGAGAACAGCAGTCAGCATCTGATGGACCTGTCCCACTGCCATCCCCTTGTCCTTGTGTATCATGTCTTTTTAACCTGTAAACCTGAGAGTGGGGAACTATCAAATTAACAAATGTAAACTGCTCATGTAAAGTGCTATGTACACTGGTGGGGCCATATTATTATTAATTGTCATCATCATCCTGGATTCTTCCCAGTCAGGGCTTAATGCCAGTTATAGAACTGGGCAAAATTTGAACAAAAAACTGACCCATCAGCATAGTTTTGCTTATTAGTTCGTTCGTTTTTTCTCTCTCTCTGTATGTGTGTGTATCTTTCGTATTTTTTTCCTATTGTATATTAATTTTCTCTGTTGTCTTTTGCTGTAGCCTGTGCAACCAAGAAGTCGTGGTTGGGATGATAAATGTGTTAATGAGAAGCCGCCCAATTTAAAGAGTATTTGGAGTAGAGACTACAAACCTGGTTTCACTGCCAAGGATACCAGAAATCAAGAACCATTGTTAGAAAAACCCACAACCAGAGGCATAGAGCGGTTAATCAACACTAAAGGGCTAAATCTTCCCAGCAAAGCACTATTGGCAAAAAGGCCAAGGCTTGGTATGACAGCTTTTCAATTACAAATGTTATCTATGATGCTGAAGGCTTAAGATTCAAAAGTGGGCTGTCCCACTGCATATTTCTTTGTATTTCCTTCTTATGTTGCACTGGGCTCCTTGAAGACTAAAGACTTCTTGCTCCACCCTTTGCCTCAGTGTTTGTCTCTGGGAGCATATAAGTAAGCCAGTCCTTTCATTTTTGTTTGCCCGGGCTCCTTGAAGACTAAAGACTGCTTGCTCCACCTTTTGCTTCAGTGTCACTGGGAGCATATAAGTAAGCCAGTCCTTCTTAAGTTCCTTTTTCTACATGTGAAACCATTTCATTTACATTTATTTATTATATAATATTTCTATGCTACCATTCTCCCAGAAAGGGACCCAAGGTGGCTCACAGGTAAAATTGTTTTTAAAAAATTACAATTAAAATTATAAGAACAGGTAAAATCAGTAATACAAAATTAATGAATCAGATAACACAGAAATAGTTGGTATAGTTTCATAATTTTCTAATCTACTTTTGTTTATTAATCTACTATTCTGTTACTGCTGTAAATTGTTTTAATATTTGGCAGCTTAGCATTTAGTCTTTTTCCCTGGTAACAAATTAAATAAAGGCTAACAAGCTATACTTTTTTTGGTACATGGGCAGGAGGGTCAACCAATCACTGAACATTTCTTTTTTAAAAAAGCAATTCTTTACAACATATTTCTTTCATGCTCAAAGTATAACATTTATATTTATGTTTAGAAGAGTTATCAGAAGGAGATTTATTGAGCCAGTATTTTTCAAATGCAAAAAAATCCAAGACAGAAAACAAAGAAGATAGAGAGCATAATGAGTCTGCCAGTGCTTTGTCTGTGCTCCATGCTTCAAAGTATACTTGCAGAAACAAGGAAGGTTCAAACTCTCAGCCTAGACCTAGAAACAAATTTGCCTCCATTCTCCAGAAAAAAAATGAAGAGACTGGTGCAGTTGTTGTTCCAGGAACCAGAAGCCGGTATGTTTTCTTTTACATAAATATCTAAATGTAACATTCTTAAGAAATATATAAAAAGTAATATCATTACTCAAAAATAAAATGTGAGATTGCTCAATTAATGTAAACTGGTTACTAGTATTCATTAGCAAATGAGAGTAGGGGGTGCGGTGGCTTAGTGGTTGAGACCCCAGTTCTGTCGATTGGAAGATTGGCAGTACAAGGCCCAAGTACTACATGACAGGGTGATCTCCCACCATCACTTGTTCCAGGTTCTGCCAACCTAGCAGTTTGAAAGTATATTAAAGTGCAAGTAGATATATAGGCATCACTTCAGTGGGAAGGTAACAACATTTGCTTCAGTCATGCTGGCCATATGAGCACCCAAGTGGTCTTCGGACAATGCTGGCTCTTTAGCTTAGTAACGGAGATGAGCACCACCCCCTAGACATTCATGTCAAGGGAAAACCTTTACCTTTTTACGTGAAAGTAATACATCAGTTTGGCTTCCAAAAGACTCTAGTGATCTAAGATGTCTGTTTTCAGTTGCTTTTTAAAAACCTGGTGACATGCCAACCTGCAGTAATCTATATATGCTCATATGTCAAGACTCATATAGCCAGGATAGAAAGCTTTTGTGCCCATCCCCAAGCATGATGTTCTCCATCTGTCCCATAAGTTTTTTCTCCATTTTCTCTGATCTGAGATTGGAAAATAAGTGGCTGAAAAAACAATAATGCTAGGAAAGGTGGAGGTAAGTAGAAAGAGAGGAGGGCTGCAGTTTTTTGTAAGTTTTCTGGGCTATGTGGCCATGTTCTAGAATAGTTTCTTCCTGGAGTTTCACCATCATCTGTGGCTGGCATCTTCAGAGAATGCTTGCCTGGAAAGGAGTTGGGTATATATATTCTGTGTGACCCTGGGAAGGGAAGAGTGATTGACATGTGTATTGTTCTGTTGCCAATGACAGGCCTTAGGGTGGGAGGATATGCAAAAGAGGATTAATGTCTGCTTGATTAGTGCTCATTGTCTGCTGGGAAACCTGGGTGGTTTCTCATTTGCATTTGCTGAGTCATAATCTTCCTGTTTTTCATCACTGGTAGCCAAACTTTGTTTATTTTCAGGGTTTCTTCTTTCCTGTTGAAGTTGTCCAGGTGTTTGTGGATTTCAGTGGCTTCCCTGTGCATTCTGACATGATCGTTGCTGGCATGGTCCAGAATTTCATTGTTTTCAAACAGCATTTTCTACCCAGGCTGTTGATTATCCTTCAATAGGTTCCCAGACTGGCAAAGAAAAATGAATACAATAAATGAATTAAAATAATATTATGCCTGGGGCCTCCTCACTGATGTCAGTTGTGTGCAAGGGCAGATTTCTTCTTCCTTTTGTACTTCTTAAAAATAAGAATGTGCATTCAAGGTATTATGTATCATCTGCACAAATTCTTATGGTTATTTATGTAAATTTTATAAGCAAAATAATTAGTGAAGAGACTAAGAGGGAAACGTGTAGCCTCATAAAAGTTCTGTTTGCCTTCTGGTAGAAAGGAGAAGACTACAATATTTGTATGCAGAAACATTGTAGTACCAGGATTTTCTGCTATGTTATTTGCAGACATGTTCATACATAGGACATGATTTCCCACCAGGGTCATAAAGGTGGACAGGATAATGAGTGTAGAAAGTCATTTCCAGTCCTCTGAACCCTACAAAGATCTGTGTTGTCCATTGGATTTGTGATAAAGTGGTTTAGAGGTTTTGTGCTAATGTGGTCAATTATGCTTATAGCAGCTCAAAAAGAAATGTATTTTTTTAATATAATAGTTGTTGCACAAAGGATAATTAAGCTAAGAAATACAGAGATTGTTAACAACCTGTCCAAGCAAGTATCTTTGGCTCTATGGTCAGTGATATAAACAGAGATTAAGAAAGTATAGACCAGGGTGAGTAATTTTAGGCCCTCTAGATATTACCTGATTGAAACTCCTATTATCCCTAGCTGGCATAAATAGTGTCCAGAAATGATGAGGATTATAGTATAACATTTGGAGGATCCCAGTTAGATAACCTTGAAGCTCTTGCTTCAATTATTTTGGTTTAGCATTCATGTCCATAGTAACAAATGATATAAAATGTTTTGCCAATGTTCACAGTCTCTCCCTTGTAGTGAAAAGTGAACTTTTACAATTAATTAGATTCCTACTTGCAGATGAAAGTGTCTTTTTCATTAACCATTCCCATTCTTTCCCCTGTTTTTTCACTGCATATTAGGTTCTTCTGCAGTATAATCGATCTGCCTGACAGCCAGCCAAAGGACATAGTTGCTCAACCATCCCAGTATTGTGAAATTAGTGAGGCAGAATGTGGAGTAATAGACAGTTCTTATTCATCAGAAGCTGGAGAATTAAAAACAGCCATCTCACCATCTCTTGGGGCAGCACAGACCAGCTGTTTCAATTGGACAAAGAGCTTTTCCAAAACATCTGAGACACTCAGCCCATTGCCAAGTGTAGCTTTTCTGAAACAATTCCAGCGACGGACACCCAGTAAACCCTCATCCCAGAATTGTAAGGTATCACAGATTATGAGTTCCACAACAAGTACAGAGTTTGATGAGGAATCATCACCTTTGAAAGAACAAGGGATTTTATCAGAACCAGAGCTTGATTTATCATCACAAAGTAATCTGAACTCTTCAGAAAATTCACCAGTGACCAAGAAAAAAGCTATCACTGGCAAAGTAAGATCATCACCATATTTTTCAATTTAACAATTAATTAAATTGTCACAGCTGTCTCAAGGGCTTATTTAGTATTATCTAATTATTATAATAGTTATACATCTGACTCTGTACTATAAAATGATTTCTAATGATGAACTGTGTGGTCAGCTTGCCAGTCTGTCTACTAATGTAAACCCGTTAGACAGACTTCCCTATCTCACAGTATAACATTTAATATTTACTCCAGTAATGAATCAGTTTAAGAACATTGTATCTAGATTTTCTTGTATACAAGGAGTAAACCAATTTGATTTCAATGGGACTTTTATCCAGGTGGGTGAATAGAGGGTGTCAGCCCTTATGTGTTTGTTAGTCACTGAAATATCAATCTGACAGTTCTATTCTTTAAACAGAATAATAGAGCTGAACTTTTAATCATTTTTAAAAAAAATTTTAGTATTTTGGAATATAACTTGACTCTCAGCTTTTACAAAATAAAATCTTAAATCCATAGTTCAGATTATGCACATACCTGTGTTGGATTTGATATAAAACAATCCTTGATGGTTGTGCTTTTGGTTTTGTTTCATGCCAAAGGAATCTGACCACAGTTTACAACGAGACTGTAATCTGAATTCTCGTGTCTGCCCATTCTTTAACTCATCTTCTACAGAAAATCAAGAAACTGTCATCAAGAGTATGGTATGTCTTTTATTCCTCCTTTAAAACTGTCTCTAGTTCTTCTTTTGAATTAAAATATTGTATTATGCCTTTCAGAAAACAATTGAATTGTAAATTCTTACAACTTGGAATTTTTCCTAATGGTTATCTCACCTCTACATATTTCTTATCTTGTCTTGAGGGTTATGGGATAGTTACAATAGACTTGTGATCTTATGTATGCACACAGCCACTCTGATTTAAGTTAAATCAAGGTATCTGCAAATTAAAACATTAGTGTCTGTAGAGCCAGCTGCATCTAGTTTGCTGCTCATCCTCCTATACTGCAAAAACTCTGATTACATTTAGCATCTCGCTTTGGTTTGGATGGGTTGGGTCTCATTATGTCTAGTTCTGTTCTGGGAGAAAGGTGTGCAGCCTCCCAGATAGCCATCCTAATTTTCCACTTATGTATTCCTTGAATAAGATGTGTTAGACCAGAGTTCTCAGCCCTGGAAAAACGAGAAAAAGAAGAGGGTTGACTCACATCAAAATTGATTGTACCACAAGCCTGCAGATGTTACTCCCACATGAAAGCAACCCCCATTGAACAGACTGGAATTTACTCCTGAGTGAAAAGCATCTAATTGCAAAAGACCATGAGAGGACCTTCTCCTCCCCGTCCCCAAAAACCCAGCCTGAAGAGCACTGTCAATGCTCACTGAGCATAGAATAGTATGCAGATTAATTGTTCGATATGAATGGGATGCTTGGGTTGTGGAAAGGGAGTGAAATAAGTTATGCTGAAAAACAGCACACGCGGCTTGCTGAAGCACTGAGTGCAAGTGCTCTGTGCTTCAAGATTGTGTTGTATAGCCCACTTGTCTGTTTTTAAATGGGGCGGTGGTTGCTGACTCCAGCAGAAAACTACAAATGAGGCAAATAGACAGGACACTGCAAGAGCAGGTTTAGGGCTAAACACCACACACAATTCACTAACATCCCCCTTGGAGCCCATGTTGGAACTTACAGAGAAGGAAAGCCAGTCATATTGATGAAAATCTTCTAAAATATTTCATACATAAATTCATCTTTACTAGTCAGTACTGAAAAGATTGTACTACCAGATGTAAAAGTCTTTATACCCCTTTCCTTTCCCTTCTTTCTTTTGTTTGTTCAATTTGCTTAAAGGAGGAATAACAGTAAATGTCTAATGAACACCTTCAGTGACTATCAATTACTGTCAAGTTGTATACACTGCTTTTACATAAGATTCAAATTATTATGTATTATTTCACAATAGTATTATTTTACTTTTGAATTATAGTGACATCTTGTGGTTAGCGACTTAACTGTGCTGTGATGGGTTCATTTTTCTGACAACCCCCCCCCCCTTTCTCTTGCTCTTTCTCCCTATGTGATATGCATGTGCCTTTACATCATACTTTTATGATATTTGTATGATCTCATCTTTGATTTTTAATTTTTTAAAAATTAAAACATCCTTTATTAAAAAATAACTGTTAAAATACTTTAAAATCTAACACTGATTGTAAAGTGTTTTATGTATTGCTTTTAAGGTGAAATGGTAGCAAATGAATACTTATAACTGAAAAATAATAATAAATGTTTACATTTTAATATATGTGTAGTAAGCAAGTACTTCTGAAGCAATTTAGGAGTAAACCAGCTGTGCTTTCTTCTTTTCTTAATTTCAAAACTAAGGAATGCCTCTTGTTTCAAACTGATTTTTAACCAAGTTAGGGTGTGTGTCATATACAGATTTCTAGGGCCTCGTTACTCAAGAACAACTTGTTCTTATTTGAACTTTGTGAATGCTTTAAGATCATAAGCATTTCTTTTTGTCCCATTACAAGATCAGGTGGGGCAGGTACAAGAGATAAGACCTTTTTGGTGACAGCACCAGAAACTGTGGAATGCCTTCCTTATGAGATCTACTAGGTTTCCCATTTTCTCTCTCTTTAGAAGTTTGATGAAAAAGTCTTAATTGCTGACAGTCTTTAAAAGTTCAGTTATCTGCTGCTTTTCAGCCAGAATTTTATTATTCCTGCTTTTGCAGTTTTATGTGTACAGACACAAGAATAAGGATTGCTCCCAGGAAAGTGAGTATAAGAGTTGAACCTCAACATGTTTCCATAAATAATAGTACTTGCAGTTTGTTAATGAAAATTTTCCTGAAAATCCAAGCCTTTTCAGATATTGCAGCTTTGGTTTCCATGCAGGCCATTGTAAATACTGTTGGATTAGAATTCCCATCATCCCTCACCCTGTTCAGTAGCCTCTGGAGGGATGCAAATGGCCCATTCCACCTTCTGGAGTCTCTGGCAGAGGGCAAAAAGAATTTTTAAAAACCAAAACTTTTGCTGATGGTCATAACATCTGAGAGGTGTAGAAAATATATGATTGCAGTGTTTAGTAGGGCTCCCACATTTTAGCCAGCTGAGTTGCACTTGTTGTGCAAAATTACATGTTTTGAAGAGAACAATACATTTGTGTGCCAAAGGGTAAAGCCTGGTAGAGACCTTATTCCTGAAGAATACATATGTTTGTACATACTCCCAAAGCTATTTTGTAATCCAAAAGTTCGTTATTGGTAAAGGGATAATAAATGTGTTGAATTTTTCAATGAATTATATTTGTTCATTGTTACAGTTTTCACATCCATGTATTAAATCATAGGACTTCGCTCAAACAGCTGATATTTCTCTTTCTTTAGATTCCTGAATCATGTAAAGATAGTTCTGTGAAAACCCCTGCTGTAACAAGATGCAGATCACTGGTGCCTGCCAAAGTTAGTGGCTTAAGCAAGAAAATTGCAAAGACAAAGAAGAAAAACCATCAGGATGCTGAAAATAAATCAAGACTGCAAGTCACAATTAATGAAATATGGAAAACCTTCCAGTTTAAAAGGTGAATCTTCCTTTATCAAAATATCATTCCTTTCCTTTAGATTTTAGTCCTTTTATTTGCATATTGAATAGACATATTGAAAAGGTAGGTAATATATGATAATGCTGCTTCACCACATGGCTTAGTATCTTTCTCTCAGAAAACTGATAATGCAGCTCTTAACACAGGCATACTGGTATTCCCAGAGGCCCAAGACTGCTAAGGTTGATAAGGGCAGCTTGAATGGGTTCACTTCTATCCAGTAGAAGAAGATGGAACAAGAATGTAAATAAATACTGAACAGGCTTTGTTCTCTCCATTCTCCTCCTAAGTTGTGGAGGAGATCTTCAAAATTTTCTCATCTGTATGAGTTGCTAGAAATATTTGGCTCAAAACAGACTTTGTCACTGAACATTTCTTATAAATAATTTTATAAAGTTATTTATAAATTATTTTAAGCCAAGGTGTGTATTTTTTACAGTGGATACAGTATTTACATATTTGAAATCACTAGCAGTTGTTAAAATGTTTACTTTTTCCCCGCTGGGATCTATTTCCATGGATTGTTTTTTCACTTCTGTATAATTAAAGGGACTTCCTACCTTCTCTCATATTTTTTGCTACTTTCCACCTACTGTATTTATAAGTGACTATGAGAGCCGCTTGTGTAGTAGGCAGGTGTGGTGTCTTTTAACCTTGTGTTGCCATTGACTGCCTTTCACATCTTTACAGTGAAGTGAAACCAGTTCTGCTTGCTACAGGAGGGAGAAGAGCTGCCAGATCTTTGCAGCACTGGCATAGAAATGCAGACAGCTTGCATAGTGTCCCATTATGCTAAAGATGTTTGAGGCAAAGGTCTTGTTCAGTACCCATGGAGCGTAAAGGCCCACTATCACTATAAGTGGATGGAAGTGATGGCAACAGGGTAGTGGTCTGTGTGGATGGTAGCTAGTTGGCTGTTTCAGTCATGTGATGGGAACTGGCACTGTAGGCAAAACTGCAGGTGTGACACCCCAACAAGATTCTGGCCTGAGGATCAGGACCTGGCAATGTAGAAGGATAAGCAGATGCCATTCTAAACACTGATGGCTCAGTGAAAATAATGAATCTGGATACTGTTTTCATCAGCATAGTGGGGTACCTGTGTATCTTGTGTGGACACATTAAATCTATTGTTTTATAAAGCCAGAATCTGCCATTTAAATGTTGTGACCAAATAAATAAATATTATTAGATATAAAGCTGGACTTACTTTCCAGATTTCAAAAACTGCTATCTTGCTACACAAGAGTGCCTGTGGACTTTGTACTGTAAAACTGGTGTACTGAATCTCTGCTGGATGACTTGCAAAAGGGTTTGTCTTTGGGGTTGTATTTGTTAACCTTATATGGCAGTTGAAGTACATTTTAAATAATTCTTCCATAGTGCATAAGAAGATGGTAGTAGATCTCAGATACATATTACAACTGTTTTGGACCCCATTGTTTTTACTTATATTGGATCATAATGTCATCAGGACCCCACATTAACAAATGTTTAGACTTAAGATGTGTAGCGATTAAATTTAAAGGGAGAGCTCAGAGTACACCAGTGAATCAAGTGCTGTTTCTTTTACTGAGTTTTTTTTAAATTACCTTTATTGATTAAACATATAAGTACAACATCCAAACAACAAATCAATCACATAATATCACAAAACATCCAAAACAATAACAGCTTCTCAGATACTCAACACATATACATTAGGTACTTAAAAAGGCAGGAATCCTAATGTTACAAGTATTACAAACTATAATTCCAATCAATGTTGTTACTCTTTCTTTCTTTCTTTCTTTCTTCTAGTCATACCTTAGCCTTCTTCATTGTAGTAATAACTGTGTTTCTTAGATTGACTGGCCAGCCATTCCCTCACTGCCATCCCCCATAAGACAGCAAAGCATTCAGCCCATTTGTCTGAGACAGGAGGAGGTTTCAGTATTTTCAAACTGGATGTTTTTCTGTGAAGCACTTTATTTTTCTTGCTCACTTTTACTAACATAAAAGGCTACTTTATACTGAGACAGACCTTTGATCCATCTAACCCAGTATTACACGGACAACTATTTTCAACCAACAGTCTTCCTCAGATCTATTGGGAGATGCAGCTGATTCCATTTGAAATCTGGTGCATGCAAAATATGTGGCCTGTCACTGAACTCCTGCCCTTCCCTTTTGCTGTTGGGAGGAAAAGACATACTGTACTACCAGATTCCTGAAACAGAAGCAGTGAAGACTCTACCCCTTTTTGGTAGTTGTTGATATCCTTTAAGGGGAAAAAGGATCACAATAAGATTAAAATCACTTTGAACTGTTAAAATATTCTGTTTACACACACCTTTAGTCCTAATTATTTCCTTTCATTTTGCAGGGAATCTCAAAAGCTACCTTCTTGCAAAAAAACAGAACCATTGTCTCCAGTCAAAGATAACATTCAGCTCACTCCTGACACAGATGAGGATACTTTTAATAAACCCGAATTCAGTCATGTACAACGGAAGATATTTCAATGAACCCATACTGTGGATTTGAGCAATTTTATAATCATTGGCCAACATAGCTTCTGAACGAATCTGGATTAATTGTTCCTGGAAACAAAAATCAAAGTAACATTTATATATATTTGGGTGTGAGCTGTATATTGTAGTTTCATCCAATTTTGTTGAATACCTCCTTGAATAAAATTATTTTTGTTACAAATTTGGTGTTTGGCTATTGTTATAAGTATGACAACAAAAGCAAAAGTAGTTAGAAAACAAGCTGGGAAAGGATACAAGCTGAATATTTTTTTACTGCAGAAATGATGGTTATTACTCATTTTGTGCGACATGCAGGTTGTCATTGGGATGGGCGGACAGAAAATTTGAGAACATATATCCTTTAAACATGCATAAGTATGAGTCTAGTGTAAGAGCAGAAACATCACTCAGGGCTGAAACACACAGGCAAAATAAAGCAGCTTCCAGCTGCTTTGAAGTTGCACTGTTTAGACAACGCAGAAGGTGGAAGTGGTTGAGAAGGGAAACAAAGCCACACTCTGGGGCTAAAAACTGGAGCAAAAAGAAGCTGGGATACTCCAACTCAAGGCAGAAAATCCACATCTTCACATCATTGTATAAACAGTCTAGCACTAGCGTGGGACTGCGGTAAAGTAAAAATGTGATCGTCCATAATGCAGTGAATGTAATTATAAAATACACAATACACGTGGTGGTGTGTTTGTGCAATGGTGCGCATGCATGGTGGGCAAGTGTAAAAAAATAATAATCACATGGCACAGCTTAATGACAACTGTGCATGTTTGGGCTGCTTTCAATGCGGACAGCAGGGTTTCAACCGGCTTTCAGATAACACAGGATGGAGCCACTTTTTCCTCATCTTCTCTGGCCCTTAGTTGAAATGAATGTGAAGTTGCAAATACTTGCATGCTAGCAACTCCATGAAAGATGTAATTCTATGCAAATTTATAATCAACAGATATTTTTATTAAATTCTGGCAAATATATTTGAAGAGTGTATCTTGCTAAAAGGTCTTTAGCAAGAGAGTATCTTGCTAAAGCATTTTTTTGTTAGAACAACTAATAACCCTTTTAGTGAACAGCCTGATCACCCACCTGCTACAGAGAGAACTTGACAAGCTGTGCACAAAGCTTGGGCTTAGGTACATGTCTAACTTTCTGGGGTGGAGATGGAAAACAATGTTTTGGACAGCTAAGTATCAGTATCAATTCATACAAGCTTTTTAATAATAATAATTAATTTAGTCTATCAGGAGAAATAATATAGATGGCTTCCATGTCTGTGTACTGCAGATACCCATAATTTCCAAGTCATGGTAGTAGTATCTTAACATTTGCCTGCTTTCCTCCTTGTTAGGAGGTTGATGCAATTTTTTTAGGTGGGATGTCTCATTATATTACTAAGTGTACAGCACTGCCTGATCATTCTGGATATACTAAAAGGGCCGAGTTCTGGATACACCAGAAGCAGGAAGACCTCCTGCTTTTCTTCTCCACTCCTTTTAACCTCAATAATCTAACCAGTGCCACCTCAGAAAGCCCTCACTCATTTCCCCACTCTTTGGCCTGTCCATACTAAACAGTTATAGTGCAATGATTCCACTCTAACTGCCAAGATTTTATCCTATGGAATATTCAGTTTTGCAGTTTAGAGAGAGACATTTAGAATACCCAGCAAGAGAGCTCAAATGTCCCTGACAAAGCCACAAACCCTAGGATTCTATAGGATAAAAAGATGGCAGCTAAAGTGGAATCGTAGTGCTATCCCTGTCTAGAGTAGGGCCTTTGTAAATTTTTTCTGTTTCAGGAACCTTGTAACAGTGCTTTAAAACAAAACAAACAAATAAACAGCTTCATTTATATACCGCTTCATACCGCCTAAGGAGTGTCTAAGTGGTTTACAACTGTAAGCTACTTGCCCCCAACAATCTGGGTACTCATTTTAGCGACCTCGGAAGGATGCAAGCCTGAGTCGAGCTTGAGCCCTTTTGCTGGTCTTGAACTCGCCACCTTATGGTTTTGAGTGAGTGGCTGCAGTACAGGCATTTAACCACTGCACCACCAGAGCTTTAGAGATTCCTCACTTCCTTTCGTACCCCTAAATAAAATTCCTAATGAGTTGTGACAAACCAGGTGCAGGAAGGAAAACGTCCTGCAAGGCAGCTATACAAAATCTGGTTCTCATGATTTTTCTTACTGGAAAAGTACTTTCCTTAAATATTTCAGCTTATATTATCATCTTTTTTTAAAAAAACAACTACTTACTGAATGCATAAATAGCCATATTCTTTCATTTGTACATTGTCCTATTGATGAGACAGCCATGGTCTTAAGCTTGAGTAAGGAGCAGAGTATCTTTTTAGAGCAGAAAAAGATCAAGGAACATCTGCTGGAGCAATCCACTCTAGGATCTCCCAATGAGTAGAAGCCCTATCTCTGCATTGCTGTTTATATTGGAATATTCCTATTCCAAACCATTGAGTAGTTTCATTCTGCCCACACACAAAGGTTGAACGAAGTCCTAGCAATGCATAACAGTTTGGACCAAATCCCGTCCTCTTTGTCCAAACCGCTCAGGAACCAGATGCTTATACTCATCCTCCCTGTCTGGACTGCATAATGGGAGACATAAATGATGGGATGGTGGGAGTGCCATGGGTCCCCCCCTTCTTTTTTTCAAAGTATCCCCCATGTTTATACAGCTGGAGACAGTAAAAATTCCACAACTCCTGTTAAAAGCTCTTTCTACCAATACCTTGTTGTCTGCAGTTACAGTATTTGCAGGAAATTTTACTTATGAGGCATAAATAAATTTTAAAAAATGGGAAAAAATGAATAAATGTCATTTAAAAATTTAAAAATTATTTTTGTATCAATCGCAGCCCTGGTGAGCTGAGAGGTGATAAAGAAATGCCTTGAAGGAATAATAATGAATAATTTTCCTAAGTACCAAAAAAAGAACACCACAGACTTTGCTCTGAACACCCATTCTTTCTTTATTAACAACAACAACGCAAGACATGAAATGCGGTTGTGTGTTTCTCACACTATCCAGTTTGACCCTGGAAATCTGTACTGCACTTACCTTTTTAACTGATATTGAGTCCAAGTGAAAGCTGTAGCTAGAAGCATTTAATGTATCTTTTGAAGTACTGTTAGAACTGAAAAGGGCAACTGCCTTGGAAGACAATCAGTTGAGGAAATCTCTGAAGCAGAAATGGTCAGCTTCGTCTTTCTTCTCTGCCCTCCCTGACTCATGCATGCCACTGGCTTTGTTCCAGAAATTAATCTTACTCGCTGTTAAACTGGCTTCAAACACAAATAGTCAATCAGCCTCTGAAGCAACTGAAACCATCCTCCAGGTAATTTATCAAATAAATCATGTCAAAAATTAAGCATTTTAAAAACTGTATAAGCTTTCCTGCTAACCAGCCTGCTTTATCAGATGCTTCCCAAGCTATCTGATATAGGAGACCAGCAAATCCCTGCCCTCCAGGGTTCAGGAACAGGTACCATATTTGTGCCCATCAGCTAAAATTGTTTTGTTCTGTCCTAGAAACACACCACAAAATAAAAGCTAAAAACACTAATCTAAATATTAAATAAATATTGCATATGGTTTTACAGTTTAAGGAGAGACATTCCATATGGTTTGTTTACAGCTATAGCAAAAATCCTGAATTTTATTATATACTCTTTCTTTTTCTTTTTGGTAAACATCTCTTCGTTAAAATGCTTTGTTGGCTTGCATTATACATATGGAACTCTGATCAAGAAAATGCTTAAAATTATACTGTACTAGCAACAAACTCTTGCCAGAATCTACATGTAAATTATTCCTTTCATTTGTCCATTTTGCTGAAATTGAGGGAATAAGCTTCTCAGAACTTGCATTGTGTCCCCATGCAGCCCATTGCCTAACATGTTTGCTGTCCTTTTTTCCCTCTGAGAAACAAATTCACCCTGAGCTCTGGGAGCAAGTCTGCCGCTCCTAAGGAAAACAAACTTTAGAAGGATCCATCCTATCTTGCTATTTGCAGTGAGGATAGGCTGCCAAATAGATACATTTTTAGCACGCATGGTGCTACTCAATGGGCTTCTTTGTCATGCTCAAAATGGGGGACATTTTGGAATTTCTCCTGGACAGAAGGCTGAAATGTAAGACATGTCCTGGGAAAGGAAGACAACTAGTCTCCCTGGTTTGGACTAATCTGTGCTTCTTAGTTCAACCAACCTCACAGGGCCATTGTGAGAGGAAGAGACTGATGGGTGAAAAGCAAGAACCATATAATCTGGAACTCCTTGGAGGAAAGAGGGGAAAAATGCAAGAAAGGAAATCCAGGACATGCTTTATGCTTCTGTTTCATCTTTGCACAGACTAGGATAATTATATTTCATGTTGTCATTTAAAAATATCTAGTTAGCTTTAAATTATAGTCTTCTGTTAAAGGCTGTAAAGTCTTAAAAGTGCCAGCTTTATTCAAAAAAGATATGTGGTTCCCTCAGCATGGTTACATTGCTTAGAATTTCTATAGAATTTCTATTTCTATTGCTAGCAGGGGTACATGGCTTAGAATTGCTATATGCCGAGCCTGAGGCAATTTTTACAGCAAGCCTGGCACTTTTCAAGAATCACCACTTTCCAAAGATTTTTCAGGTTGCCAAGCAACCTGAAGATCAACTAAATGGCCAAAAACTTAATCACAGCTCAGATGGAGCATGTTACGTCTAATATCATGTGCATTTGAAACGTCAAGGTTTCAAAATGCAAATTAATATTTGTCTTGGATCAAAAAGCAAGTGCACAGAGGTCAGCTACAGTGAACACATCCATCTTTTCATGAAGCTCTGTGCATGATCTAATTTCAAGGGGTGTTGTGGTTCATTACTGAATTGCTCTTGGTTTCCTGTGTCTGACATACAGTCTGCCAGGAATATGCTTTTTGGAGTGGAGGGATGATACTGAACCATATTCATGGGTTTGCAATGGGAAAGGGGTATACAGAAGGTACGAAACAGCCTTAGCATCTGCCTTAATTCAATACAGAAGTCAGGGGGCTTGCAGTAAACACTGCTAATGTGGAATGCTGTTGGATCAGGACTCCACCATGCCACCCCCATCATGGCTATTGAGCATGCTCAGTTCTCATTGTGATTAAAATATTTTCAATATATTTCATTATATTTTCATACTTCTGCAAACTTCAAGATTCCCCAAAGGCTGCCAGTATCTCCTCCTCCTTCATGGTGGAGCCATTTCGGCTACATAACAAATGCTTGAACACCTGGAAATGTGGGGAATTATTTCAGAATGCATACTGAAACCTCAGGTATTGGCTAGATGCCTTTTCTTATTAGGCTGGTGAAAAAAAACAAGTATACAGTCGTTGTTCAGGTTTCAGTAGGATATAATTAAAGATGTACTGTCACAGTGATCAAGGAAAATATGGTATGAAAGTGTGCTTAACATTTTTCTTGGCTTGAAATTTTTGTTTGTGTATGGTTGAGATACAATTTGAACTTGCAATGTACAATTAGGTCCTGAACATGTGCATCATCATTCCTCCATCAAGGCAATGATCACATTATAATAATTGTTCTTCCCCCTTAAGTGGATAAACAGACAAGTTAGCATGTCAAGATGTTTTCTGAGCTTGCATTTAGAACTGCTACCCAGAGGATGGGAAATGAGGGCATTTTGAGTTTATTTCTCCCAAACAATAATTATGATTCCAAAATGAACTTTCCCTTCATTCCCCAAATTCCTAGCATTACAGAGAGTGAGACAACCTAGAACTCTTACATTTGTTCCTTTTGCATTCTCTTGGTCACTTCCCTGCCCTTTTTGTCTGGATACTTAAACTGTGTTTCTAAATGCTCTGCTAAAGTTTTAAGGTACTGCAATGCTAGAAATTTGGGGATTACAAGGTGGAGGTAATTTTTAAAAAATGAAAGAGGAATGGTGATGGACTTGCAATTGTGTTTGAAACACCAGGATTGTACTGCCAATTTGTTCAAAGGCTAACAGATCCATCCACTGTAAACAGTGGAATAGTACTAGACAAGTTTTTAAACAGTTAGCTGAGAAGAGATTAGATATCTTGTGTCACTCATAACCCTGCCATATAAGCAGTTACCATGTAAAATATTAACAGCTTCATACAGCTCAGCAAAAATTATTTTATTCATTTCTTTGGATTTTTAAAAAAGCTTCTTGAAATGAATGCTGTTGGGATCACACATTCATTAATGCCAATGAGATGCATAAAGGTAAAAGTAAAGGTGGTCCCTTGACATGAATGTCTAGCAGTAACTGTGCTCATCTCCATTACTAAGCAGAAGAACCAGTATTATCTGAAGACAAATCCGGTGGCCAACACTGTTATCTTCCCACTGAAGTGGTACCTATTTATCTACTTTATTTGCATGTTTTCAATCTGCTAGGTTGGCAGAAGCTAGTGACAGGAGCTCACCCTATCATGCAGCACAGATTCATCCATCCACGACTAAAATTTAAAGAAAAATCAAAAAGCAAATCTTGATTTTGCCATTTTATATAAATGACACCATTTTATTACACTGTTGTATATCATGGGACTTAACTATCCACAGATTTTGGTATCCAGGGGAGGTTCTGGAACCAAACCTCAGTGGATAACGGGGTCCAATGTATTAATACTGCTGCCACTACAGACTATGTGTCTGGCCTCAAGATAAATGATATATGTAGTGTTCTCAGAACTCAGGTACAGTATATGATACAAAAATAATGATTAATTAAACTGAAGTTGAACATAACAGTCAAGTTGACTTCATGGTATATGTATAAGAGACTTCCAAGTCACCCTATCATCAACACTCATGCTCAGGTCTTTCAGATTCAGGGCTGTAGCTTGAGTCTGTCCATTTATTCTTTCTCTTTTCTTAATGACTTTCATCTTACCAAGCATTATTGGCTTTTCTTGTGAGTCTCCATGATAGGGTCAAAGTACAACAGTCTCAGTTTAGTCATCTTGCCATCTCAGAAGAGTTCAGGCATGGTTTGCTCTAGATCTCATTTATTTGTCTTTTTAGCTGTCCATAGAACTCTTCTGCAGCACCAGATCACAAATTAGTTGGTAAAGCAAGGAAATAGACACAAACACAATAGAAAATGTATGGTTTTCTGTGGCACATGGATTCTGGAATGATATAATACAGTGATGCGATTAAAGGTAAAGCATGGGTGGGAAAACCATGGGGGCCAATTTCCCCTTAGATCCCATCCACCCAAGGAAACACAAATAATTCTGTTTTCCTCAGCAGCCCCTTTCAAAATGTTGACACCTCCTGAAATCATTCTGAGAAGCACTACAGAGGAAAATTGAGATATTGAGGGTAATATGGGGATTTGGGCTGCTTGTGAGGTGGAGTATACTCGGGGATTGGTTAGAGTCAGCAATGGCAGGGGGATGCCTTGAGGACAGTTTAGCAAGCAATAAACTCAGTTTTCACTTGGCCACACACTTTCCCTCCCTGTGCCCAGAACAGAGACAAATCCACTAGTGACTTTCAGCAGGTCACCCTCTCCCACTCTTAGAAAAAAGACAATTTCCAACATTCTCAGTATAAATCTTGCCAAAAAAAAAAAAAAAAAAAACCCCAAAAAAACCTACCCTCTATGATATGTCACCATGGGCTGGAGTGAATCTGAAAGCACATAACTACAAAGATGGCATGATATGGCCATGGGTTTTGTTTTGCCACCTTCTATTTGAAGGTGTCTTGTGTAGGAAGGGGGGTGGGGGGAGAGAGGTCATCACCATGGGTTGGCAGCACACATCACCGTGGGTAGGCAGCACACAAGTCGTGTGGTTACAGTGTTCCCATTATGACTAGATGTATTGTGTTTTTATTTGAATTAACGGTAATTCTTTCCAGACTTACATCTACACATACAAATTAACATGTACAAAATTTATTCTTCTGTCTTGTTTTCTAGATGATGCATTTGTTTTGCTAATAGGTAAGGAGCCATCCTGATGTGACAGCCATTATGGCATAGTGGCTTGAGGTCTGGAAACTTGGGGCATGAATCCCCATTAAGCCATCTGACCCCAAAGTGTGACTTTGAGCAAGTCATGCTCCCTCAGCCAGGGGGGAATGCAATGGCAAACCTCCTTTGAATAAACTTCGCCAAGAAAACCCTAGCACAGGAATGCCATAAATTGGCATTGACTTGAATGCACTGAACCAGTGTGGTGTGGTGGTGTGGTGGTTTGAGTACAGAACTAGAACTCTGGAGTTGTTGTTGTTAACTGCCTTGGAATCGATTTTGACTCATGGTAACCCTGCAGATGAGAGTCCCCCTGTCCTCAACCTCTCTGCTCAGGTCTGCAAACATACTCTTTTCCTGTGAATCTGAACTGCTCTTTTTGTAAGAGTATGAAGAGGAAAAGGAGAAAAAGGAAGCCTTGAACTAAGCTCACCTGGTTTTAGAGTAATAATTATTCTCTAGTTGTTTGTGGAAGATTTTGACAGGCCTATAAAGTGCAGCTGTATTTTAGGGGAGATTTATTTTCTGATGTTTAGCTTTCTGCAGAAAGTCTAGACATGTAAGGTATTTGAATAGGGCTCCACTCTATTACAAAAAGGCTGCTCCCCCACACACCCCTAACAGCTGTGTGTGTTTTTGTTGATGACTAATAACAAGCAGTACTGGGAAATAAATGCTGCTTAGAAGGCATTTCTAGCTTCATCCAAAATGTGGTGAAAATGTAAATGCAGTTAAAAATAATCCAGAGGAACTTTATCTGAAAACAAATCCCTCTCAGGCAGGAATACCAATCAAATAAGTTTGCAAAGGTATCTTGTAGCACATTGGGAGACTAACTGTGTGAAAGAAGTTGTAACATAAGCTTTCATGCGCTTGGTCTACTTCCTCAGATGTATGGAGTAAACAGGTTGTAGGTTATATACCATATGACAAATTCATTAATAACTTTGAATGAGTCATTGGATAGGCAAACTTACTTAATTGGAATGCAAATAGAACATCTTTCATGAAGTTATAGGAAGCTGCAAATTACTACAGTAGCTATATATATTGGATGAAATCCTGTTTGTGACATATGCATGCGTAACATGAGGCTATGTACAGATACAGGGGGAAACTAATGGGCACGAAGGGGTAGCTTGAAGCCACCCCCACCCACATAGCACAGACCCAAGGGCACCCTTGGCCACAGGCACAAATTGGAGCAGAAAGAAACACTGCTTTTTGGGTCATATTTCTGCGGCCCAGGTGCAATCTTCCATGTGTCTTGGGGTGTGCATCATCTAATCACCACACCCCCAAAGCTGAGCAGAAGCTGGCTTGTTTGGCACATCTGTTCAGGACCACAGCTGGCCCTCCACATTTGACTTTTGCGCCTCTGATTATTTGCGGTTTTGATTAATATGTTCTCGCTAGGAATCTCCAGGTCCTCTAGCACAACTCTGCCAGAAGTTGACCATAGGGTTGTGCTGGAAAATGTAGAGGTTCCTAGATAAAACACTTCTCTAGGTATTTGTAGGTCCTCCAGTATGATTCTATGATCAACATTTGGCAGATGTTGACAACAGAGTTGCACTGGAGGACCTAGAGATTCCTAGAGAGGTGTTCTCTTAGATAAAAACAATAGCGTTTTTTTTTATTTGCGTTTTTTCCACATTCACAGGGGTCCTTCACCCCTAACCCCAACAAATGTCAAGGGACTACTGTATATTGTTTTTGGGGATGCTGTGGAAGTAGATAATCAGTTCTTCCTTATGCGATATCCCCCCAACCCAAGGCAGTATTCAAGTGAACTGCTATGGCCGAGAGAGCAGGGAAACATGTAGGCAGAACAACACCAGCTGTAGTTCTACAGACAGGAAAAGAAAGCTGGCCTCAGGATTTCTGGTGAAGATCTGGGAGGGTAGTGCAGCCTGGTGGAATCTCCTTCTTTGCAGGTTTTTAAAAAGAGGCTGGATGGTCATCTGTAGGGAATGCTTTGATTGGGTATTCCTGCATGGCATGAAATTGGACTGGATGGCCCATGTGGTGTCTTCCACCACTTTGATACTATGAGTGTATGGTTGCCTCCATTAGACAGTAAATGGTTGTGGGGTGAAGTCTGGGTACTTGAAACCTGGTTTACCGAGGTGAGGGGGATGCATAACTGGATGGATGGAGCATGATACTTCATTTGCATGATGTGGAATCACTGTCATTATTAATGGTCAATAAAACTGAGAGAAGAAATTATCAAACAATCCCATAAACAGGTCCTAGTTATTATCATAATAAAGAGCTTGCTTGAATTAATTATTTTGTCTTGCTGAATGTATCAATAACTGTGCAAATTTAAACATGTGAGCTCAGGAGTAAATAAATCGCAATCAGTTTAATAAGATTGTTTCACTTATTGGAGAGGTCCATGATGGTGAGAATTATTCACTGTTTGTAAGAAAAAAACAAGTAACCTTGTCTCTCTCCTATCTTGGGAAAACCTATTAACAGCTGTGCTAAACTTTGTGTAAAATGCCAGTTGTATTCAAGGGACCATTTCATGCTTATTTTGGGATGCCTTAGAGACAAGTAATCAAAGAGCAGGCCTCCACTTAGGCATAACGTCTGCAAGACCCAAGTTTCCCTAGAGCCATATCATTATTGAATAAAACTTTTCTTGGATAATGAACATGATAGTTTTAGATTGCCTTTGTGGATTTCTAATCTCTCCAAAAGGTAGAAGCTTCTGACTTATCAAGGAAACATCAGCCATTCAGTTGTATGGTTGCTGGAGTGAAAACTGGTGAAGGCTCCATTTAATGGTTGTGTAGAAGAGGGTATTTCAGAAGATATGGTTTGTTACCTGGTTGTGTGACAAGGTACAGCAGCCCTCTCCAGTTTGCACTCTAGGAACATCAGTGTTAGAACTTGGATTCTTCATACCAATTGAGCTGCCTTTTGCTTTTTTGTTATTTTAAGATTCATTTTGGGAGCCATCTGCCTAAAAATACCCAGTATAAACAGATAATTACTCTTCTTCTGGATGCTGTTAGAAGAAATATATCTGACTTTCCACCTGTTCTGGGGATACTAAGCATCTCTCTGTGTTTTATCCACAACAGTAGATGCTCTTATCACAATATTACTTCAAAGAGGTATTTGGTGATTTCATTCTGAAGAGCAAATAGGCAAACCAAGCACAGCTTAGTAATATTCTCTGCCATACACTATTTTTATTTTCCATTTATTCATTTAATCAGCACTTTGGGCAGAAATAAAACAATCTTCCATATATACTGCAAATATTTAAAAAAGTGAAGCTGGTTAAATGAAAATGCTATTGTTCTATATCCCGATATTGTAATATCTGCCTTTTAAAAATTAACCGTTTTACCAGAGTGGTAACATGGGGCAGGGGGCATAACATAATATACCTTTCTGTTGTTTTTCTGTAATTATGAGTATTCAGAAAAGTGTACCACGTAATAATAATAATAATTATTATTATTATTATTATTATTATTTCTTACCCGCCCCTCTGTAAAACAGTCGAGGCGGGGTACAACAAGGTTAAAAACAGATTACAGATTAAAATAATTCAAGAGTTCCATCCCAACCTCCCCCCTTAAAATAGGATTAAATTAGTTAAGTTTAAAATTAAATTACTAACAATAAGATTTCTTAAATTACTAACGTAAGATTTATTATGCAAAAAATAACAGATTATAAAAATGGTGCCCATCCTGAAGGTTATCCTGAATTGAGCTGTGAATAGTTTGCCTGTCCAGAAGATCCTTGCTCCATCCAATAAAAAAGCCAACTTCTAACAAGGGATGGAAGACTACTGTTAAAGACATCTACACTTGCAGAGATTGTGGAGATTTTGAGAAGACCACAGTTCTCAAAAAGATTGGACTTTTTTCTGGTAAAGAAAAGTGATGGAGGCAATTCTGGGAAACCAAGGGAGACAAGTGATGTTGTATGGAAATCCAACCCTTGTAAAACATTCAGAAAACCATGGCGATTCCTTAGTACCGTATATACTTTATAATTTGACCACGTGTATAAGTCGAGGACAGATTTTGGGGCCAAAATTATGGATTTTGATATGACCCATGGATAAGTCAAGGGTAAAACTTAGGGGCATGTAACAAATGATGTAAATGATGATGCAAAAGAAAACGATGCCAAAGAACTTAGAAAATCCTGGTATGCCTAACTATTTGTGCTCATCTTAAAGGCTGGATGGATGAGTTAGTAGAAGGGATCCACGCTTCTTTTTGGTGCTCATAGAAGATCTTGCCTTTTTATCACTCTATTCAGAGAAAGGGGATAGTTCCTTTTTATATATTAAAGTACAATACTTTCATTGGACTGTGGATAGGTTGACTCAAGTATTCTGGGTCAATTTTTTGACTAAAATTTATAGATTTATACATGAGTATATGCAGTAATTCTTTATTCACTTCATGAAGCTTTGGGTGTTTAACTTGTGGTTTTTAATGTCTTCAACAGCCAATTAATCCTAGATATACTACTAGTCAAGATGAAGAAGACAGTGCAGTCTCCAGTTTGGCACAATAGCTCACCTATTTTCAGCTTCCTATTCTTGACATGCCATTTGTCTCCCAAGCAACTCTTCTTGGTTGCAAAGGATAGCAAACAAGGCAAAGTGTGACCCTTAGGCCACATGAGGCTCTCCAGGGCTGCTTTCCAGATTCCCCCATGACCTTGTTGAGGTCCTCCAAAAGGTGAATTCACACATGGGGAAGCCTCTAGGAATGGGAATTTACCTTTAAAATATATAACTGCTGTCCACTGCATTATTTGACATCAAACTGCACACACACAGTGGCCTGGCCATTTTTAAAAACCTAATATGGACTTCTGCCCACTTCTGATTTGTTTTTCTTTTTGAGGAGCATTTTTTGGCAGTCCATGTGACCCCTGAAAGGACTTAGCAGCAGAAAATTGATCCCTGGACTCACCACAATTGACCATCCCTGTTCGAGGGCAACAACAGGAAACATGGAGTGTCATTAGCCCACAACTCCCATAAATCCTCAGCTGGCATAGCCAATGATAAAGTATGCTAGGAATTGCACTGAAGTCAAAGATGGAGGGTTGTATAAGTTCAGAGTTTATGATACTGCAGGACTCTGTCATTGCTTCACCAATCAGAAAATCTAGGAACGTACTCATACTCTCCTGAAGCCATTTGTCATAGAGAAAAAGCCCATCTTTTAATGATGCCCATTCATTGTTGCCAATTTTGGCAGTGAAGACACCCCTCTTCTTAGGCACAGAAGCTTCCAAACTGCTGTGATGCACATCCTAAGGATCATCATAGTTACCTCTGCGCACCCACATTGGATAGGATCCTGATGCTAGTTTTTGTTAGAGCTGGCCTGTGCAGATTAATACAAACTAATCCTAACTAATCCAAGTGCCATTCATTTCAACAGATCTACTCCAAGCATGACAATGGGGGGATACAGACTGGCAGAAAGGGGCAGAGAAATGCCACCCCTTTCTGCCCAGGATGGAGGTCACAGCAGACAAATGGCACAGCCTCCAGGAGACCTAAAAAGAACCCGCTCCTGGCAGGTTCTTTTTATGCTGCATGAGGGGCGCCATTGGTGCACTCATGCGCAATCATGACATCTGCATGATGTGGCGCTTTTTGGGCTCTGCACTGCATGGATGTCATCATTGTGTGCCCCATGTGGACAGGATGCAGCAAGATGGCGCCCGCGCACTCATAGTAGGGTTGGGCACGTGTGGATGCCCAGCCCTACCTAACCCTAATTTTGGCCCCAGGCTGGCACAAAGCACCGGTCGGTACGGGGCCTATGTCTAGATCCCACCCGCAGGACATCATTATTAGGAATTCAGAAATATAGTGGAGATCAGTAACTTATTTTAATATTCATATAACTCATCCTTTCCATAATTATACCAAATCTCTAGAAAACTAAAGGTGACCTCTCTAGAAGCAAAACAACCATTGAAAATCTTGAAAGTACCATTTCTGATTCTCATACAGAAAAAAAGAAGAACACATAGTTTCAATGAAGAGTTCCTTGGGGTGTAATCCATGCTCCAGCTTTTCTGAGCTGCATCGTTTGCCTATATTCTTGTGGCTATTCCAGTGCCACTGTGTGTTCCTCTTGCCAGACAGGTGTTGCTTTAAACTGCATGATGACTAAAACTTACTTGTTTGAATTAAAAGGGTTTCTGCCGTCCTCACCCAAGCCAACATCCAACAAAATAAATGTAATACAGAAACACACATGCACCACAGCTGCAGACAGAATCATTAAAGTAGACTAGACAGTGCTTATTCCTAACTGTATTATTCCTAACATGGTTTTCTTTCCAAGCAGAAATGAATATCAGTTTGCAAACTAGCACAGTACATTCCTAAAATACAGACAAATGAAAGGTCGTACAAAAAAGAATGGCAAAGGAGAATGGTTTTGAGATACACAACTGGTAGAATTTAAAAAATACATAAAATGATTTAAGATGTTTTGCAAATGTAATTCTTTTCAGCAGATCCTAGCATATCATCCAATCTTTCACAAATGAAAGCCAGGACACATGTGGCCAAGCAATTTCAAAGTATGGTCAAGATGGCAAAGGTTATTAATTAGGAAAAATAGATAAGCTTGGGGGGATGGGGCTGCAGCAGCTTATTTTTGCCTAAACCTATTGGGAAGAATAAGATTTCACCCCAACTCCTCTCCCTGAATTAACTGAGTACAAACTACTTTGAACCCAGTTTGCAGCAACTGAAGTAAAGCTGAGAACACAGGGGTGAATGGGAGGAAAGAGAAACACAGGATTAATTGGGACTGTTCCTACTATATCAGGATAGTTGGGGGATTTGTTCTTAGCCTGTATTTACTTCAACAAAAAGTGGGTCCAGGTCCCTCAAGATGTTTTAGCTTTCATCTCCCAGCAGTCCTAGCCAACATGGCCAATGATCAGAGACAATGGGGCACTATAGTTTCAGAAGGTCAATTTGATCAACAGGGCTTAAGGCCCATATTTCAGGCTAAGTAACTTTTAATCCTCTTGCACTTTGTGAGTTAGAATAGGGAGATTTTAAAAAACAAAACAAAACAAAAGTTTACTTTTATACAGTTGTCTTATCTTTGACAGATATTAAGATAAAGCTCAGAGCAGAGTTCAAACAGCAAGAACACAGTATCCTGATAAAGCTTCTGTTAGCAGTTCAAGGCTTGCTGCCTCAGCGCTAAAGGTTAGCTACCTTTCTACTTACTCCTAGTTTAAACTATTACAAGATGCCACATATGTATTTGTACTCTGACCACAATTCCACTGAGGGACCTGTGCTCATGAACACCCCATCTGCTGACTCCAGTCCTATAGGGAAGAAACAGATGGGCAGGAAAAAGTGGCTTGAAGCTGCCTTTTCTAAAGCCACTTTGGGGCTTTCCAGACCGCCCAAAAGGGGTGGTCCGTACTCGCCCCAGGAAGCAGCAGGATGGGGCCGAGGCTGCCATACCAGCAGCCTCCGTGGCCCCATCCTGCCACTTCCAGAGGCTGTGGGGAAGCGGCAAACTGCCAGTTCCCCGCAGCCTCTAAGCAGGGTGCAGCAGGCACCCTGGGCACCCACTGCACCCCACTTGAGGAGATGGGCCTGAAGGGAGAAAGGGGCTGTCGCCGCGGCCTCTTTCTCCCAGGGTCTTTGCCACGGCTGTGTAAAAGCCGCGGCAAAGACCCAACACTAAAAAGGAGTTCCGTTTGGAGCTCCTTTTTTGTGCTGCAGAAAGGGCGCAATTTGCACCCTCCTGTGGCGCAAAGGCATCCTGTGCATAGCGGGCCTAGCAGCTGGGCACATGATGACGCTCCCAAAGTGCGTCCGTATGGACGCTGCCATTTTAAAATGGCGGCGTCCATATGCTTTAGGGTTAGGGAGGGTGTGAAAGCTGCGCCCTCCCTAACCCTAAAGGCGGGCTTTCAAGCCCTTAAGACGCCGCTTTGTGCCCGTCTAGATCGGGCCATTGAAACCTCACTAACCGCACCTCCAGCTCCCAAGGCAGCTGGAGTGCTCATGTCATGACCACATGACAAGACTTCAAGCCAGGAAGAAACGGGAAAAGCTGTTTCTTTTTGAAACAGCATAAGGCGCTTAGAGGGCACTTTCCTGGTGGCTTCAAGGCATGTGTCATCTAAACGTCACACTTTCAAGCCAGCCTGAAAGCACCTTTTTTGCCAATCTGTTTAGCCCCATATAGACTTTTTCCCAGATTGTTCTCACTGGGATCCACATGCAAAGTGTACTTGAAAGAGGCCTATTACATGTCCCAGGAGCAGCCCCCTTCAAAAGATTGATTTCCATATGGATGTCATGTTCAGGGAAAGCAAGCATGTTCATGTTTGTGGGAGTAAATGTTCTTTTACTCTAAAGCAGTGGTCAGCAAAATGCCGCCTTGTCTTTTTCTGAGCCCCAGTTCACTCCTGCCAAAGCAAAGTTGAATTGTCTCTCTTGGAAAACTCCAAGGGCTGGAATTCACTTTTTCAATTGGTTACTTCTTTATTTATCAATTTTATTTATTGAATTTATAACACACCTTTCTTCCAGGATGGTTACTGGGGTGGGGGGGGGGGGAGCACTACTTTTTGTCATCAGAAAATACATATTTTTCAAAATTAGAAGTCAATAGCTGGCCACATTTTGTTTCTTGCAAAAGGCCTGGCACAGTTTCCATCTCTTGATGTAAATTTTAGTGTTTAACTCCACCTCCTGGTGGTATTCCTCTTAGAGGAAGGCAGAACAAGGCTTTAACAAAAGCAAGTTCATAAAAGAGTGAACTACAGCTCTCTTTAACTACCAAGCAGTGTGGAAGTCTCTGGTGCTCACCAGTTCTCAGCTGCTAAGCAGACAATTCCTGCCCAGGTTTACCTGGTCTTAAAATCCCTTTATTTGCTTCTCATGCACCGCCATTTTCACTAATACTTTAAAAAGAAGATACATAATTTAAATTTCTTTTAACACTGAAGCGTATATCCTTGCTACCTTCCATGGGCAGACTAACAGCCAGATACAAAATATACGTCCATGCCATTTGCTTAGGATAGTTTCTTCCACCACTTGGTTCTTAGGGTAGGTCCTGCCAACGACTTGACCATCAATCTTTCGGGAGAGCCCACATCAGACAGAGAGCACTTTTCATCTTCAAGCCAGTTGTGTGAATCACAGCCCAGATGTCTAACCACAGCTGTCACCAAGAAAAGTCTTATGTTTTTAGGAGACATTCCTTACAGTTTGTTTTGCCAATAGTTAAAAAGCCTCCAAACATCTCCTGGGAAGCATAAGTCATGTACACAAAACCATCTTCATCTTTATAATCCCGGTATACTTCAGCCAGAGTTAGAGACATACTGGCTAAACTCTTGTTGTTTACTAGCAAGTAGAAAGCTTGAGTATTACTCAGTGCCATTCTGCTCCTAGAGTAACAAAGGAAATAGACAATCTTTAAAATGTGTTACTTTTTTCTTGTTATGCAGAGAAGAAAAACAATCTAGATCAGTGGACATGATGATTCTGTAACTGTGTGCAAAACAAGTTTCTCAGATTCAATTTTCCATCAGCCAACATGTTTACCACTCCTCAGGACTGGATGCATGGTCAAATTGCCTTTCAATAAATATAAAAGCAAGACCATTTTTATTTCCCTATTGAAATGAGAGCACACCATTTTCAATTGGCATTGGAAAGAATACTCAGAATGTTCTCACACTTTTAATGTTTCTCATTAAAAGATGCCTTTACACACTGAAATGCCATGGGAGAAAAATGTCAACTGCTCCAAGCTTTATTGCATTTTGAAACCTTCTGGAGAAAAGTTTTACCAATTCACCAAGCTCCTACAGCAGAGAAGTAGTTAAGGATGTGTAACTGCATTTCCTCTCCCAAGCTGACTCTCCATACCTACCTTAACATCCAGCAGTCACACTGAGTGACAGAAATCTATTCTACTGATAACAGGGGTGCAGCAAGATGATATTTTCAACTCCTTCCTGCTAGAAATTCACAATGCAATGAGGAGTTGTGTAACAGAAGTCCTGCTTCCATCACATCACAGATCATTGGTGACTGTAAAGAGTATCCTGGTTTGCCACAAATGCCAGTAGAACAGATCTCATGATCTGATGCAACTACTGACTGGTAAGATACAGGGGTGCATTTGCAATTGTGGCAATAATGCATGATCATGAATATGGAGCATGGCTGAATATGGAACAGTTACAGATCCATAACTCTTGGTTGCAAATCTGTAACTGCAATCTAGGATACCAGTCAATGTATATTATGCAAAGTCAATATTTTTGTGTAGAATACAATGTTTTTATGCAAAACCTATTTGTGTGCAAAAACACTGAGGCAAGAGCCATGCATATGCTTGTATAGTGTAAATTCACACTCATGTAATTATGTGATTGCTGCACTACACCATCCTTCTGCTGAATACCAATATTGTACAACCAGTTGTGCATCTGTGAATGTGCTTATTGACATCCCAGTGAATCAGGGGGGTATATTGAAAGCACTACTGAGTTTTTCCACACCATCCAAAAAGGCACAACTGCCTGTACAACAGGAGTACTTGTGGAATTCTACTTACACAGACAAATACGACCATATGTGTAAGGGAAATGGTTTGTGTGTGAAACACTAACAGGAAGCCTGTTAGTATTTTTATGCAAAAGCCTCTATGTGAAATTGTTGCACAAAAGTCCCCAAATGCAAAACAAAACAACAAAATGTTCTAACTGAACAAATCGTCATACTTGGGTTTGGGGGCCAGCTTCAACTACTTCACCTTTCCTAAACAGGGATAACTGCATGAGTCCCAAGTTCAAAGCAATCACATCAATTATTTTTAAAATAGAGAACATACCACTTTCAAAGCAGTCATCACTACATCTCTTATAAATCAAGTGACTGGGACTAATGCTCCCATTGCACTCTATTTCTGACCCTCCCTTAACTCTGCCCCCCGCCTTATACTTTATCCAGCTCATATTTCTGTTATTTTTTAAAAAAAATATTTATTTATTTATTTATTTATTTATTTTACTGTGAATTAAATTGAAAAGAAAATAAACAGAAAAAACAACAAGAGCCAGGGAAGTAGGCTGCTTCAGGATAGCGAGGGGAGGGAAGCAAGGGGAGCAGTATGCATTGGCAGCATATGAATGCCAATTGCACAACTGCCCTATCAGTGACGTTTCATTCCTGGGGAATTGCATAACTGTGAGGTCATTGATGGGTTTCCTCCATCAATGAAAAGGGACGGGCCAGGGGCAGAGCAGCTATGGATCGGAGGTGTCATCTTGCAATAAGTATTGCCACAGCTGCATTTTTCCCTGGTGTAATCACATTTTAAAAGCTGTGTGTTGTATTGGCTCACATACAAGACTCTACTTAAATATAATGAAGGGGGGGTTAACTTAAAATCTCGGGATGAATTGGCAAAAAAGGATATATAATTAATTGGTTTCCTTATAGGCAAATTTTAGAAAGTTATAGAATGGACAAGAAAAAAATTAGGATTTGGAGAAAAAGACACAGAATCACAAATTATTAAATCACTTCAGAAACAAAGGGACTCATTGGGAAAATTTACAAGAACTTGTTAAAGGGAAGAATTGAAACTGAAGTGTTCAAAGAGGTGATCTTCTGAGATTTTCCAATATAGCATGGGAAATAAAGACATAAATAAGATCACACAGAAGGGAGAAACATATGACCTTTTTCATTCTTAGGTGCAAGAACAAGGAAAGATATGCATCCATATTCACTGCAGATATATTTTCCTTTTTAACTTTGGTATTTTTTTTAAAAAAAATTAACAACATGTTGGCTCCAACTATAAAATGGCTAGTAGTTGCAAAACATAAACAACTATTGTAATACAGTATATTCAACTGCTGTAATATATCCATGTCCCATCCTCCTTCCATGATGTTCAAAGTTGTGTTTTGACTTTCAACTCACTTACTTTGGAGTAAGCTCTATTGAATTCAGCAGACTCACTTCTCAGTCTTAGAAGACTTAGAAGACCAAATTCTTCTAAGACTCAAGTAAATATGCAGTAGGATTGCTGCATTTATCTCACTGGACGAGCTGGCAGATGGTAACTTATGCAAGGACAATATGTGAGGGTTGTTTTGATGTACTACTTTAAATGTGCACCCAAGATATTTTAAGTACTTCGATAAGAGACAGCCAGAAAATAAGAGGTGCTGTTAGGTAGGCTGTTTTTCAGAGAAAGGCAATGAGTATTGCTTGACCAAGAAAATCTTTTGAAATTCATGGCATCATCATAAATTGGTACCAACTTGAAGGCATAAACACACACAATAAATATGTGCATCACACAAGTGTGCACTTCAAGGATTTATGTGCCCCCAGGAGTACAATCTATGAAAATCACTGGATTTAGACACTTCCCCACCACCATTCCCTTCTCCGTTTGTGTCATGTATTTTTAGATTGTAAGCCTGAGGGCAGGGAAACATCTGAATAACTATCTGTAAGCCACTCCAAGAGCCTTTAGGACTGAAGAGCAAGGTATAGATACCATAAACAAACAAACAAGCAAACAAACCAGCATGGTTCATGACAATGTAATAAATTATGGTTTATTAAAATGAGCATCTTAAGCATTAAAAAAACCAAACAAAAAAACAAATATTGGACTACAAAACAGTTAATGATACAGTGCTTTGATCCTAGTTTTCAGTCTAAACTTAAGCCACTTGTGTTGTCCTATTTAGATCCAATGATATTGGGAAACTATTGTTTGGCACACTACAGATGTCTATAACTGTTATGATGGTGAGGAAAGGGAAATGGGAGTAACTAGACACAACAGTACTTCTTGATCTACCAAACTATGATTTATTAGACTGAGATAATTACATCAGATGCATAAAATGACTGCCACATTCAGAGTTTAGCAAGGATCTGAACCTGGATCTATCTGTGCTTTTTTGGGTCAGGACAATAAATGACCCCCTATATTTTGCCAAAGTTATGAATTCAACACCTACACAGATCAGGTCCCATGTCCTATGTTTACACTAACAGAAAGATTTGGAGACAGTGTGGCCAATTTGTGCCCTGTCTAGAAGTTACTGGACAACATTTCTCATGATCCTTCACCACTAAGCATGTTGGTTTAGAAAGATGGGACTTACAGTCTCAAATTATCAAAAAGATCACATGTTGTTCACCTCTGATTTAGGGAATAAGAGGAAGACCTAATCAAGAGTCCTACTGTTCCAGGGCAAGAAGACACAGATACAAAAATGACAGGCTGTGAAGTTTGGGGGGGGGGCATCAGAGTAATGTAATCTCATCGGTTATGCTCGCAGATGGCAACTGATGCAACAAAGGTATGTAATGTTTTCATGTACTGTTTTAAATGTACACCAAAGATGTTTTAAGTATGAATACAACAAGTACTTGGATGGGAGACAGCCAAGGAATAACAATTCCTGTATGAAGGCTATGTTTCAGAGAAAGGTGATGAATATTCCTTGCCTAAGAAAATCCACTGAAATTAATGGTGTCACCATAGGTTGGTAGCAGCTTGAAGGCATAAACACACAATAAATATGTGCATTACACAAGACTTCACAGAACCATGAAACCACTACCTTTCCCCCTTATCCAAGTGAAACAAAGAAGTGGCTATTATGGCCATTCAATCTTTGGCAGTAAATACAATGTAGAAAAACAGTAGGATTATAGCAGAATGTAACACTGCTTTGTTTGCAAAGAGGAAAAATCAATGTTTCAGAGACGTACCTTGCTACTGCGCTACTAACTTGCAGAGAGAAGGTGTGGGGAGCCTGGAAATTGAGGTCTCATCTGGGGCTCTATTTGTGCAGAGCTTAGTCAAAATAATGATTAAAAAAAATCCTAGAACTCAACTTTGTATTGCGCTCCTTCAAGAAAAGGCATAAACGGAGAAGGCAAACAGTGGTTGAGTCAGAAGGGGTCAGTCCGTTCACTTAGGATCAAAGGCGGAAATTTTTTTGCTGAAACATAGCACGCTTGCTAATCCCAGCCTAGTAGAGAGGCTGTAGCTCAGGGCCATGCCTGGTATTATTTTTCTCGGTTAGTATGCTAAACATACAATGATGTGGCACCATAATCTTACTAACATGTAAATTAGAAAGCATTGCAGCATCACATGCATGGCAGGGGTTGGACTGGATGGCCCTTGCGGTCTCTTCCAACTCTATGATTCTATGTGCACAGCTGTCTTTTCATGAAATTATAAAGTAATTTCAGGCTGAAGGCTCTTAGCATTACCAGTCAACATGCAGGTGGTCTGTCATCGCCCGAGCCAGTTTCATTTTTGTGAAAAGAAAAAGACAGAAGAAGCAATGATAAAGCATAAGAGTGCTTTTAAAAAAGAGAAAGGAATGAACATTTTGTTGTGTTCCTCTAAGTTGTTCCCAAATTATGGTGACCATAAAGAGAACTTATCACCAGCTATTCTTGGCAAGATTGTTCTGGGGGGGGGGGGCCTTCACCTTCCTCTGAGGCTGAGAGAGTGTGATTTGCCCAAGGTCACCTAGTGGGTTTCCATGGCTGAGTCTCCAGTGCTCGACCACTGCACCATGGAGGCTCTCTATGAACATCTGCACACCCTATAAAATTCTGGTGGGGCAACCACATGATAAATGCCTCCTGTGGAAATACCAGCCTTCCAAGAGGACACTTATTTATAGGACTGTGATTCTATTTAACTGTCATGATCCCATCCTATAGAATCTTGGGATCTATAGTTTTGTGGTAGACTTCTCTGCTAGAGAGCAATAGTACTGGGGAATCTCTGTACTCTCTGGCAGGGAATTCTAAAGTACAAATCCCAGTATTCTATGGGATGGAGGCAGGATAAAGTTGTATGAAACAGCCATAACTGTTCAGTGTAGATATACACGAAGAGTATATAAAAAAAACTGTAGGGATTATTTCCCATTTCATATCCAGAATGGTTTGCCTTTAATTTTTTTTTACTTTGCCTATCAGAACCGGATATGAAATCTGGCTTGAAGCCATAACTTCTCCAGTAAAAATGTCTTTTGTAACAGGCATTGGGCAAAGCAGTCTGTGATCCTGGAGAGCTGCAATAAACAAGAATTAAATCCTTCTATAGTTTGATACCAGGTTTACAAAGAAATCTGGCATCTAACAACAGGTCACCGGAGCCTAGAGAATTCCTGGAGCAATAGGGCTGGGATGTATGATTCTGGCTTGTACAGTACACACAAAAATAGAGATCAAGCTGGGTTTTGAAGCTGAGGGAATATAGAAGCAGTTTCCAATATATCAGGAAAAATCAGCTTTCCAACATAAAGTGAAGATTTAGCAGGAACAGCTCTCAGAGTAAAAAGAAATCTTGGAATGAGGACAAAAGTACATCTAAAGCTTTTCTGATAGATCCCCTTATACTAAGAATCAGGGAACCACAAACCTCTTGGCTATATGTTCTGTAGAAATCCTTTTAGAACAAATGCATCCTTGAAACAGGATTAAGAAAAGGTAGTAAATTATACTAATGTAGCACTGAGGTCTCACCCCCATCTTATGCCAATGAGAGGATGAATTTGCAAGGAATGGGAAAAGTTGCAGAAAGGTGCTGAGTAACACAGTTTGTATTATCACATAGTCTCCAAAGTTTTTCAGAAGCCCTGCAGCAAAAATAGACTCCAGCTTGCATAGAGGCATGAGCAGCCAACAAGATTAACCTCCTATCAATGGGTTGCTACATACCTAATGATGGTTATAAACTGCGTCATGGTCAGCTCTTGCGGTACAAGGAACTTTGTTTTGTCCAGCAGTGGAAGGTACTTTTCTTTCTGGTATCTTTCAACAATTACCTGTTTTATAACAAGAAAGCAAACATATTTTAGAGCGTGGTAATAAACCACATTACTCAATATCATTAGTGTTTGGAAAGTAGGGCATACTTCAGAACCTGGGAAAGTTGCTTTTTGAACTACAGCTCTCAGAATCCCCAGTCGGCTAGCCTAGGGCAAGGCCACGGACTGTGTTGGCTGGGAAAGTGTAGCCCCCAAAAGGTAACTTTTCCAAGTTCTGTACTTACTACACTGCTAGGGCAATCCTTCAGAGCAAGTCCCATTGAATGTAATGGGATTTACATCCAGATATTGTGGTAGAGAGAGAGCCCGTTTGGTGTAGCGGTTTGAGCATTGAACTATGACTCTGGAGACCAGGGTTCAAACCCTGGCTCAGCTGTGGAAAAACCCCTGGGTGACCCTGGGAAAATCACACTCTCTCAGCCTCAGAGGATTGCAAAAATTCCAAGAAATCCCCATGATAGGTTGGATTTAGGACTGCCATAAATCGAAGATGACTTGAAGGTGCACAACAACAACAATGTGGTATAGAATTCCAGCCAGTAAGTCCCACTAAGTTCAAACACATTTGCTACCAATTAAATAAATACACCAATAACCAGCTATGATTATCTTCTCTCTCTCTCTCTCTCTCTCTCTCTCTCTATATATATATATGAACCCATGCATATCAGTAATTAGCAAAGAAAGGAAAGAGAAGAAAGGAGGTATACTTACTGGGATTTTTGTTGGGAACTTCCCTCGAATACTTGCCACTTCTTCCACTCTGGTCGCTGTGCAGAAGAAAGCCAAGAAGATCAACCATCTCTTCTAACAGGGCAAATCCATCCATGACTACTCAGATGAAAGTCCTATCAAACTCAATGGGATCACCTTCCTGATCTTGAGCCCTTATGCCCAATCTTGCCATGCCAGAAATACTCACTAATGTTTTATCTGCATGGAAGAAATAATCTGGTTTGACACTGCAATAATGCCATGGCTCCATACTATGGTATTCTGGGAAGCATGAAGCCATGCCCATTAAAGTGGTGTCAAACCAGATTATTTCTGCTGTGTGGATGCAACCTAAGGTATCAGTGTCATTGAAAGAGATGGCAGATTCTTCCAAGAAAAATGCCCCATGGTCTATCATCTCAGCTCTACTGATCTGGAATCTCACTGCCTGAAGAAATCTAGGTTGCACATAAGAGCTGCAAATCCTACTCTACCACACCTGTGGACACACCAGGTTTAGGATTAGAGTTTCTCATTCCCATCTCAATAGGATTTCAATGGGATTGACCATGCAACCCTAGTCATATCTACTCAGAAGTCAATCCTAGCATATTCCTCCCAGGTAAAGATCTGGAGATGAGAGGCAATGTGGCATAATGGACCGAGTGTTGGACTATGACTCTTGAAGCCAGGGTTTGAATCCCAGCTTGGTCATGGAAACTCACTGGGTGATCTTTGGCAAGCCACACTCTCTCAGCCTCAATGGCAAACCCTCTCAGAACAACTCTTGCAAGAAAACCCCTACAACAGGTTTTCCTTAGGGTTCCCATAAGTTAGAAACGACTTGAAGGTGAACAACACCAAAGATCTAGAGACTAGCAACCTTCCTAATAATAATAGTAATAATTTTAAATGATGAATTTTGAATGAGGCTTGTTTTCCTGTGTGTATCTTGTCCTTTTAAATTGTATAAGTGTCCTTTTAAATGGACGTGTTTTCTGATACATATGATCAATCATGTATTGATGTGTACATGGGGAGAGGAAGAAAATTATTATTATTATTATTATTATTATTATTAATAAAATTAGTAATAATAATAATAATGTTTATTATTATTATTATACACATCATGTACACATCAATACATGATTGATCATATGTATCAGAAAACACACTTCAATTTAAAAGAACATGCATACATAGGGAGAGTAAGAAAATTATTATTATTATTATTATTATTAAATTTATTAATATTAATCATAATTAAAAACACACCAGTTTAAAAGGACATGCATACATGGGGAGAGTAAGAAAAGTATTATTATTATTATTATAAGTTTATTAATAACTTTATTAATATTAATAATAATTTTCTTACTCTCCCCATGTACACATCAATACATGATTGATCACTTGTATCAGAAAACACTCATCAATTTAAAAGAACATGCATACATGGGAAGAGTAAGAAAATTAACAACAACAACGACAACGACAACAACAAATTTATTATTAATAATAATTTTCTTACTCTCCCCATGTACACATCAGTACATGACTGATAATATGTATCAGAAAATACACATCAGTTTAAAGGAACATGCTTACAATTTAAAAGGACAAGATATACACACATGAATTCAAAATTCATCATTGAAAATGTACCATTTAACCTTTCTTCCTCTCCCCATGGGGACAGAAGCAACAACAACAACTCAGTTGAAATCCACATCAGTTGCAAAGGACAAAAAAAGATGTCCAGAGACACTAAACCAAAGAAAGTGGCAGCCTTATGCCTCAGCTCACAGGAGAAGCTGGGGTTCCTTACCAAAACTCTTTCTTTGCTTAAAGGGCCTGACAACCTGGCAGCTGTGCAAAGGCTGCATTTCTCTCCCTCCTCCTCCTCCTCCTCCTTCTTCAAAAGCAGCCTGCCAGGAAAAAAGACACAACCCCAACTGCTGCTTTCCAAGTGGAGCAGAGAAGGAGCCCCTTTTATAGCCACCTGGAGGCGTGACATCTTCCTCCCCCTCCCCCTCCTTCTTCCTAGCTCCCCATCTTCACACTCTTGTCCTCCTTTTCCCGGACGTGTCCTCCATTTCAGCCTTTTCCCCAGGAAAGATTCCAAAAGGTCCTCCATTCTGAGCAGGATCAAGCAGCATGAACTGACACTTATAGGAATGTTTTATTTGGTCATGCCTTCCATTTGTCTCCCCCCCCCCTTTTTTTATTGAGCATATCTTAACATTATATATATATTATATATTCTAAAAATGTTTTTTTTTTCCCAAATGATAGCATGTTATCTTTTTTTAATCCTCCCAGCTGTATGGTATATCATTTGTTTTCCTTGACTTAATTAATGCTATTAATAATAATAATAATAATAATAATAATGTTTATATAGCACCATAAATGTACATGACACTTTGCCAGCTTCATCAAAACCTGCCAACGCCGTACAATCTAAAAGTCATAAAATATAAACTAGACAAAATGAAGCAAGTTACGCAGTTAAAATATACCAACTGTCAAAGCAACAAATACCTATGATCAAATATAAAGTTATAAAATTATAAAAAATTTCTTGACTTTCCTCCATTTTGCGGTGCCTTGTCCTCCTTTGCAGTGAGGACTTCTAGTCACCCACCTGGTTTGGGAATAATAATAATAGTAATTATTATTATTATTATTTACCTGCCTCTCCCCTTGGATCGAGGCAAGGAACAACAACAAAGAACAGACAATAACAATATATAAATTAAAATACACATCGGTTTAAAAGGACATGCATATGATTTAAAAAGGACAAGCTATGCACATATGAAAACAATCTGCATTTAAAATTTGTCATTGAAAATTCACAGTTTAAAAATCTTGGTGGTGGTGGTTGTGTGTCCTCAAGTTGTTTCTGACATGTGGCAAACCTAAGGTGAACCTATCCTGGGCTTCTCTTGCTAAGGTTTGTTCAGAGAAGGCTTGCCATTGCCTTCCCCTGAGACTGAGAAGATGTGACTTACCCAAGGTCACCCAATAGGCTTCATGGCTGAGCTGGGAATCAAACCCTAATCTCCAGAGTCATAGTCCAACACTCAAACCACGACTAAATGGATTTTCCAGAGAAAAGTGTACCAGTATGAGCTATTCTTGATGTAATCCAAACCAATGGAACATTTTGGTTATGGAGAGAGCCAGTTTGGTGTAGTGTTTTTGAGATTTGGACTACAACTCACGAAACCTGCCAAGAAAACCCCATGATAGGTTCACCTTAGGGTCATCATACATTGAAAATGACTTGAAGGCAAACAATAACAATGAGTACTTCAATGGACAAGATCCATTGGCTTTGCAAAAGACTTGCTTCCAGGGTAGAGGAAAAAATGCATATTATTATTAATATTCTATAAATCAACATAGCTGCCTGCACTTTTGGACTTCCCTTGGTAAAGTGGCTAAAGCAGTTGTCATGAATTTCCACATTTATGACTACACCACTGTTATTCATTGTTGCTGAGTTAGCGCAAGAGTAGATATGTCACTGGGTTGCAATGGTGAAGAGAAGCTAGACCCTTGGCATTTAGTCACCCATTTGTACCCTTCATTACAGTCCTGCCTTTTCCCTTCTTCCTTGTTGCTCCATTATAATAGCCTATCCATCCCACTTGAGAGCCAGTGTAGCAAAGTGGTCTGAGCACTGGACTATAACTCTGGAGATCAGGGTTCAAATCTTGGCTTAGCCACAAAAAGGAGACCATTTTCTTGGTTCTAAGATATCACAGAACATATGAGCTAGCAATTTTGTTCCTGGCATACACAGGCATAAGGCAACCCAAATAGGTCTGTTGGTATTGTTTTCCTCCCATCACACTGACCAAAGAGTCCAAGGTCTACCATAGAGTCAAAGAAGCCTCCCCTTTGCATGGCCATTCTATGCCTAGTGAGAGCAGTGGGGAATCAGTCCATAATTTCATTCTTCCATGAGCAAGAAAAGACCTTTTTATTATGTGTTTAATTTATACATATCTCACCTTTCACCTGGCAGTGGATCTAAAGTGGCTCTCAATATAGAATAAAACAAGGGTTTGAATCCCCGCTCGGTCATGGAAAAGTACTGGATACCCTTGGCCAAGTCACACACTCTCTGCCTCAGAGGAAGGCAAAGGCACACACACACATGAGCAAATCTTGCCAAAACATCCTGTGCTCAGTTCAATCACACCTTTTTGTGTTATTTGTATCTTCTCATTCTGAGTCAGATTGAATCCTAATGTTGGGGAAAAGAGGAGATATAAGTCAAATCAATCTATTTAAGATTCCACTTGCTGCCAAATACTTGGAGGCTACTTGAATTCTGGTCTAAAAATTGAGTTTGTAATTCTATGTGTTTTTCTATCATCACCATGGTTATAGTCTTTTATTTTGCTCTATGTAATGAATCTTGGTTTCCCATGATTGTTCCAAATAGTCTACAAAACAACAGCAAATGACTTCTCTTTAATAGCAGTTAGATTCATATTCAGTGTCGTATCAGTCCTCAGGACTGTTACAAAGTGAATTGAATGTGAAATTGGTTCCTATTCCATGATAGATTTATTGGAATTGATATAACATGACCTAACACTGAGGGAACTTTCCAGGCAAGAGCCATTTCCTTTCCAACAGCAAAGATTTCAGTTTGTGGGGATTTCTTTCTTCACTGGATCATCCAGGCAGATTTACAGTACATTAGGTGGAGGTGTTAACTACATCTTAAACTATTCATCCCTTCAAAACCCATCTGGTTGGAGGTGGAAAATTATCATGCTATGTTTGGCAGTGCTTCATAGAAGATCTGTGCTTCTGCATTTATCATTTCAAAACCTACAAAACCATGAGCCATTATACTATAAAATATTAAACAATGACAGAGAGGGAAAGTCTTTTACAATCAGATAAAAACAGTCAAAAGATATTAGGCAGTCATCCCATCCTTTCCTGTCCAACAGGAAGATGGAAGAACAGGTGGTAAAATGCACAAGAGTTACAAGTGGAACATCATGCCTCTCAGACACCTCTATTCTATGAAGGAGGCAGGATGAAAGCCTCAGGCCCTTTCATACTACACTAGTCCATAGAATCCTAAGATCTTTAGTTTAGGGAGAATTTTCACCCAGAGAGCAATAGTACCTCACCAAATTACAAACTTCTGGACTCCGTAGGATGCAGCCATTCATGGTGCTACCATAGTATAGTGTAAAAGGCCCCCTGGTCTTGAACTATATGTTGTAGTATTATTTAAGATAAACAGTTCATTGACACACACAAGTAGGAATCTGGGTAGCCCTGGTTATTGGATTTAATGGATATTCAGAAATATGTATATCCGCATGAATGCCAGGAAGAAGGGAAAAAAAATGCAGGTGCTGCAGTTGTGTGACCTAAAAGAATCTGATACAGTAAACACATGAACATAGCAGAAATGCCCTTATTTACTAAAGTGACTTTAAGGTGGGGGAATTCTGTGGCTATCAAAAACAATTTGAGTTTGGATTAAAATGAGTGAATATGAGTATAAACAGTACTGGAAATTATTAGTGATCCCTTTACTTAATACTTACTTGAATCGATTTAATGGGGCCTTGCGCATGTATTTATTAGAGATTTATGGAAAAGATTTTCATGAATATTTTTGAAAATTTGTATCAGCAAACATGGCCCAAGGTAGTGTAATAGTAATCATACCTTCTCCAGCTGTGACCATCACCTTCCTATGTGCCAGACACAGCAAGGGTGTGATATTTTTCAGGAAAGTATGATATTTCCCTCTTCACTTTACTTACTGAGGTGTGAGGTCTTGTATTGCATGACCTAATTTCTTAACAGCTTGCCTATTATATGGACATTGAATGCTGAACAAAATGTTCCACAGTCAGCTGGATTTCATTTTTGTGTAACCTGTGGCTGTTTCAAATATGACTTTAGGAATTTCAGAAATGGTCTTGGCCTAACCATTTAGCACTATCTATTCTGATCAATTGTGGATCTCTACGATTTCATATACGGGTCTTTCATGGCTGTACTGAAAAATGTTAAAGATTCAGCCTGGGACCTTTTGCAGTGTAAAGCATCTACTCTAACTGGGCAGGATTCACTCCCAGTCTATAGTTGAATTATTAACTTTCACAAGCTAAGAGTGTGTATTCATTTGGGCACAACAGCCCTGTGAGGCAGAGAAAGAATATATTTCAGATTTGTGTGTGTGTGTGTGTATAGCCTATAGTTATACATACCTTAGGTTTCAGACAAAGATCTGGGTTAATCCAAAACAGAATAGACTCATTTCTAAATCAATTGTTGTTCTTAAATAAGTCTAATTGATTCAGTAGGTATTCTCTAATTGGGATTAACAAAAGGATTCAGGCCAAAATTAACTCCTAAGGCAGTTTACAGTTTACATCTATGGCAAAAACAGTGTTTTATGGAAAAGTAGAAGTGTACTTGATAGTTGCTTCTAGTGCCTTGCAGCTGATGCAATGACAGAGTTCAGATGCTAGACCTTTTTCTGTCAAAGGGCTGCTTGGTGGTAAAAAGAACCAATTTGCAATGAAACTGAAATTGTGTCAGAACCCAGTACTCTCATCACTCCATTACAATAGCTGTCTAACAACACAACATCTGGCTGCATAGGAAAGTAAGATCAAACAAGAGTTCAAGAGACAATAGGTAGACTTAAGTGAAAATGTGCTTTCTAGCAATGGTTCTTTGTATTCCTCTGTCTATCTATAGATGTCATGTCCTTTCTGCTCCACAGAGGAATTCCCATATAGGTATTGTTTTGTTTTGTGTTCTCAAGTCGACTCTGGTGACCATATCACAGGGTTTTCTTTGCAAAATTTTATTCAGAGGAAGTTTGCTATTGCATGCCCTCCAACATTTCAAAGATTAAAACTGGAACACATTTGACCAAGCAACACCTGAGTATGGCCAAGATGTCAAATGTTATGAATGAGAATACGCAGTCTAAGAGCAGCTGCAACAGATTATTCTTACCTGAGCTGAGAGGGAAGGGCAAGATTACACCCCTCTTCTCCCCTCCACACTGTTGAATTAACTGAGTGCAAGCTACTCCTGCACTTTGAACTCAGTTTGCAGCAATTGAAGTAAACTGAGAACAAAAGGGGAAAGTGGGAAGAAGAAATTGGGACATTTTAAAAGCAGCTAGAAAACAGCAGAAGATGAATTGGGAATGTCTCTGCCAATGTGGGACAGTTCGAAGGTATACTACTGTATTGTCTTCCTCTAAGATGGACAGTGAGTGACTTGTCCAAAGTGTCCAAGTAGGATTCCGCAGCTGTGTGTGGATTTGAATCTGTGTCTCCCTGAGGCCAACACTCAAATCATTGCATCATAATGCATGATTAAAATACACCAATTCATGTAATCTTCTTTAAGGAAAAAGATCTATGCCTAACTGCAGATCCTTCGTCATGCCAATTTTGTGTCTTTCTAATGCAACCCCTTCATAGGAAACAATTTTCAATGTAGCTAGTTCTTGAGGGAGGTAGCAGTGGTATTTCAAAGGCATTAGGTAGATGAAAACAGGCATCCTTCTTGTGAGATTTCACTAGAGGCCCATTCCCACTGCAGAATTATAGTGTTATTAATCCACTTAACTGCCGTGGCTGCATCATATAAAATCCTGAGTTTTGTACTTTGGTGAGATACTGGAGCTTCTGGGTGAGAATTTTAAATGCCTCTCCCTAAATCTCCACTCCCAGGATTCCATAGAATGGAACCATGGCAATTAAAATGGAATAAGAGCACCATACTTTTGTAGTGTGAATGGGTCCTAGGTCTCAGCTAAAGCTACCTATCTCTAGGAGCCAACAAATCTTACCCTGTGATGCATTGTTAGGAAAAAGGCTGAGAATGTCAAAAGTGAGGGTGAGGTGCAGGGAGTCACTCTGCAACAATTGTACAAAAAAGTGGCAAAAATTGAACAAGACTTTATCTGCTGTTGAATAAGCATTTATGTCATCAGGCAGCTATCTAAAGCATTTAGCTATCGGGTTGAGGGGATTTCCCAAGACTTAAATTAGCCTGAGCCCATAAATGAAGAATTGCCAACCTGATTTCAGCTGGAACCTAGAGTTATTTGTCAAGTTTTGAACTAGGGCTTAATTTTTAACTCTTCTGAATTTTCCATCAAGAAATGTCTTAGCTTTTGACCTTATTTCTGTACAGTGTTTATTTTCCAAGCTATAATTTCACATTTTTTGATATTAACTTTTGCCCTTTTCTTTGGTGAACAAGTGAAACCCTGTCTGTAAATGATGTCCAAACCAGTCTGCTATAAGCACAGTACAGAGCAAATGAAATGGGGACTTTTAATTTTGCACATGTCCTGCATTTGAATGGAAAGTAACAGGTTAGTAATTGGGATATTTTGGGGAGCAATCAATTAGGTGGTGATAGGGACAGATTTTATGCTAAAACCTGTGTTTGACCTTTCCCCAACAGCCACCTGCATCTTTTCTGACTAGTCCACTGGTTCTGCAGGACCTTATCATTCAGAAAATATTCCACAACATGGTCAGCAGTGTCAGAAATATTATGGAGGGGAGGACCATACCCTCCAACCTTTCATAGGTGAAAACTAGGACATATGTGGCCAAGAAATGTTAGGGTATTGTCAAGATGGCAAAAGTTAAAAGAACAGTCATGTTACGATATGGTGCAGTAGTTTGCTTTTGCTTCAGTCTACTGGGAAGGCCAAGATTCAACTTCCTCTTCTCTCCACTGAGTTTAGGATAAATTACTTTTTTCATTTTGAACACAATTTGTAGCAAATGAAGTAAGCTGAAGATAAAAGGAGAAAGCAGAAGGAGAGAGACATTGTGACATTTTAAAAGCAGCTGAAAAAGTGCAAGAACAGAGGATTAATTGGGACTGTGCCAAACTGAGGCAGTTGGAGGGTATGCATGAACCTCTAGACTGTTTCTGGCACTGCAGACCATGTTTAATTTCTTTCTTTGTCATGCTTACAGCAAATTTGTCTGAGCCTGATTTGATCTGCATGTTTCCTTTCTGGTTGGTTTTTCCCCATATTGTCCAAACAGGCAAACGGAGTTAGTGTTTATTCTCCTAATCAGAACTAGAAGCCTGCCTCAAGCCATGTCTGTTGATTCTGCTTTGGAAAGCAAACACATAACTCACATAACTTGCTGATTCAGATATTATTTATTTATTTCCCACCTTTCTCCCAAGACTCAAGGTGACTTAAAACAGATTAAAAACAAACATAGCTAAAAGTTTACCCCACACAAAAATTAAAAATGTAATTAACTAATCAATAAAATCAAAACCAATGAAAAACACACCCATGGTAATGATAATGATGATGATGATGATTTCACAGCACACAATGGTTAGAGCCAAAGTGCCTGTGGAAAGGGAATCTCCAGGCAAGTGAGGAGAGTGTCTGAGTCCCTTTCTGCTTCATCAAACTGTGATTGTCTGAACTGGGCCACGATGTGACTAGCCCAATAATGAAATGGGACAATAGAGAAGAAATGTGTGCCTGATATGAAGATTGCCTTAACTCTTGTGACGTATAAAAAGTAAAGAATGGTTGAAAATGTTCTTAGTAAGTGTTCTTTCTTTCTTTCTTTCTTTCCAGTTTAATTTCAAATATATGAAGATATAACCATGAATGGACTTTGACATCTTTTTGAGAATTGGAATATTTGAACCATGTTCCTCAGCTTCCACTCTTGACATCTTAGTCTCTGAACTTCCCCTCCAAACAAATAATTTCCAGAGTTTTGTCCTCATGGCAGGAGGAAATGAGTCTCGTTATTTTTCTCAAGAATATTTGTCTTGTTCTTGCCCAGTATTCACACATTCCAAAGTGTTTCATAAAATAATGCTGTGAAGAAATACACATGGGGTTTTGCATTAAGATTTAAAGATTTTAAAAAAGCAACCACCACGTATTAAACACACACACACACAAAAATACCTGCTGGCATCTTGTTAGGCAATTACAATGTCATAACCTAGGCTTACAACCTCTTAACTGTATTCACATTTGCAATTGTACTGCAACCACAAATGCTCCCTAAACCCTTGTTAAAATCAGGCAGCTGTACTGAGGGATGGACATCAGCTGTGCTGGCAAGTAAGGCACTGAAGGATAATGCCTTCTGCCCCCTCCCATCTAGGAATTGCAGCATGATGGAGAAATGTGATAGGACCCTGTAGTTTGGGAATTTGACAATATTGTCCACTATGTGCCATTACTGAGAGACACACTGGTGGTGATCAGAGATATTCATGATGACTGGTAGCCATTGACATCTGCAATCATTAAATAATTTAGCTTTGAGATGAGATGAGTGAACATCATCATATCATATCACAATGGATTCCATACTTTAACTGAGCAGAGCATCACAAAGTACTTCCATTTGTCTGTCCTGACTCCTACCATCTAGCTTCATTGCATGTTCTAGTATTATGAGAGAGGGAGAAAATTCTTATCCACTTTCTCTATGCTACATATAATTTTATAAATCTTTAGCATCTCCCACTCTTACTTGTCTCTTACCAAACTAATTTTATAATTTATATATTCAGTTTATCTTATTCAGTCTCTTACCAAACTAATTTTATAATTTATATATTCAGTTTATATCCCACCTTTCTACTTTAATATAAAAATTGAGCAAAAATCTTATTTTACAGATGTTAAAATAACAAATTTCTTCTTAAAAAGCACTTTTGTGAAAAACAGTTTAAAATACAAGTAAAACATAATTGAAAAGATCCAGTATGAAAGCACAGTGTATTTTACAGCATATGATATGATTAAGTAGCCTCAAAGGTGTTACAGATGAGTTGCTCCATCCTCCTGATCATTCCAATTGCTTTTTATACACCATTTTCAGCAAGAACTGTATAAAGCATTCCAAGTGTGGTCACAACATAGATTTGTGCAAAGGTATTAGAATACCCACAATTTTATTTGTGACCCAGGTCCTAATGATCCTCAATATGACGCTTCTCCCCTTCACAGTCTACCATGACCTTAAGATTTCCTGGTCAGACATCTTAAGTGTATTTGTGAAGGTAGGCTACTTTCTCCAGTGTTCGTCACTTTGGTGACATATAAATCAAATAAAATAGAAATAAAATAAATAAAAATACATTGGAGTACATTTACTGCATTGGACCATATCTGTCATTGCAATACCCATTTTAGAGAGATACATTTGGCACTCTTTGCAATCCCTTGTTGTTTTTATGTTGTTGTTGTTGTTGTTGTTGTTGTCCTTCAACTCATTTCCAATTTATGAAAACCCCCAAGACCATAATCATTGAGCTTTCTTGGCAAGATTTGTTCACTGGCTTTGCTTTTTCTTTTCCCTGAGACTGGGAAAGTGTGATTTGCCGAAGTTCACTCAGTATGTCTCCTTGGCTCAAACCCTGGCCTCCCAGTGTTTTAGTCCAGCATTCAAGCCACTATAACATGCTGACTCTCTGGGTAGTTGTTTTTATTAGCCTGAAATAATTGAGTTCTTCAGAAAGCATAGAGTTTTTCTTCAGCAATCCTGCAAAAGTGTTTGATTGTATTTGGTTGTCTTTCTGTATGGACATTTTTTGAAGCCATGAGGTGGCCAACCCACTTTCTGAGGTGGTTGTTGAGCCATCTCCATTCTAGACACCCATCAATTGGAACCACACTTCAGGACTGGTACTGTACTACCCTTATCCAGGCCTCCGCTTTTCCCCTTGTCCCACCTTTGCTTCATTAGTTCTTGTGTGTGTGCATGAGTTTGTGTGTGCCTGTGTGTGTGTTGATTATTTTATCAATGAAACTAAAAACCTTATTTGGAATTGCCTCTGGAGTTCTTTTTCTTTTCTCTTCTTCTTTTTTTTTTTACAGTAAGTTCTGTGTGATTTAGAACCAGTATAAAAAGGGTTAAGATCCCAGGCTGAATGTTGCCCCAGCCATAATATAATTTTATTTGAGCTATTTAATTCCCCTAAAATATATTAGTTTGTGGGTGCCCTCCTGGGATCCCCAGCTTTTTGAGTAACACTGTTTGTCTATCCTCACATTAGTTCTGAGCTGCTTTTTGGTCTAAAAAGGGACTCTCAAGGCAACATGTAATTTTAAACCCTTAAAATAATATCTCTATAGAAAGGGAAGTCATAGAGTAAACCACTTAGATCAGAACTCTGTTTTGAACTTCAAGCTCCCTTATCAACTTTCTAAAGACTGACGTTTGCTCTTGTGTAATTGAATTCCAGTACCTCTGATGTTCCTTTGTAGGCAGCTGAAGTCCCAATCAAAAACTATGCTTGAATGATGTAGCTGTGCTGTTCAACTGACTAATGGTCCATTATGCTGTTGGATGAAAACAGCTTTTTTTTTTAAAACTGAGTTTTGTTGTGTGCCTCCAAATTGTTTCTGACTTTCAGTTATTCTAAGACAACCTGATTATGTGGTTTTCTTAACAAGCTTTGTGAAAAGGTTTTCTATTGCCTTCTTCTGAGGCTGAGAAAGTGTGTGTGGGGGGATTTGAACCCTGGTTTCATAGAATCATGGAATCATAGAGTTGGGAGAGACCACAAGGCCATCCAGTCCAATCCCCTGCCATGCAAGAACTCACAATCAAAGCACCCCAGACCATCCAACCTCTGTTTAAATACCTCCAAAGAAGGAGATTCCACCACACTTTGAGGGAGGGTGTTCCACTGTCGAACAGTCTCCAGGAGTCCTAATCCAGTACTCAAACCAGTTCACCACATTGGCTCATCTGTTTATTATTTTCATCTTAACTGTTCATCTAGGTAGGCTGGAAGTTGATGATCTGATGCAGTGGTGCTTTGATGGAGCTAATATTTGAACCTAGTATCTATTACTTAAACATTTCCAAGAATATGAAAGAAATTCCGATAAAGTATACATATTAAAGGATACATTAAATTAATCATACTGCTAAAACACCAATTAAAACATTATAAAACATGAAACAGATGCTAGATAGATAGTAAGATATTTAAATAGTCCATCCCATCCATTTTAAAACCTCTAACAAGAGGTAGCTAGTGGCTGAAGGCCTAGGGGAACAGAAGGATCTACTTCAAGACTCTCTTGATCAAATCCCAAACATCCACTCATTTCAGTATCATCCGAAGTGATTTCAAGTCAACAGGACTTAATCTTGATGACTACAAGATTCTATTCCTTGTTTTCAATGGGGCTTTATTATCACCAGTACTTTCTCAGACTGCTACCTGTTGTGCTAGCCTACTACTTGTAGGGAGGTTTTAAAATAACAAGGGAAAGTGTTCAAAATGTTATTTTCCTATCCATAACCTGAACTGGTCCAATTTCTTTTCCTCTCAACTGCCACCTCACTTTGTATGGTTTGTAAACCAAGCCCTTCCATGCCAAAGTCAGGATAACTTCAGCATAGTGTCAGCATCCTTTATAGGTTCTTATGACTCTGACTCTCATTTATCCTGACAACATCCCCCCCCCACACACACACACAAATCATCTTAAAATCAAACAAGGAAGAAACTCAAACATTCTTAAGTCTATTTTAGCCTTGGGGCTTTTTTTAAAAAGCAAGAATGGTCCCAGTTCAATGCTACACTCATGGTAGTCTCAGGACTTTCTCCACCCTGTAGCCCTCTCTAACACCAAGGAATTGCTCCGGAGGGTTTCCTAGCCTTATGGAGCATGATTAGTTGGTTACATGCATGGAGGTCTGCAGGATAGAAACCCTCCTGAAGCTATCTGTGGAAGTTAGTTGCAGAGGTAGAGGATCCACACTGGATATTGACCCATCTCTAGGCAACACGTTGGGGGACAAAAAGGCCACTCCACTGCACAAGAACTTATTCATCTTGGGACATACATTTCTGAGTCCCCCTGGTGCCAATCTACCACAATGAAATGATCATATCTTCTCATAGAGTTTCTTAAATCAGCTTTGTCCTGTGGTAGGCGTACTTATGGACTCTTTGTCCAAGAATATATGATGTAACCCAGGCTGAGCCCTGAATAAGAGTATTACAAACATACAGCACCTTCCCAGGTGAACCTCTGTTCTGTATGTGTGAGAGAAAAGGAGGACAAATTGTCTGTACCAGTGCACCATCACAGTGTTGCATCAGGGCAGAAAAACACTGAGATTAACAGCTCCAAGACCGTGCAATTTCACATCTCAAAATTAGCCAAGTGGTAGGTCCTCAGATGCCATCTGAATGAATATAATGCAATAGCATTGCTGAAGGTGAAATAAATCTGTCTAATATTCAGGGTAAGAAAAGACCACCTGTGAACCCTAGGAATCTGACTTTAATTATGCATTGGAAGAAAGGATGCACTGAGGATGGACCACATCACTCCTATTTTAAAATCCTTACATTGGCTGCCGATTAGCTTCCAGGCCCAATACAAAGTGTTGGTCGTTACCTTTAAAGCCCTATTTGGCTTGGGCCCAAGTTACTTGAAGGAACGCCTCTCCCTACATAATCCGCCCTGCACTCTCAGAACTTCTGGGAAGAATTTACTGGAATTGAACAACACTAGATTGGTGACAACCTCCCACAGGGCATTCTCGGCTGTGGCCCCGAAACTTTGGAACAACTTGCTGGAAGAGATCCGTCTTATTACCACCTTAAATGCCTTTAAAAAGGCACTGAAGACAGCTCTCTTCCGGTGGGCCTATTCACCCAGTCTGTTATAATGAATTATTGAAGATTGACTCTGAACTAAATCTAGTTGAAGAAATTGATAGCAACTGATAGTAAGATTTAAATTGTATTATTTTAGAATTGTCTGTATAATAGTTTTAGATAACGATTTAAGATATTTTGGATGCAATTGTAAATGTCTGTATTTTATATGTTGGAATCCCGCCTTGATCCAATGGAAGAGGCAGGAAATACTTCTTCTTCTTCTTATTATTATTATTATTATTATTATTATTATTATTGTAGGGGTAACGGATTAAGACAAGGAAGAAGAAGCAGAAGAAAAAGGACAGAAAAGAGGATTGGGGGAGGGATGGGAAGTAGGGTGACTGGGATCAACAGACCTCTGGATGATTGTATGGGAAAGTATTCCAACTTGTAATTATTAACAATAAGTAGCAACAAAATGGTACCAGTTAAAAATAAAAAAAAAGTCTCCTCCTATACATGAGGGTCATAAATATTTCAGTAGTTGCTAGTATATTCCTGAGATAAAATTATGCAGGCAAGTTGAGCTGTAGTCTTCTTTTCTCCTCTCTTTCTCTAGATTCCCAGTCCCTAAACATGATTAATTTAAAAAAAAAAATCAATGCCAGACTTTCTGATATGTATATGTTTGTGTGCTTGGTTTTGTGCAGTCTATGTGTGTTTGTAAGTGTGAAAAAGAGTGAGTGAAAATATTCAAAATGTAATTCACTCATCTGTAATATGAACTGACCCAATGGCTACTTTTTCTTGAATGTGAATTCATTGTGACATGTGTAGATTCTCTCTCTCTGTAAATGCATACGCACATGCAAAGAGAGATAGAGAGAGAAAGAGTTTACACATGCCACAAAATGAGACCATAGGGAAGAGGTAGAAATTGGATCAGATCAGATATATATGTACTTGAGTGTCTGGCAGCCCTGTTGGTAAACTATGCCAGCATAACTATAGTGGTGTAAGAAGTGACAGCATGGGTGCAGAGGCTGTGGAAAGGAAAGGCACTGGAGAAACAGACAGCTCAAAGCTGGCAGGTTTTATCTCCCTTCCCTTACTATGACTGTGTGGCCCTTTGATAAGTGCAACCATGAGCTTAGTGCATCAATGGGATTATGGCCATCATTTTGCATTCTCTTCACCAAATCTGTTTGTTAAATTTCACAACAACCTCTGTATTGTATATGTGAAAAAACAGGAATGAACTAAACAATACCATTATGTGGTGATTGCCAGACCCTCTGCATATTATGCAAGAATCTGATTAGTATAGTCAAATATTTAACCAAGTCTTTGTTTCTAGATAGACGTCAGTAAGTGTTGGCGTAAACACATGATAACAAAAATTGTTCCTTTTGTGCCTTGGAGTTTCTTGCTTGTTGTTTGGATGCATTAGGTTATACAGCTGTAAACGCCAGTAGAAATCTTGAAATTATTTGCTTTAGGTTTACAAGGTTTAAAATTGTTCAATGATTAATTAGCATAAATTGATAATGGGTGTTAAGAAAGGTTGTGTGCTGCTAATTGGCCGGTAATGCCTCTTATCTAATAATCACTCATCTGGATAACATGAAGGTGTTGAAGGCTGGTCTAGTAGTTTAGATTTAGGATGTTTTCAGACAAGTATTCTGAACTATTGCCAGGAGTCTGATGCCACCAACAGTTTAGTACCACTTTGACTGTCAAGGTTCTGTCCTCTGGAATTCTGGGATTTGTAGAATGGCAAAGGGTACTAAAAAATTCTCTGCTAGAAAGCTTTAGTGCTGCTGTTCACGGGAGCAAGGTACATGTCTCTGGCAAGGAATGCCAAATACCTTATCAAACTATCCCAGAAATAGAAACAAATAAACTATTAATGCAAGGATTCCATTGAGCAGAGCCGTGGCAGTCAATCTGAATATCAAACTGCTATAATTGTGCAGTGTGGATACATTCTAGGATCTCCAAATGGGGGTGGAGACAGTGGTTTCTACATTTTTGCTATTGTAGCAGCTTCCTCACCCTTTTAAGCTCCCACTATGTACTATTGCCTCACAGCATCCACATGTCTACTTCCAGTGGAGGTGTATACTCATTCAACTGGGATTTCCATGTGATCATGACTAAGAAGCTTGGGGTTGGTCTCAGCCTAGGTTAGTTATATGAATTCGTCTTTGTTCAGGCCTTTGACTGTTAACTGTCTAATGCAGAATGTCTAATGGAATGGTACCAATAAATTATAGATTTTAAAAAAATAGTGATGAGATAATGGAGCCTAGAGCAACATCCCATCATTCCTATTCAGTTATGAATGGCTCCAACAAGTTATTATACTCATTTTTCTTAAAAGTAACATTCAAGATCTACTAATACATGCTTGTTCCTATGTGACTGAGAACCAGTATGAACACAGATTGACTATTCTATGCCGTGGCGCCTTCCTTCCCCATCACCAGCCCTTGGGTTTGTATAGATGTGGCCTCATTAGGACATTAGTGATGGCAAATCTTGAAAAGCTGGATCATTGGTGGCACCCATGTGAATGGAGTAATGAATCTGGTCTGGGTTTCTGTCCAGACTTTGAGCTTTTATTCATGTTGAAGCTATCTAAGGTTCTGAACATATTTTGGGGACTTTGATTGGTGCCTTAGATTGTTCTTTTAAAATATGGACTAAATGCTGGAGTAGATTCACCATGTCATGGACATGGAAACTACATGTAGCCACTTGATGGAATTACAATGCAATCTACAACATGTGTACTCAGAAGGAATTTCTATTAATTGCAGTGGATTTCCCTCTCCACTCTAGTCTTGCAACCTTTCCAATGCCATCTGCAAACCAAACAGCTAATAAGAATGTTGATTTATTATGTGACGGGGGTACATGCAGTTCTCACAGCCCTGGCTGTTATATTCAACATGAACAGTAATATGTAAAGTGTTGTTCCTGAACCAGCTGCTTACTGATTTGAATTACTAATGACTTTCCTATCCTTGTAGATTTTCTGATGTACCATGGGAACATGATGGATAACATTGATCACTAGGTGGCACCATATACTCACTTGTATAATATAGGAATGAAATTTTATTTTCAGCAATTGACATCCAGAATGTATGTGTCTCTCCCACCCCCCTTTCAGGGGCCTCTGTGTAAAGCTGAACCAGCTTTTAACTATGATTTCCCATTGCAAACATTAAACGCCAGCATGTTGCACCGGGTTGTGTACTAATAGGGTATTTCTGGGCCCTACATCTGCATGCTGTTGCAGTGTGCCCACCAGCTGGACATCTAAAAACAATTGCCAGGGGAAATACCTTTTTTTTATATGGATTTTCTTTTGGAGAAGTTGGAAATGATTGCTTGGAAGAAAGACAAGAAATAATTAGTCTCTCTTAGAACAGCCTGAATTTTGTAAGGATACAGAGGAATCTAAAAAGAGTTGTTTTGGCCCACAAAGCCTGGAACCCCCCTGACAGCATAGCCCAAGCTGTCTTGGACATGTTGGAATGTGTAGTTATAAAAACGGCTCATGCTTGGGATGGAGTGGAGATCCCATTTCTGTAAGGGTAGCTTCTGATAAACAATAAAACCACTTTTTGTTTTAATTAGTTGGAGTATCTCTATCATTTTCTATTGTTGTTGTTGTTGTTTTTCCAAAGAAGCTACACCAACATCAGCCAGGAGAGCTTTTGCTCTGGGAGCCATTGTTGCTGGGGGTCGCAGGGAGTGCGCCTGTGTGGTGATGCTGGACAAAAGCCAGAAACTTACTGTCCCTGCTCCTCCTCTTCAGGGCCAATTCAATTATGCTTCTCCATCAGCTAATTTTTCATGTGTTGAATATGAACCGGTTCTTTGGTCACTGAACTGTTGGGAAGGGTTCCCTTGGAAATGGCACAAGGTGGCATGAAACAGCTATCCATGTTTGATTGATGTTCAGACAGTACAGAGGCACACTTGATGCTGATGGATTGTGAACCAGCCTTATTGCACAAACCTGCACAGATTTGCTTTGACGTAAGCCCTGCTCAACTAAATGGGACTTACTGCTGCATACATAATTACAGTATACAGTCATGGATGACATTGCATATGTAGATATATAGAGCATGTACACATATGCACACAAGCACACATGTGTGTCATCAAATATGTGGATGATAAGAGTTTGGAGCTATGCAAAGCATTTGGTACAAAAATAAAGAAATCAAAGGGGGTACTCCTAAAAAGAGACCAGTGGGACTGAGCATGCATAGTGGCCACAGAATATTGTCTGACAATTGGAAAAATGAATGGAAAATTGAGGAGGAGGAAGAGGAAGAGGAGGAGGGCCAGGCTTCATTCTGGCAACAGGAGAGAGAGAATCCTTTGTGGTGCCCCCCCCCCCCCAAATATTTTCTCCTTGCTCTATTTGGTGCTTCAACAGGATGACAAGAAATTGCATTTCTGATTCATTAAATTATTTAAACACACAAACACACACAAACACATACACAAAAAAGATCCCCCTCCAACATGCAACAAATCCCCCTCCAAAAGAAAAGGTAAAAAAATCCTTTGCCTCTTACAGTGGAGAAATGATCCAGAAAATTCAGAGGGAATTGATCAGTGTAAAAATGGAAAATCAAAAAGCCACCACATGCATGGGTAGTTAAAGGGCAGCGTTCAAAAAGGGGGTGGATTTACCCCACTTTTAAGGAACTCTATCAAATCAGAATTGGACCAAAACTGACCTCAAATGGAAACAATGAACACTTAACCCGATCTGCATTTGAAGTAAATCGTAGTGGGAATGAGCCCAAGGACATCAATGACAGACAGCAATGAAGCAAAATAGTTAAGGTGAGAAGTACATGTGAATAGCAATAATTTTATATTATTCTCTGATTTATACAGAATTCAAATCAAATTCATTGTCGCACAGTTCTGCCTCCTTTGTTTCCCATTTATAAAGTATGTATCAAGAGCTATTAGAGCATGCATTAGTCATTGTCCTTGGCTGAAACCTGGCTCATTTGCCTTGACATTTGTTTGTACCACAATGGGCATTTCTGGACCCCGCTTCTGCATCAGCAACTTACTTGTTTCAAGAAAGGGGTTAGCTGAGCAAATAAGAGTATAACAGAAGATTTTAAAGAAACATTTTATCTGGCATGCCATCTTCTGATGAGACAAAAGAGTGGGACTAGACAGCAAGCAGAGAGCTGAAGTACTTTTCTGTGGTTCTAAAACTGCTGTCAAAAATCTCAGCTAGTGAAATGGTTCCTTCTGTATGATGCTTTCCATTTTAATGGAACAGGCACACATTGACCTGTCATTTGTATGTGGGAGCAGAAATAATGTGTAGTTAAGCAGTAATAGCTTTAAATATAGTTTAATAAAATGAGCAGCAATTTAACCAAACACAAAACACATTGCACCTGGCTTTTAAAAAAAGCTCTAACCTTTTCCTTTGAAATTGACTCAAGAAAAGAATGCTTTCTCCTGCATTGTATAAACACATTAGTCACTGACAGAGTGTGGTGACACATAAATGGGAATCAGTGCTCTAGACGTGAAGGGTAAACATTTGCAGTGATCAACAGCATGTGAGGAGCATGGTTATAAGAAAGAAACAAGGAGGAAGTAGACACAGCCTGTTGTGTGTTATCATTGGGTGGTAAATGTGGATATCCAGAGCCAGAAAGAGATATCCCAGACTTACTCCGTGTTTTCCATTGTCACAATTTGTTGGCCTCAATTCCTGCTGATCCAGTTTTGTCTTCTCTTATTGCTGCTACATCTTCAAAGGACCTTATCGTATGGAGAAAAAGACCCGAAATAGATTCGGATTGCAAATTCAAAAGCAGGTATTAACGCACATAAAAGTGCTGCCACTGCCACCGGGGGACTACAACCTGGATCCCAGCCACACTCAGCTGGCCACTTTGCAAAAATGGAAAGCTCCCATTTTTGTAAAGTGGCTGGCTGAGCATGGCTGCAACCCAGGTTGTAGTTGCCTGATGGCAGTGGCAGCAATTTTACGTATGGTAATACCCACTTTGCGATAAGGTCCCAAAATTAAAATCTGTATCTTTGTAAAGTTAATTGTGAAAGGCCAGGTTACTCAATAGGACTACCCTAGCATTACTTCCTTAATCAATTTTTCTTCCAGAACCTGCAAAAAGATCTTCTTTTGTCTACAGCACCCAGAATTCTCTAGCCAGTAATGCCATGCAAATTTGAAACATGGGGTACAACTGATTATAAGAATAATCCTAGAATCCTAGCATTGGAAGAGACCACAGGCACCATCCAGTCCAACCTTCTACTGTGCTGGAATACACAATCAAAGAACTCCTGTCAGATGGCCATACAGTCTCAGTTTAAAAACCTCCAAAGAAGGAGACTTCACCACACTCTGAGGCAGTGTATTCTACTGTTCTTCTGCTTGCTCATTTTGAAGTCACTTTATCGGTATCTAACTGGTGGAGAAGGTTTGGACAATGGCTTGAAAATATCATTTAGACCTGTGATTAAAATTATCTGGCAGGCTTGTGAAATTGTCTTGGGAAGTTTAGGTGACAGAAGGGAGGCCCATCCCTCCTCAACAGATTCTGGGAGGGGAGAGAACTCAGTTCTCACAGGTAGCCGAACACTTTGGCCACTTAAGATATTGCCCAAAAAAGAAGAGAGATGTCACTAAAGCGAGAAAACAGAAATTTGCATTCTATTTGAATGTGCTACTGTATATATTTGTCTATGAGTCTAAAACTTTATGCCCAAAAATTGACCCCAAAATCCCAGGTCAACTTATCCATGGGTCAGTATGATAATGTCATAACAGCTCTTTCAGATTTCCTCATGCATTTGGCAGAGCAGTGTATTTCTTACTTGCACCAAGCAGAAAGAGTCCTGAGTATTAATTGCTGTTAAACCAACCAATAGAGTCCCTCTCCCACCCACACTGGCCACCGCTATCTGGGTGAAAGCTGAAACCAAAGTTGAAACGTTGAAGCAAAAAGCATCAATTAGAGTCTCTCTTGCTGTACGTACACATATACACACTGGAGAAGCCTCCAGGGTCATGGCAAAATCCATAATTTTGGTCCCAAAACCTGCCCTGAACTTATATATGAGGTCAACTTATAGTTTAGTATATACAACAATTATTCTTTTCTCTCTTCTTCCCATCTCCTTTCCCTTCTACATACAGAGTTGCAAGTTTAGAAATAATTCTGACAATTTCATTTAATTTAAATAATTTAAATGGGAATATAAAACATCTCACCATAATGGAAAAGACTGTGACCTAGTGACCTGTGTGGCTGCTCACTCAGCTATCCATGAGCAACTTTTTCTCCTTTCTGAATGTCTGACCTTTTCAAGCTGCCTTTGGTGTATCTACAGTGAACCCTTTGTGCAGTGTGACTACATCTACTTTTGGTCCATAATGTGAACCTTTAACCTTTAATGTGTACCCTCAACCTTTCAATGCAGTAAGGAATAGATGCCCCATAACTGTCAACAAGGTGAACTAAGAATAAATAACTGATCATCTTGAAATGTAGGGTGCAGGATTTCTAAAACAATATCTTTTCTTTAACTGTCCAGAGCTGTTACAGTTTTCACTAGCTCTTCCATCAGCAGCAATTCTTCCTACTACAGTTCTTCTGTTTTGAATAGTAGAATGCAGTATTTTCTCTGAGAACCCTTGGGGAATTATGATGGTCAGGACAAATAGGTCTTCACTGGCTTGAATATTCTGTTGGCCTCTTGCACATCACTTCAGCATTTTCTGATATGTTTGAAAGGGAAGCAATGTGCTGAGAAAAACTATGAAATTATTAGTGGAATAGAGAGCACCATTAGGGGGATGGAATGCTCCATGGTATGAGAAACCCATCAAGCTAATTTTACATTAATATGTGGCTGACAAGTTTTGAATTCCTGATTAATTTGGTTCACATTGATTTTGAGAACATTCAGCTCTAGGCTCCTGGAGCATGAAAAGGAAGTGTTTGAAATTTAATTCCATTTCCATGCTTCAGAGCATTATGTGAAACATTTGGTGAAGCAGAGTTGTATACTCAAGTGACTTTTTCCCCTGTATAAGAATGATGCAAAATAGGGCTATTATATAATAAAATTTCAAAAAAGCTCTAAAGCTTCCTTGTCTTTATTACTGAGTCCTTTTGAGTCTTTCTTTGCTTTCAGATGGTAGCTACAACGGAACACAAAACTAATTGCACTGAAGACCATTGATTTGAAAACATCCCAGCTGAAATATTGCTGACACCAACAGAATTTATTTGAAGACCTGGTTCTCTTCCTTCTCTCACATCCATGTGAGCCAAGGTCTTCCATATTGACACCCAATTGTCTGGAGAAACAGTTCACACATGGTAGAGGAATTGGCAGGCATTCTTCTCCACCATGAGGCACTTTAGAGGATGTACAAGCCAGGACCTTAGACTAGAAAGCTGGGCCAAAGCTAACAAAATGAAATTTAACACAGAGAAATGTAAGGTCCTACACGTAGGGCGGAAAATGAAATGCACAGATATAGGATGGGGGACACCTGGCTGAATGAGACAACGTGTGAAAGGGATCTAGGAGTCCAAGTAGACCACAAGTTGAACATGAGTCAACAGTGTGATGCAGCAGCTAAAAAGGCCAATGCAATTTTAGGTTGCATCAATAGAAGTATAGTGTCTAGATCAAGGGAAGTAATAGTGCCACTCTATTCTGCTTTGGTCAGGCCCCACCTGGAATACTGTGTCCAGTTCTGGGCACCACAATTCAAAAAGGATGTGGAGAAACTGGAGCATGTCCAAAGGAGGGCGACTAAAATGGTGAAGGGTCTGGAAGGCTTGCCCTATGAAGAATGCCTTAGGGAGCTGGGGATGTTTAGCCTGGAGAAGAGAAGGTTAAGAGGTGATATGATCACCCTGTTTAAATACTTGAAGGGATGTCACATTGAGGAGGGAGCAAGCTTGTTTTCTGCTGCTCCAGAGAACAGGACTCGGAACAATGGATGCAAACTGCAGGAAAAAAGATTCCCCCTCAACATTAGGAAGAACTTCCTGACAGTAAGGGCTGTTCGACAGTGGAACACACTCCCTCGGAGGGTGGTGGAGTCTCCTTCCTTGGAGGTTTTTAAGCAGAGGCTGGATGGCCATCTGTCAGAGTTGCTTTGATTGGGAGTTCCTGCATGGCAGGGGGTTGGACTGGATGGCCCTTGTGGTCTCTTCCAACTCTAAATTTCTATGATTCTATGACCTCCCTGACAATGCTCAGTCACATACAAGCACTGCTGAGAACATTCTCAGTCCCTTGAACTCTGTTTAGGGAATTCTCCTAATTGATCCTGACCCTGCATTTTTCCAGGCCAAAGGGAAGCTGCAAAATGCCACTTCTTTTTGGCCCAGAAAAAAAGGTCACTGCGGTGGCACTTTCCCATGCTCCTTTTGGCATGTGGCGTGTGAACCAAAGGAGCGCCATAATGCCTGGCATTGGGACGTGTGTCATCCAAATGCCATGCCATGCACCCATGCCACCCCCAAGCCAGTGCTTACTGCCAGTCTGTACAGCCCCCAAGTTACAATTAATTAATTATACCTTGGTTATTGAGGCAAGGAATAAATTACAAAAACTATTTTAACTAGTTAACTTTCAAATTCTGATCTCTGTCTCTGTCTCTGTCTGTCTGTCTCTCCCTCTCCCCCTCTCTCTCACACATACGGATATACAGTCGACCTTCCATATGCACAGATTTTTTATCCACAGATTGAAAATATTCCCCAAAATATAAATTCCAAAAAGCAAACCTTGATTTTGCCATGTTATATAAAGGAAACCATTTTATTACACAGACTTGAATATCCATGGATTTTGGTATCCACAAGGGGCCCTGTAACCAAACCCCAGTGGATACCAAGGGTCCACTGCACAGCAGTAGTCATTCGACATTGCTGTCTATTAGAGGACATGTATCCAAATAAATCCCAAGTTAAATTTTTGAGACTAAAGACATCTGGCCTTAAGTAAGATCCAAAATCAGAGGGAGTTGGAAGTCCCAACAAAGCAGAAGCATTCTGTTTGTGATATATGGAGTCATGACTTACATTTCACGTTTTGAAATTCCACTGAAAGTTGACTATATTTGAAAATTCTTTTCTGCTCTAGTTTGGACTAAAATATTGCAATCAATAGTAATAAATGGCCCCTTGAACAAGGACTGTAAAGTAAAAGAGCTAAACACTGGGAACTTTTCCCATGTAAGAGGTTTTTGTTTTTTTTTAGCAATCATAGATAGATAAATGTTGAACAACTTCAACAAGTAATCTCACTGTCGGTTGTCAATGCTTAGCTCCAGTCAGAATGTGCTTCTGATATCTTCTGAAGGGGAATTCACTTTCAGAAGAGTGTGATACACCCATTTATAGGATCTCATCAGTTAACCTAATCTGCCTGTCCCTGAACTGTCTGCATCAAGGCATCCCTTCCTTCATTCCAATGTTACTCTAATAGCCAAAGAGCCTCTGGCTCAGCCCACACTAATGGGACAAGGCCATGCTAGCTTTTCTCAATATTTCATTTGTTTATCATGTAAGGCATTAGCAACTATAAAATAACCTTCACCGTGAACTTTTCAGCGAATGTAACAAACAAGTATATTTACATAACAAAGGCGTTTCAGCCATAATTGCTGGCTTTACACTCAGGGCTGCTGGCTAAGTAAAAATAGAATGAAGAGTTGCTGTTTCTTTCTTATAAGCCCCTTGAAGAAACAGCATCCAAATACACAAAAGTCTGTTAGTCGCTCAGAAGAACAAAGTGCTTTGATAAGACACATGTTGTATCAACTAGAACAACTACAGGCACTGCATAAAAGTGACCTGAAGGGTAGAAGAAATGGGTGCTTGTTACAGGCTTGGGCAACTGTGCCTCAGGCCTGGATATAACATTTGCTTACTGGTCCCCCCAGTAGGCTCTCTCCCACAGGCTCTTCTCCACCCAAAAGTAACAAAAAGTAATGGGAAAGGAATACAGCACATAAAACAATGAGTTACTGTTTCAGTGTTGTAATGAATAATAACAATTCATTATTTTCCACACACTGTACCAAGTAATGGGAATACATTGTATTATAAAATTATGTTTCAGAGCTGGTGTTTTAAAAGAAATATTGTATTCTAGTTAGGGAGCTCCTGGCAGGAGACATGCAGACTATTTTCCTGGAAGGTCTGAAAATTTATATCAGAGATGAGCAACTTACCAAAGTCCAAGGGCCATACCGCCTAACTTACTGGACCTAGGAAGGCTGTTTCATCCCTATTTATTAATTTATTTATTAATAACTTTAACCCCATCTAGTACAGGCTCAACACCAGGTGAATTTTCCAACTATAGAAGCATCTTTTTCAGAAGACAAGCCTTCAGTCCATTACTGATTTTAGGTATGATTCTCCCCCACACCCTAATATTGATTGTCTACACCATGAGAACTGGGGATCAGCAAAGAATATGTCCACTGAATCCTGCTGTTATGTATATAAAATCTATCTGGAGAGAGGACAGAAGTGCTGGATAAAATTTAATATCACATGAGGGGCAAGGCTATATCCACATGGGGCGGGGGGTATAAGCAGTCCCATTAAACACAGGTGGACTTACATCTGAGTAAACATATTTAGGACTGTGCTATTAATTATACATTTGGGTCCTATTTATGCCAGTGGAAGTTAAATCCCTTTAATTTGATTGAAGTGCACCCAAGGAGTAAAGAAATCACTAAAAGCATCAATGTGCAAGCCATGGAATATTTGGCAGAGGCTGACATTTCCTGATTTAGATGCAGGACTTTACTTAAAAATCCCACTAGCTCCCTAAACTGCAGCATTATTGAAATACAAATCACTGCAGCTGAGAAACCAGACTTCAGGCAAGGCTGAATTAGCTGTAAACCTGAGCTGTTGAGGTGTAACATTCTGGAAAGGATACCCGGGAGCAATTATATGAGCAGCAATGCTATGAATATCCATCTCTGCCAAAAAAGCTCTCACAACTGATCTGTAAATGACTGATATAACAACTAATGAGCATCAAACTTTTTTTTTTAAAGGGGGGGGGGCTCATTAAAATGCTAGGGCTGTTGTTTTTAACACTTACCTTCTGCCAGTGAATGCCAGGAGTAACTAATACTGGAATTAAGGGCAGCAGAATAATGTCTGTCACTTTTATGGAAAAATTGCAGATAGCTTACATACTATGTCCTCTAATGAGGGGGGAAATCACTTTGCATCCAATTAGAGAGACTGACAGTAAGGTTCTGATCTTTGTAGGGGTGGAGACAGTGGAAGCAATAACCAGGGCGAATTCAAATGTGCATGGTGAAATTAGCTCAAGAAAGCCAATGTAAGAGTGGAATTGTCTATATATGATACTTGCACACACATTGTTTGATAAGACACACTGAGCAACTACTATGCAGGGGTACAGAACTGATGGTTCTCTGGAGGGTGTTAGACTACTAGAGACATTATGAGTACATCTGGAGGACTATACATTTCCCATCCTTGCACTAAGATTTCCATTGCATGTACAGAATATGCAGATATATAAAGCATTTCAGCTAGTGCTAAACAGAAATTCAGTATTTTTCTAGGGAATGTGTCTTCATTTCTTTTCCCTTTACAGCCCAGACCAGTGGATTCTTCATTGTTTGAATCACTTGTCCCAATTCTCTCTTTCCCTCCTGAACTAGCAAACAGCAGCTGCAGCACCCCCTGGCACTTGGCAGCTGCCAAGAGGAGATTTTGCACAGGGTGCAAAGGGTTACAGAATAGAAATCAATGCAAAAAGGTTAACCATGGAACACACACATATATATGCCACAAGGAAGCATTATCTCTGTGATATCATTAACATTAAGCTGAAATAAACAAATTCTTTCATAAAACGTGTGATTTTTGCTGTACGAAATATATTTTTTGGGTTTAAAGAGATTTCAGCTGTTGAAGCTAACACAGTTTTCTGTTGGTTGCTTTCCACAGGACATTCTAATTCTTTCTTCCACTCAACTTTTAACTCCATCATTTCATTCTTTCCAACAAGAATTTTAAACTATATTGTTGGTTTCAGTTTCACTGACAATATAACCAATACTTCTATCGCAATTGAGGCTGCTGTGACACTCAGAACTGATGGCATACCAAAAGGTGCTGCAATTGTAAATGCTGGCATAAATAAGTAAAAATAAGACAAAAAAATAAGTAAAAATCACTATTGAGAATAGCAAAAATTCTTGGTCTCAGCTAAGAATCAATTAATCCAAAGTATAAATATCACAGTCAGTTCATTTATTGCATAGAAAGGGCTGTCTTGTGATCTTCAAATTAGGATTGTCCCATAGAGTTGGTTTAGCATGAACAGTTAGATCAAATTGGAATGGTCAAAATCAATGTCTTGTTACCCTGGCAGCAGAACTTGCAAAGACACAGCCCCTTTCTTTCCCTCACCCTGGCAACAGAACTTAAGGCAGTCCATCCACAAAAAGGTTCCAAGTAAGTAGATTCCATGGTTATCCAAGGAATATCATATGCAGAGGGCTGTACTTTCCAGTTATTTGTAAATGAATTATGAAATGAAAATTAAATCCAACTTCTGAAACAACAGTAGCATCCTTTGAGTGATAGGTCAGGTGATGTAGCTCCCTGTGCAAATTCCCTAAATATATTAATTTTCTAAAAAATTAAGCCTTGGGGATATACTTTGAAGGGTATACAGTATACAGATTGAATCCCCTTAATTCCAATTTCCAAAATCCAAAATATTCCAAATAAACAAAAAAAAAAATTCATGGGGGGCTGAGATAGTGACACCTTTGCTTTCTGATGGTTCAGTGTACACAAATCGTGTTTCATGCACTTTAACTCTTATTTAAAAAGGAGTCATCCCCTGGTGAATATTAAGTGTGTAGTCTGTCCTAGAAGCACTGACCCTTCTAAATTTTCTCATCCATCCAGCATTTAGGGTGTGCACAAGCAGTTTTCTCATCCTGCTGGAATTTTGCAGGTTGTTTGGCATTGTTTTCCCCTGCTTTCCCCTTAAGATCCTTTGCTACATGCCCCTAAGTTTCACCCTCAACTTCTTCATGGTCATATAAAAGTCCATAATTTGGACCCCAAAACCTCCCCCCAACTTATAGATGAGGTCGACTTATAATCGAGTATATACGGTATCTCTTTTTTTATAAGACTTATAAGATTGGTAGATGAAGGGAATGCTGTAGATGTAGCATATCTTGATTTCAGTAAGGTCTTTGACAAATTCAACCATTATAGTCTTGCAAACAAGCTAGTAAAAATGGGCTAGACAATGCCACTGTTAGGTGGATTAGTAATTGGTTGACCAACCAAACCCAAAGGTGCTCACCAATGGCTCCTCTTCATCCTAGAGAGAAGTGACTAGTGGGGTACTACAGGGTTCTGTTCTGGGCCTAGTGTTATTCAACATCTTTATCACTGATTTGGATGATGGAATAGAAGGCATGCTTATGAAATTTGCAGATGAGACCAAATGGGGAGGGATAGCTAATGCCCTAGAGGACAGGATCAGAATTTAAAATGATCTTAGCAGGTTAGAAACCTGCATCAAAACTAACAAAATTAATTTCAGCATAGAAAAGTGTAGGATACTACACCTGAGCAGCAAAAAAGAAATGCACAGGTATAGGATGGGTGACACCTAGCTTAACAACAGTACATGTGAAAGTGATCTATGAGTCCTACCAGATCATGAGTTGACATGAGTCAACAGTGTGATATGGTATCTTAAAAAGCAATACGATTCTAGGCTGCATCAATAGGAGTATATTGTCTATATTAAGGGAAATAATACTACCATTCTGTTCTGTTTTGGAAAGACTTCACCTAGAACACTGTGTCAAGTTCTTGGCCACAATTTCAAGAAGGATACTGACAATCGGAACATGTCCAGAGAAGGATGACCAAAATGGTCAAAGGTCTGGAAGCCATGTCCTGCGAAGAGTAACTTAGGGAGCTGAGTATGTTGGCCTGGAGAAGAGAAGGTGACATGATAGCCATGTTTAAATATTTGGAAGGATGTCATATTGAAGATGGAGCAAACTTGTTTTTGCTGTTCCAGAGACTATGGCCTGAAACACACAGGCCACATAAGGCAGCTTCCAGCTGCTTTGGGGGCATGACATTCAAACGACCAGAACAAAAAGAAGCAGATTTAATCTGGCTCCTGGCAGTGCTGGTTTGAGACCACAGTGGCAGCAGCCTGCTTCAAGAGCAAGCCACGTGGTCACTGCAGCTCCAGTTTGATCACAGCCAAAGTGGGCTCTAGCTGCTCTTTACCAGCTGTGTGCTTCGGCCCTAGGACATGGAGCAATACATGCTCAAGCTACAGAAAAAGGGATTTCATCTATATAGTAGGAAGAACTTTATGACAGTAAAAGCTATTTGACAGCTGAATATGCTGCCTTGGAGGGTGGTGAAGTCTCTTCTGGAGGTTTTTAATCAGAGTCTGGATGGCCATTTATCAGGAGTGGTTTAATTGTGTATTCTTAAATGGCAAGGGGATTGACTAGGTAGCCCTTGTGGTCTCTTCCAACAGTATTATGCAATGCAATCATTTTCCAATGCCTTAATCCTCAGAAAGTCCTTTGTTGGGGTGCTCCCTAGCTAAAAAGGCAGGTTTTGGCAAGTCACATTTATTAGCTAATAATTGTAAATCTGAATCCCAAACATTATGAGATTGTAAATCTGGGTAACACTCTCATAACTACTGAACACGATTCTAGCCAGTGTAAATAATTACTAAAAGTACTTTACAGATTCATTTAGAGCTGGGTGTAGAGTTTTCTATAATGAAAAAGTCTGCCAATAGATCCCTCATCTTTCTTATCCACAGTTGTATTGATCAACTCATTGTGTGATGTGTGTTTGCTTGCTTGGAGACACTACCACCAGTGGAACAAGAGCTGTGGTTCTGTCCCAGTGGTTTGCTGGTGCAGTGCAGTATCTGTCTTCTAACCCTGTACAACTGCAATATATACTGAGATAGTCCATTGGTCCGTCTTGCCTAATGTTGTCTCTTATGATCTACACTCACTTTCCATGGTGTTAGCTAAAGTGCTGGAAGGGTTGATGAATACTGGCACTCATTTTTGTATGAATAGAAATGGATCTAAACATGCACACAGATCCTTCATATTTCATTGGTGCTTCTCTTTGTATTACAATTTTGGCTTTGGTATCCAGGAATACCATCTTCCTCTTCTTTTTCTATGAAGACTGCTCCCCAGCACTCTGCATGCCCAGCATGCACCCCAGCATGCCAGACAGAAAATACACCATGGATACCTAGGCATATACACACAGTTTAAAAGAATGGAAGCCTTCTGCCATAAAATAGCTGCTTGCCATTCTGTCTACTAGTCCTGCTAATGCTCATGCCAGAAATAACTAATTTCACACCAGTGTAAGTCTCTAATCACTAACATCTATTACTTGAGTAAGTTTCATTGGCATGAAGCTTCTGTTGACATTTCTTCCACAGCTACATTAGGCATGTACAATTAGGTTTTTACTCAAGATCCAGGTGGTTCTCTTAGAGAGCAAACCTGAAAAAGTGGGTTAAGTGAAAATGTAGAATACTACCTTTAAAACCATTAAAACTATGTTTTATATAGCCCTTCCAGATAGTGGATTTCCTGAGTTAATGAACTGATATGCTGTTTTGAGGACTGGCATGACATTTTCTATGGCAATGATTGACAAGAACTTACCTTAAGATCATGGATTCAGTATTATTTTGTCCTTGCCTTTATGATTTGTTCAAAACAATACTGTAGCTTACCTTGGGCACATGTGGAAAGACCCCCCCCCCCAGAAGAAACATATTAAAGAGAAAATAAAATCATTCAAGGTGTATAAATAGAAATAGTTCTTCATCTAAGGCACAGTTGACTTCTGGAATGTACACTCATGACACCTGGCTTTGATAATTTTAAAAAGGATTTATTAAATTTGTAGAAAGAAAATATCCACATCTATGACTTACTGCCACATTCAGCCTCAAACATAGCAAAAGCTTCACACATTTCTGGCATCTATAGTGCAGGAGACAGTTAAGAGAGTCCCAGGTTCGAGTCTCATGGTGAAGAATTGGTGGGATAGTGGCCATCACCTTCACAGTAGTTGTCTTTCTTTTGTGGTGTGTATTAGTGGTTGTGTAGATGTTAGAATTAAGTTGTTTTTGCTTATGTATTTCATGGTGCTTTGTTGTTTTGCCTTTTCTTTTTATTGTTGTTAGTAAATGTAGTTTTTAGCCACATATGTGTATATACCCACATATAATTGTGTACTGTATAAAATACTTTTTAAAAAGAGGCTGGACAATTACCTATTGGGGAAGCTGTAGTTAGAAATCCTACATTTAGCAGGGAGATGAACTCAATGGCCCATGAGCCCCTTCTGACATGGTTATTCTATGATTCTGTTCAGTATTATGGGTTCTTGTAGGATGATGTTACCATTTTTTGTTAGGCTATGGAGACATAGCCAAACTCTCTTCTGATCCACTCAGTTCTCCACCAGAATGGGCTCTTTGAAAATCCTTGTAGGCTTTGGTGTTTGAGGAAGGTGGAAGACAGTACAAGCCTCTGCAAAGTCAAAAAAGGGCAACTATAGATGTAAAACAGGATTATGTTTGTATATATCACTAACAGGCTGTCAGCCACAATGTGTTGGGGAAGCAAAGGGATGCTGTGTATAGGTCACAGACAATTGATCAAATGTGAACTGGAGTATTTTCTAGTTTAGCATTCACTTTTGCTCTCATTCTTGAAGAACTGTGTGAAGTATGAATCCTGTTACCCTGTAACATATATAAAATCCTATGCCCCTATTTTATTTAAATGAATCTCCCTGGGTTTCTGATACCACTAAATATAAATCAGTCTAGCATAGGATTTCTTTTTTCCTGGCTCTACTCCCAGGTCAGTGAACCTTCTCTAGCACATTTCGTATCTGCATAGAAATATTTTGTCTGCTTATTTATGGTGAGTTAGACTGTTGTGAAAAGTTCAGGAATGTGGGCAGAACAAAAGATGGAAAATGTAATCTGACAGGCATGCTGTAGCAACATCCAGGACTGAGAGAATGAAAGCAGCTGCTGTATATCACAGGCACTCATAATATTGGGATTTCAAGGCACCAGGACCTGGCCTGCAAGAATCGCCCTCTTGGATGGACTCCCCTTTCTGTCGCCATGACCCCTCACCTTTGATGTTCTGATTGTGTTTTGAATCCTGTTACTGGTAGTGACATTTTCAGGCATAAGTTGCATTAAAAATGTAAAGTTTTTATTGGACATTGCCCTATGACCATATCCAGCTGTTAGGCACAGAAGTGGAGGACTATGTGTGGAAAGTGCATCATTGTGCTAATTGGCATCTGCAGTGCAGGGTGACCATAGCAGCTGTAATGCCCACAACTTCAGTTGTTAAACACATGTGGGTTCTAGGATCCTGAGACAGGTGAAATGCTCATCCAGGTTTGGTCTTGAGAAGCTATTTATTGAGACAACACAGTAAAAAAATAAATACTGCATAACTCTAGGATCCCAAAGGAAAGAACAAAAACAGGGGATACATACACACCGGCCAGGCAATCCTCCACTCATGAATCTGCAAGGCAACTTTTCTTAGTCCAAAAATACCTTATATCAACAATCATGACATTATCATGTGTCTTATGGAGTACGTGCCAAAAGGAGGCATCTTGTCCCTTTCCAACCAATTGATTTTCAGGTGCAAGGAGATGCTGAGACCCCCTTATCTTTTCTCAACCTTGGCACTGGTGCTGGAGGACTTTGGACCACTCCGTAAATGAGAGAAAGATCAAGAAGAAAAGAGGGAATGTGGAAGTGTTTGGAGAGGGAGGAAAAAAACAGCACAAAGAAGCTGAGATCCTATATCACTGCAACATAGTATGAATATCCACCAGGAGAGTCGTATTCTTCTTGCTTAAGACAGTGCCTGTACTGGATACCACTGTAGCACAATGTGTGTGGATCACTACTAAATATACTGTACATGATCGAGGTCCCATTTTGCAACTCATTGCATCAGTACATGTTCTGCATTGGGTTTCTGAATTGGAGTTTGAGTCCTCGCTATTGAATGAACAGTAACCCACTGCAGCTAGGTGACCAGATGCCCATTTTTTTCTGGACATGTCCTACATTTCAACCTTATGCCTGGGGGTCTGGGAGGAATTGAAAAGCATCCTCTGTTTTGAGCCGTAAATCCTCTCCCTGTGTCATCTGGTAGTTCAACTGATTTATTACTGCCCTGGCTGTTGCAAAGAGCTGTGGAGAAGGCTTGTCACTGACCATGTGGTAGTTTTGTTTGTTTTTGTGATGGAGGTGTGGGGGGAAAAAAGGAGGACCTGAGTTGCTGAAGTAGATTGGGGTACCAAGTGGAATGGGGAAAAAGCAAAAGTGTGCTTTTGGGGTTTAAGGAAGAAGGGGAGGAATGAAAACTATATTGCAAGCCAACAAGGCATTTTAACAAAGATCAATTCTTCACAAAAATATTGTTGAGTATATTATAAAATACAGTATATGTAATATACAGTCGGCCCTCTTATCCATGGATTTTTTATCTACAGATTTGAGTATGCACGTCTTGAAAATATTCTCCAAAAGTTTGAATTCCAAATAGCAAACCTTGATTTTCCATTTTATATATGGGACACCATTTTGTTGTGCCATTATATTTAATGGGACTTGAGCATCCACGGATTTTGTTATCCACAGGAGGTCCTGGAACCAAACCCCAGTGGATAACAAGGGCCCACTATAGCTGTAAATAAACTCTTTGAAATTAATATAAGTTTATATTGGTGTTTTTAGCTTTTATTTGGCAATATCCTACATTTTTCTTGAATGTCCTACATTTTCTGAGTCTTGTTCGCCTTTTCTTCTGTATAGTCTTGGGATGTATAGGTTTAGCAATATATTGGTTTAGGCTGTAGTTTGCTTTAACAAAGTTTGCCTCATGTGTCTTGCTGGAGGAATGGGTTAATGAAACTCTGCTTCATTTGAGATGGACCAACAGGAAGGGAGGAACCTTAGAAATAACAACTCACAAGTAAGATTATTTATAATCTATATCAGATTATTTCTCCTTTTGCTAGTAATGAAAGTACAACAAAGTTAGTTTTCAAAATAATGTAAGAACAACATTATTTTTTTATTATTTAAATAATTTAAATTGGTGATTGAAGCAGAGGCTCTTCTGTAGAAAAATCAAAAGAGATGTTCACCTGAAAAGAAAAGTAGATAAATGATGTGTACTTTTATCAAGAATAATAGACAAGTTAGTGTTTGTTTGGTTTTTGTGGCAGATGAAAGGCAAACTCGTTTGGCTCATTTGTAGTGAAGCCCTTGCTGTGGTGAGGAATCATAGAATCATAGAATAGAATCATAGAATCATAGAATCATAGAGTTGGAAGAGACCACAAGGGCCATCCAGTCCAACCCCCTGCCATGCAGGAACTCCAAGTCAAAGCATCCCTGACAGATGGCCATCCAGCCTCTGCTTAAAGACTCCTAAGGAAGGAGACTCCACTACACTCCGAGGGAGTGTGTTCCACTGTCGAACAGCCCTTACTGTCAGGAAGTTCCTCCTAATGTTGAGGTGGAATCTCTTTTCCTGCAGTTTGCATCCATTGTTTCACGTTCTAGTCTCTGCAGCAGCAGAAAACAAGCTTGCTCCCTCCTCAATATGACATCCCTTCAAATATTTAAACAGGGCTATCATATCACCTCTTAACCTTCTCTTCTCCAGGCTAAACATCCCCAGCTCCCTAAGGCGTTCTTCATAGGGCAAGGTTTCCAGACCCTTCACCATCTTGGAAATGGTGGTTCTATGGACAGGTTCTATGGAGGAAGGTTCTATGGACAGACAGTACAAGGCCAAGGATGAAGTATGAAGAAATCAAGACCAGAGAACTGCTGGGAAAACAGTAGCACTGAAAATAAACTTAGAATTGCATGGTGACCGTTTCACAAAACCAAAACAAGAGATGACTAGTATTGTTACTGAATTATTTCAAAGGGATTTGCATCTTCATTAGAAGACTGACTGGTGAAAGAATGTCATACTGAGCTCAACTGGACTTATTCTGGGGAAGAAATTATAGGATTGTGCTGTGAAGAATGCAAGCTCTGAGATTTCCCTCTGCTTTCTAATTTCTCACCAGTAGGTGCTTTTGGACATTTGAGTTTCTCTGCTTATTTTACAATAGATTACTTGTGCACAGTTGTATATATGTGTGTGCGTTTCATAGGTCAAGTGTATTAGGTATTGCTGATGTTCATGATGTAATTTTTAATGGGCTGACCTTTTAATCAACAGTCAAAAAGAGAAAAAAACACCCTGCCTGTATTGGCTCCAGCTTCCTCTCCCCCCCCTCCCCAAATATAATTAAGAGTATGTGATAAGGAAGCCAAGAAACATATGTTTTATAAATACATAAGTAGGTTTAATTAAAAATCCATCATATGGAACACATTGGCTAAAATGAAGCAAATTCTCTTAGGTCCAACATACACTGCAGAAACAATTCCGTTTGAGACTGCTTTAACTCTCTGGCTGAGTGGTAGGGAATCCTGGGAATTGTAGTTTATTGTGACACCAGAGCTCTCTGACAGTGAAGGCTAAATGTCTTGCAATACTGCAGTTCCCAGAATTCCCTAGCATTGAGCCAGGGCAGTTAAAGTTGTCTCAAACTGGATTATTTCTGCAGTATGTCTTGGACCTTAGTTATCTTTTGGAGGAGAATTGATAATAAAGGAAAATGTTAAAAGGTTAAAAGTGATCTAAAAGAAAGTGTGAGAAACAGAACTTTACCATGTTCTGCAGAAAGTCTCACAAAGTATAGACTTCAAGTTCTGTATATTTCCACAAATGTTCACATCAGTCCCTAATCTCTTCAGTCACCAGCTCTGCTAAGATCCTTCTCTTGTCTTCCTTTTCTTATTACCTTTCCATGACCTCTTCCAGAAAATTTAACTTCATTCTTCCCTTCAGGATTCACCCATAACACATGCTCTGGGTATCTTGTGTTGGTCACTGAACATGTTCAGTACCTTTGGTGCCCTTCAGTGTCTCTCCCCAAAAAGTGTTTTGAATTTCTCTAGTGCTTCTCAGGAATTCAGTATCAGTCACAGTTGTCAGCACTTAGCAGCTGAGTTCACTGTTATCTGTTATATAGAAGCCATAGAGGTCATGTCTCACCCAGAGGAGTCCTCTTCAGAGGAGCCAGGACAACAGGCTTCAGTACTGAAGGCTGAACTTGAGGTTCCAGTCGACAGCTCTCCTTTAAAATAAATGACTGCTGAGGCAAGATCCTTTACACTCCAGACAGGATCCAGGTCCCATAGAGGAAGGGAAAGCTGGACCTGACTGTGTTGCAGAGATACCTCCAGGCCCCAAGGAGAGATGTCTGAAGAGGAAGAAATGTCCAAACCCAATCAAAGTGAAGTATAAGGCTCCAAAGGAGGAAACCTCAGCATTAATTTGTTATCAGCAGTGGCAACTGTGTAAGGGATTTGCCCCAGCACAGCAGCATATAAACACACTCTGGTCTAGGCCTCATTGGTATTAAGAGCATTGTTTTCATGTTTCTTATCCCCTGCTGTCTAGATTCCTGGAATTCCTGTTAACTGGTCACCTGGCTGCTTTGACCATGGCACCACTGACAACTCCTGGGAATAGTTAAGTGCCTAGTGAATTCCTTGATTCTGTCAGGCATTTATAGCCACAAAACTAAAATACAAAGTGCTTGATGTTGTTGGATTACAATACTACCAGGCCTAGCCAGCACAGTCAAAAGTGAGGGAAGCTAGAAGCTAGAGTCCATCAAGGAGGCCTGCATTTTTCCCACTCCTGCCATAGAGTGCCAAGTGAAACACTCAACATGTATCAAAGCTGCTGTATACATGAAAGCTTCAAAACAGTGGTGATCAGATGGTTTGGAATGAATAATAATGGGGCTTTCTAGATTGGCAGGAAAGTGTGACATGAAGTTGCCTTTTCCTTAATGCTTAGCAGCTGCACCACAGCCTTTAGATGGAGCTGCGCTGTTCCACAGTTTTTAAAAAAGAAGCTGGGAAAACCAGCACCTTTTTAAAGGTGCTTCTTCTTCCCTAAAACGCAAAAAAAAAAAAAAAAAAAAAACCGTTTTCATGGCACACTTTCCCTTTTTCTCATCTAAAGGCTAGAGTTTCATGCAGCCATGAACACACTTCTTTTTGCCAATCTAGAAAGCCCCAATGTATCTTTTAACAACTCTAATGACTTATTTCTACAACATTAATCTCTTCAACACACTGAACTCTCTACATATACAAATCTAAAAGTTAGGCTGGACCCAGAAACATGGAATCATAGAATCAGAATTGGAAAGAACAAGGGTCATCTGATCAAACTTCCTTCCATGGAGAAATACGCAACAAAAGCACTCCTGAAAGTTTGCCACCCAACCTCTATTTAAAGACCACCAAAGAAGTAGAATCCACCATCTTCCAAATCTGTGCTAGCATGGAAAGCAGGCCCAATGCTGACCGATTTCTACCCTTGCTTTTTAGAGGCCATCAACCAGTAGTGAATAATCTGCTACAAAAAAACATTGCAACTGTCCTTCATAATGGCAGAAGAACAGGGAAGCTGGTTCAGAGACAGGGAAAAGAAGATCCCTTCAAATCCCATCCACCATATACTTGCTCTGTACATGTCAGTTTGGAGGTAATCACATGGGTATTATTCCAATAAGAATATCAATGGTGAGAATTTGCTTCCTCCCTATTACACAGTGTTATGTAGCTGTGTCTAAACATGTAGGTCAGAGAGACAGAACTTCATTAAATGGCAGAAGTGGACAAAAAGAATTCATGCTGTATTTTATGGAGAATTTCCATAATAAGAACTACAAGGCAACAGTTGTGACACTGAGATCCTGATCTACCAGAGACAGGCAGCACTTTATTAGACCATGGATTTGCTTCCATGCAAGATCTGTAAAGTAACAAGGATTAAGTTCAGTCTTGTATTTATATTATTTGTCAGGTAGGAGAGATGGGTCATGCTCTTGCTGACTTCAATTAACTTTAGTACAGCCAGAGTAGTCAGGTACAAGCCATTTTACAAAGGTAAACACTGAATTCTTAGTCAAGGTCATTTCATAAGAAATATATAGTAAGCTTCTTTATCTCTGCTATATTCTTCCCACTCTCAAATAAGTTAATTGTTGATGTCTGGACAACAAAGAACAGAAACTCTTTTTCACATCGTAGCAGCATATACTTCAGCTCTGTTTATAGTTCCCTGAAACATGTTGACTTAAAGTAATCCATCTTCTACACTAGTGACCTTATACAGCAGTATGAAGAAACAAAGCGCTTCATGAATTTATGAGAATATAATTAATAAAACAAACAACAAAAGTACCTTGTAATCATTTACCTCTTCATACTTAAGTAGATATTATATGACAGAGAGTATTGGTTAGTGCCTTTCAGCGCCTTCAAAAGATTTGTCTCCCCAGACATATGAAGTAGGGAGGCAAATCTTTTGAAGGTGCTGAAACCTTTTCCCTAAACAAATTCAGCTCCTTGGCAAGTTCCATTCAGAGTTCAAAGGAACAGACTGACCACATCCCTGACACCGAAGACACCAGCCATCACTGATGATGTGCAGATACATAGTAACAGTTGCCTGGTTCTGAAAAGTGAACAACAGAAGTGCATGAGCCAAAAAATATCCGGGGTGTAGAAGGATTAGAAGGATAATTTTCCACTCCTTTTCATCCCATCCATTTACTTGCTCAAAAGCTCATAGCCGCTCAGGCAGCCTCTCCAAGCTGGTACCCTCCAGATGTTTTAGATACCAACTTCCACCATCTCAGGCCACTAGTTAGGGTTGATGCAGGCTCTAAAGAAGTATATCCCATCATGCAAATACCTGCTTTCTAGTGTGAACTTTTAATCTGGTCCTGAAGTCTGGCAATACTTAATACCTTTCTATGATTGCAAAGATTTTACACTTTAATGAAAAGGCAGCATACTGTATTGAAACATGTTTCTTTATTTCTGTGAAGTAAAAAGAACATAATTCTGCTTGGCATGAAAACTTGCATTTGAAAACAAATTGAAGGACCAAAGAAAATGCTATGAGAAATACATTCTGTATAATGTCAGGAATTTTTGGCTATTAGAGCCATGGGGAAAGAAATCAATAATACTGGCATTAAAATAAACATTTTTATAGCTCTAAACCAAGGCATTACACAACATTTTAATTCAGCATTATATTACTGGAAATTTAGTTTGCAGCAGTGAATATATTGTATAAATATATTGCCATTCCTCTTTCAAAATTTAACACTAATTCTTCTGGATCCCTCAATCAAGACAAAGATTTTTCAGATATGAAAGCCTCTAATACAATTAAAAGATATTTCTATATCAATCTCCCCCTTTGGTATTCCCGTTTTTTTGTTCAAATAAGTGGTCAAGTATATTGATCTTTGGTTACATGTAGTAACACTGTAAACAATGGACCCAGTTCACAACCAATTGCCCCCACTATGACATTATTGTACCCAGTGACCCTGATTGGAGGCACTGGGACCATGAAAGGAGATTGCATGCCTTTTGCTTACCTTTCAGATATATAGGATAAGGAAACAGGAAACAAAGTCCAATGCCTTTTCTACCTTCCCTCTTTGTGTCTGGCATAATGAAACTCGAGAGCACTGTACACACCCCCAATAATTTGTATGTGGAGAACCTTATCTTCTCCAAAGTGTACCCCACTCCTACCATGTTAAGGAAGATCATTGAAGAGAAACCTGTTTGTACTTACAAGTCTACTGCACTCAGTCAAGTTAAACATATTTAAGATAAGGAGGATTAGAAGGAAAGATAAGGATCCAAAGTATGACATCAGCTCCCACGGTCCAAAGGAGTTTTAAATATACTCCTCAATCCTTAAACAACAGCCCTGAGGCAGCACATTGAATTACATTTTAACCTTCACTGTGATAGAGAATGGGAGTTGGCTCATCAAATAAAAGAAGAAAACCAAATCCCACTTAACACAAACAAACCTCATGTTTGAACCCCAAAGATTGTTAAAACATCTTCAGGAGTAGTTTACCAAATAAAACACATCTTGGTTTGGGGTTGCTTATACTGCAATAAAATGAAATAAAATAATATTTAACAGCTCTTTAGTATATTTATTTCTAATACATATGTTCCTCATATAGAGTAGGATGTAACGTTAGTCAGGAAAAATAATTACTATTATTTGGCAATGACTACGGTAATAACAAATGATATTGCTTAGACCATCTACCTCTTATATCAAAACAAACTGGTCTTGGAACAACATATCTGGAATTTGAAATTATTCAACACAATCCCATATTGTTACAGATTATCCCTGGGATTCTGCAAAGACAAACACTAATTTTGATACAGCCCTGCTGAGTTATGCAAGTGTCTCCAGGATCTGGATAAGGATAAGGCCTCTAGTCCCATTTATACAAAATAATTGATGTTATGAACATGTTAATTATTGATTCATGTATTGCTGTGAACCAAGCCCACTGTCTGTAGGAAGCACATTTCCTGCCACTTTTCTTAAAAAAAAAATGTCTTGGTACAAACTTATTTTACAATGGATTGAATCTAACTACTGTAAATACAATGTTATTAATACATGTTTCTTGGTTGTTCTTTATGTGCACAACAGAATAATGATGGACTCATGCAGTAAATATAGCATTTTTACAAAAAGGAGTACAAAACATTCAGTATTCTGTTATTAAAGCATTTATAATGCATAGGCATTCATAAAATGTATATCATAATAAAACTAATGAGTTATATTAGCATGCAGCAGTTGTTCTGTATTTTGTTTTTGAAATCACAGCACATTGATTACTTGAATATAAATCAGCTAATTAAAAATACTTTGCAGCAACTCTCTTGTAGAGGCAACTTTCAGTTCTCATATGTGCACTAGAAAACAGTTCCATAAAACAGGCCTAGTCAATGCAAAGAACTCCTTGATTGAAGATACTGTAAGGCATGTCTCAAGTAATTAAAATAGTTAAGCACACTTTCTGCGTTCTTCTTAGGCCCCTTCAGAGGTAAAAGGAACTAGAATTTAGGAATACAAAGTAAAATTGTAGGATCATGCATGTTTTTCACCTGCTTGCTAATTTCTATCAGCCTCTGTAGCGGTTTCAGTGTTGCACCTTTTGCCAGCATAGATCAAATGGAAATGAGGTATGCTTTAAAATATAGATTGTCAGTATCCTGCTCACAGCCTTGACTTCAGAGGAGGGAATTTTGTTGCTCTCCAGATATTGTTGGATTATAACTCCTAGCATTCCTTATCATTTGCCTAGGCTGGCTAAGGGTGCAGCATCTGGAAAGTTGCATGACTCATATCCTGCCCTGAACCCCTCAGTTACTGCATCAGTTAACTATGCAGTTTTCAAAGGGAGTTTAGATATCTTTGCTTCTGGGCATCAAAAGAACAGGAAAAGTGCTAACATACATTATACAGTGCTCTCCAAAACATTACTACCCATTGTAAAATTTATGGGCAATTCTTGCTGTTTTGAGACAGCAATTTTTGGAAAAGGAAACTGGCACTATTTATCTCTGAAACGGATGCTGTAATAAATCCATTAGCAAACATTTTTCCATTCTCTTACTTTTCATAATGCCATTCTGTACTATCAGAAGGCTTTCCTATTTGACCAGGCAAGGATTTGCTTCCTAGCAAAAAAATGATGGTATTAGAATCCAACATTCATTGGATATCTTTAGGCAGTTCTGTGGGTATCCCTTCAGGATGCAAGAGCCATATAGTAAATGTGTTCTTAAAATTATATGTTGACTTTTATCTCTTTCTTTTCTTTTCTGCTTTAAAGAAAATGAAATTAGATAAGTAAGCAGTTTTTGGCTGGAATTCTGTTGGTTAGTCTCAATTAAAGTATACCCCTTGAATCATTTAATGGTGAGTCAACATATAGGTAAATTCCACTGGTTCAATGGGTCTCCTTTAGTTAGGTATAACAACAGGCCAATATTTTGCTGTGGTAGCATATATGAGGCATAACTTTTGTGATAGATATACCACTTGAACAAGGAAAATGATTCTTAATATATCTCATTCTCACCCCAGATAATGTTATGTATCTATATTTTGGTTATGTAATGTCTCTGGCTGAAGCAAATACTGTATACTGATTTCAACCTCCCCATGACAGCCCCTCTGCCCTATTTAAAATGTTGCACAGATGGTCAGGGGTCTCTGCTAAAAGAGTTGTGCTGTGGTGCAAGGGAGGCCTCCCAACTTAGGAGGAGGAAGAGATAGCATCTTCTATGAGCAGTCCTTCCATCCACAGAAGGCAGATCCTGAAGCCAACTTATACTCATTAAAAAAATGGCCAGTGTAGTCTTGTCTTGTTTCTTTTCTTGAAGAAGTAAAAGCAATAAGGAGTGTCAATATTAAAAGAAAACACAAAGAAGCAAGATATTATCTCACATATTTGCAATTCTCTCACATGTTTTTTAAAAAAAATAATTTAGTAAGATATAGAGTACCATTTTGGCCATGCAATCAGATTTTCAATGAAATAATGAGAATTCAAAACTGTCTATTAAATATTGGAAGAAAATTAAGAAAAGTGGCTTTTATAAGACATGATATCAATAGTAAGGTTTGCTGAAAAGAACAAGTGAGAAGGGGAGAAAATAAACAAGACAGTCTATGAATTTTAACCTATATGTGTTTACTCAGATGAACGTCCCATTGAGTACAGCAAAGCTTACTCTGAGATGAGTGTGTATAAGATTGTAGCCTGAAGTTATATAAATAATTTATATAGTTATAGAAATGCATGCCCTTTAAAACATAAATTGAGAAATTATGTTCTCATAAATTTGAGAGAAAATAATTCATGTCAAAGGTCCATTATTATGTAATTAGCATTATACCCATCCAAAGTAGCATGAGTTTCAGTCCACTTAAAATATAAAGCTAATGTTAAAATCCCTGTGTTCTAATTTACAAATATAAAATGTTTGTCTGAGAAGCATAATAAACAAAGAAAAGTCTTGGGTTTTTAAGAAATAAAAGGTTTTGGACCATTACATAGCATGTGGGTCTTTGTCTCCTTTCATTCTTCTACTGTTTTTTGTTTTGTTTTGCAACCTCATGTATGAAAATATATATTTTCATTCCCTTAATATCTTAATTTATTTTTTAAGGATGGGTGGTTGGGTATGGGTTGATGATGTATTTTAATCTGTATGTTTTAATTTGCTGTACCCCGCTCTGATTGTGCTCTACAGAGGAGCGGGCTAGAAATAAAGATTTATTATTATTATTATTATTTATTATTTTGGTTTCATTTCCTTAGTATCTTTTGGATGCCATAGCAATTTGAAAAGTGCCTTCCAAATCCAAACAATGGGCATGGAGAAGCTAATATTTTTGCTATGGCCTGATTCCAACTGGTAGTCCCAACTAGACTATACCCATTGAATCTATGAAAGTTAAGTATATGTTGTCTTGCCAGATTCCCACTGATTTAACGGCTCTGCTCTAGTTGGGACTAATAATTGAATTTAGGTGTGTGTATTGCCCCTGAAGGCCTTAATTACTTCTGGATGATAACAGAATAATATGTAGATATCACATTCCTCAGAAGATGAGACTCTTACCAAAATGTAATGCTACAGTAGTTGCCCAGAAAATGAAGGCTATTCTGAAACCCATTAACTGGAGCAGAAATTCTGCCCATTATTCCTGTCTAGTGAACAATGAAAGCAGGAACAGAAGAAATCGAACACCGTATGAAATAGAAGCAAATGAGCTTCTTAAGGAGTGTCAATTCATAACTGTAGAGAAAAGGAAGCTGCTACTGCACCAACAGATCTGAAATACAAACCAGCTGGGAATGGAAGCTCAGTGTTTGGCTTCTTTATGTTCTATAATGCTCAACACTGCAACTGGTTCTTATGATAATGCAAAAGACTAGATCCTTCTTCATGCACAGAGATATGTTAGATATCAGAACTGCATAAATATGGAGGGAAAAAAATCAAGTTAACTGGTAGAACTCCTGAAGGCAGCAACAGACACACAAACTCACTCCATTTTAATTGCTACCACCCTGGCCTTGGAGGGAGAAATGAAACAGCAGTATCTGCTGGATGTGATCCCCTTCCTCACTGCCCTTCTCCTTTTAAGTCATGACTTTTGAGATTGTAAATCCGAGGGCAGGGAACTGTCTAATTAACAATCTGTAAGCTGCTCTGTGAGCCTTTGTGGCTGAAAAGTGGGGTAGAAAAACTACAAATAAACAGATAAACTGGAAGTCATATTAAAGAAACAGCCCCAACATCTGAAAAAATTGCAACAATAAAGCAATAACAGAGTTGCTTTGGTCTTTAGACTTCCTGCACGAGTTATTTGACCTGCTTGGTCCAAAAAATATTTGGGCAGAAAGCTGTGCTTGTGTTATGTCACAAATTCTTGCGCTGTGCTGGCATTGCAGCTATGACTTCTAGAGATGAACACACTACCTACAGTCAGTATTCCATGAACAAAACAAGACTGACAATATAAGGCTGGGCTTGTAGCAACACCTACAATGTGCTGGCAGTCATTAAAGGCTGTATAGTGGTATCAAACATGGCATTAAATTGGGTAATGGCATTGGAATCTCATATTCTTGCCATATCAAAAGACCTCTTGATATCTTGGTACCAACTAAGTGGCTCATTTTCTTGGCCAATTCAAAGAGATAATTTGACCTTTGAAGCCGTTTATGCTTAAGACAAGAAATAATGAATGCACATCCTTCACCAGATTTACTTTACCAAACTTTTTGATCTTCAGTTGAAGGTCTTTTCTAAGGTGCCCTGGCACTTGATTCTCCCCATGTAAGTGATACCTAGTTACATGGAGTGTGGTGGTGGGGAGTTATGATTGTGCCAAAAGTGTCACAACTGTGACTAAATAACAATCATGAATATAGAATAGTTATGGATGAGTACATCTAGGTAACAGTCCTGCATTCATGATCAGGTTTTAGGGAAGGGGTCATCAAGACAGGAGAGATTAATCTGGCTGCATCCACACTGCAGCAATAATCCATTTGGACACCACTTAATTGCCCTGGCTCAATGCTATGGAATTCTGGGAATAGTAGTTTGTTGTGGCAAAGTTACCTAGACTTAGAGGTTGAATAGACTGGTTTTATATGTCAGCCTTGGGGCAGAGTGGAGCCATGGCTTACGCACGGTGCATGCCTTGAAGCAGCTGTCATGCCATGCACCTGACCGCATGGTGGGCAGCATCATGGCACTCCTTTGGTACTGTGTCCAGATGATGCAGTGCCAAAAGAAGCACCGGAAAGTGCCATCGCAGCAGTAAAGGCACCTGTTCCCCAGTGTGAAAAGGAGGAAGGCATGAAGGCAGGTTGATGGGCACATTGAATGGAAACATTTCACTTACCCAAAGTTCCTTTTAGGGCCAGTGAAAGGCCAGATCGGGGCCATGGCATGTAGTTGTGTGGCCCCATTCTGATGCTCCAAACAGGTGGTCTGTTTAGACCCTTACTCACTGAAGTAACTAAATAGATAATATAGACTACTGGCCTTGGTCTATTGAATGTACAGTGGTCCCCCGGGTTACGAAGGTAATCGGTTCCGGATTACCTTTCGTAACCCGGAAGCTTTCGTTTCTCAGGGGACCGCTATTTTCAATGGACCGCACGGCCGATTTAAAGGGGCCGCGCGGTTTTTTCCCCCCGTATCCCGGGGGATCTTTCGGATCCCGGGGGATAGTTTAGCGGTCCGGCGGCTTTCGGATCCAGGGGTTTTCGCAACCCGGGGGATTCGTAAGCCGGGGGACCACTGTATTTTGCTCACGGTGTAATAAATAAATAAATGTCCATCATACAGAAATATTCCTACTTGTCTAAAAATCCTTTAAACACTGTATTGCAGAATACAAAGTGATACAGTGAGGTTGTCAATTAAAATTGGACCAATAAACTGAACCAAAATTGAACTAAGAATTCATCAACTATAGCTTTAAAGATGAAAATGACAAGAAAATGGGGAGGGGGTTAATGTAAGCATTAAGTAATAGTGACTTGAAAATACTCTATTTACAAATACTCTATCTCAATATTTTAAACTAAAATAATATTCACATAAAACTAATCCTGCAAGCCTTCCTATTCATAGGACCACTTTTCATTGACCCCAAGCATGATAAAAATATATTTCAATGGATGAGTCAAAGAGCTGACTCTTTGATAGCACAAACTAAGGGCCAGTACAGACGGCCACTAAGCGCCATCCTGGTGGCAATACTAGGGTTAGGGACCGCACACCAACTACACAGTCCCTAACCCTAATTTGTGCCGGAAGTGGCATCATGGCGGCATCCGTCTACATGGACATCGCCATGATGATGTCATGCATGCGCCGCATCCAGTGGTGCGAAAAGGAGCTCCGTTTCAGAGCTCCTTTTGGGCACATGCATCATTGGCGTGACAACCAAACGGCTGCGCCAACGATGCAGAGAGGAAAGGGGTCACCCCTTTCCCCTCTTGAGCACTGGGCACTGCCAGGGTCCAGTATGCACCTAAGGCACCAGGGCACCCCATTTCCGTGCCATGGAGAAGCGACATTTTGCTGCTTCTCCATGGCCCAGAAAAATGGAAAAGGGCAGCATGTAGAATCATAGAATCATAGAATCATAGAATCATAGAGTTGGAAGAGACCACAAGGGCCATCTAGTCCAACCCCCTGCCATGCAGGACGTCCAAATCAAAGCATCCCTGACAGATGACCATCCAGCCTCTGTTTAAAGGCCTCCAAGGAAGGAGACTCCACTACGCTCCGAGGGAGTGTGTTCCACTGTCGAACAGCCCTTACTGTCAGGAAGTTCCTCCTAATGTTGAGGTGGAATCTCTTTTCCTGCAATTTATATCCATTATTCCGTGTCCTAGTCTCTGCAGCAGCAGAAAACAAGCTTGCTCCCTCCTCAATATGACATCCCTTCAAATATTTAAACAGGGCTATCATATCACCTCTTAACCTTCTCTTCTCCAGGCTGAACATCCCCAGTTCCCTAAGGCGTTCCTCATAGGGCATGGTTTCCAGTCCCTTCACCATCTTAGTTGCCCTCCTTTGGACCTGCTCCAGTTTCTCAACATCCTTTTTGAATTGTGGTGCCCAGAACTGGACACAGTATTCCAGGTGGGGCCTGACCAAAGCAGAATAGAGTGGCACTATTACTTCCCTTGATCTAGACACTATACTTCTATTGATGCAGCCTAAAATTGCATTGGCCTTTTAACTGCTGCATCACACTGTTGACTCATGTTCAGCTTATGGTCTACTTGGACTCCTAGATCCCTTTCACATGTGGTCTCATTCAGCCAGGTGTCCCCCATTTTATATCTGTGCATTTCATTTTTCCTCCCTAAGTGCAGAACCTTACATTTCTCTGTGTTGAATTTCATCTTGTTAGCATTGGCCCACCTTTCTAGTCTATTCAGGTCATTTTGAATTTTGATCCTGTCCTCTGGGGCATTAGCTACTCCTCCTAGTTTAGTGTCATCTGCGTACCGGCCCTAAATTTGCAAAAAAGATTGGAAATCTTGTGATTTTGTAGCAAAAGGTTCTGTAGCAAAATAAATGTAGTGGAAAATATTATTTCATTAAGAGAAAAAGGAAAACAATGGGCTATTTCCTACATAGGAATAGTATGGCTTTAAACTGAGTTATGTGGGGGAGGGAGACATTATACTGGAAGACAAAAGGGATGGAGAGAATAGTCCAAGTGGCATAGAGGGAACAAGGCAAACAGTGCAAGGACCCAACAGTAGGAGGCAAAAAAATGTGCAAAAGCAGCAAGTAAAGAGGACACATGGTCTTAAATGTCTCTACACTAATGCACAGAGTATGGGAAATAAGCAGGATGAACTTGAACTCCTAGCACAACAAGGGAAATATGATATAATAGGCATCACTGAAACCTGGTGGGATGAGTCTCATGATTGGAATGTAGAAATAGAGGGGTATAACCTTTTTAAGAGAAACAGGCCAAGTAGGAAAGGAGGAGGAATAGCATTATATGTCAGGGATATTTACACCAGTGAAGAGATCCAGGAAGTCAATACTGGAAGCCAGGTGGAGAGCATCTGGATAAAAATTAAAGGAGAGGGAAATAACAGGGATGTTACTGTGGGAGTCTACTACAGACCCCCGACTCAGGCAGAGGAATTGGATGATGCCTTTCTAGAACAGATGACCACACAATCAGGAAGGAGAGATGTAGTAGTGATGGGGGACTTCAACTATCCGGATATTTGCTGGAAGTCAAACTCAGCCAAATCCTCAAAGTCTAGCAAATTCCTCACTTGCCTGGAAGACAATTTCATTGTCCAAAAGGTGGAAGAGGCAACAAGGGGATCAGCCATTTTAGATCTGATCTTAACCAACAGGGAAGACCTAGTTGATGGGGTGCAAGTGGTTGGATCCTTAGGTGGAAGTGACCATGTTCTCCTGGAGTTTGTTATGCAGTGGAAGGGAGAAGCTAGGCATAGTCAGACACGCACTCTAGACTTTAGGAGAGCTAATTTCAATAAACTTCGAGAAATACTGGGAGTGATCCCATGGTCAGGAATACTAAAAGAAAAGGGAGTTCAAGACGGATGGGAGTTTCTCAAAAGGGAGATATTGAAGGCACAATTTCAAACAGTTCCAATGAGGAAGAAAAATGGTAGATGTCTCAAGAAGCCAGGATGGATGACTAAGGAACTTTCAAATGAGCTAAGTTTTAAACGGAACATGTATAAGAAATGGAAAAATGGAGAAATCACGAAAGAGGAATTTAAACAAATAGCCAGCACATGTAGGGGTAAAGTCAGAAAAGCTAAAGCGCAGAATGAACTCAGGCTTGCTAGAGAGGTTAAGAACAATAAAAAGGGCTTTTTTGGATATGTCCGCAGCAAAAGGAAGAAGAAGGAAACAGTAGGGCCACTGCGTGCAGAAGATGGCAAAATGCTAACAGGGGACAGAGAAAAGGCAGAATTACTCAACACCTTCTTTGCTTCAGTCTTCTCAGAAAAGGCAAAGGGTGCTCAACCTAAGGATAATGGAACAGGAGACAGAATAGAGGAAATTCAGCACAGAATAAGTAAAGAGGTAGTACAGGAATACCTGGTTAACCTAAATGAATATAAATCTCCAGGACCAGATGAACTACATCCTAGAGTATTAAAAGAACTGGCAAATGTAATATCAGAGCCATTGGCAATAATCTTTGAGAACTCCTGGAGAACAGGAGAAGTCCCAGCAGACTGGAGGAGGGCAAACGTTGTCCCCATCTTCAAAAAGGGAAAAAAAGAGGATCCCAACAATTATCGTCCAGTTAGTCTGACATCAATTCCAGGAAAGGTGCTAGAGCAGATCATTAAGCAGAGAGTCTGCGAACATTTAGAAGCCAATGCCATAATCACAAAAAGCCAACATGGGTTTCAGAAAAAGAAGTCATGCCAAACGAACCTGATCTCTTTTTTTGATAAAATTACCAGCTTGGTAGATGAAGGGAATGCTGTGGATATAGTATACCTCGATTTCAGTAAGGCCTTTGACAAGGTTCCCCATGACATTCTTGCAAACAAGCTTGCAAAATGTGGGATAGACAAGTTAACTGTTACATGGATTTGTAATTGGTTGACTGGCCGAACTCAAAGGGTGCTCAACAATGGCTCCTTTTCATCCTGGAGAGAAGTGACCAGTGGGGTCCCACAGGGTTCTGTCCTGGGCCCAGTGCTATTCAACATCTTTATTAACGATTTGGATGACAGAATTGGGGGCATACTTATCAAATTTGCAGATGACACTAAACTGGGAGGAGTAGCTAATACCCCAGAGGATAGGATCAAAATTCAAAATGACCTGAATAGACTAGAAAGCTGGGCCAGTGCTAACAAAATGAAATTCAATACGGAGAAATGTAAGGTTCTGCACTTAGGGCGGAAAAATGAAATGCACAGATATAGGATGGGGGACACCTGGCTGAACGAGACCACATGTGAAAGGGATCTAGGAGTCCAAGTAGACCATAAGCTGAACATGAGTCAACAGTGTGATGCGGCAGCTAAAAAAGCCAATGCAGTTTTAGGCTGCATCAATAGAAGTATAGTTTCTAGATCAAGGGAAGTTATAGTGCCACTCTATTCTGCTTTGGTCAGGCCCCACCTGGAATACTGTGTCCAGTTCTGGGCACCACAATTCAAAAAGGATGTGGAGAAACTGGAGCATGTCCAAAGGAGGGCAACTAAGATGGTGAAGGGTCTGGAAACCTTGCCCTATGAAGAACGCCTTAGGGAGCTGGGGATGTTTAGCCTGGAGAAGAGAAGGTTAAGAGGTGATATGATAGCCCTGTTTAAATATTTGAAGGGATGTCATATTGAGGAGGGAGCAAGCTTGTTTTCTGCTGCTGCAGAGACTAGAACGCGGAACAATGGATGCAAACTGCAGGAAAAGAGATTCCACCTCAACATTAGAAGGAACTTCCTGACAGTAAGGGCTGTTCGACAGTGGAACACACTCCCTCGGAGTGTAGTGGAGTCTCCTTCCTTAGGGGTCTTTAAGCAGAGGCTGGATGGCCATCTGTCAGGGATGCTTTGACTTGGAGTTCCTGCATGGCAGGGGGTTGGACTGGATGGCCCTTGTGGTCTCTTCCAACTCTATGATTCTATGATTCTATGATTCTATGATTCTATGTGTGTGTGTGTGTATGTGTGTGTAGGTACTGTATACATGCTTATCACCAACAGTTAAATACCCTCCTTTAATAAAGTCTGAACAATGCATGATTGTTACATTAGCACTTCTGATATTTTATTTTTGTGGATGTTCAGAAGTGTAACCTTTTAGTTTCTGCTTGTTGTTTTGTTTTGCATCTGCAATCCCTAATTTGTTTTGCATCTGTAAACTCAAATTCATCCTATAGAAGCAAGCCAGGAGAAATTGCTATGAAATTTCTTCAGTAATGGATTCTTGAGGTTTAACTGCATATAGCAGGGGTATGAATCACACTAAAATAATAGCAGATAACCTGTAAAATTTCTGTCTAAAGTTTGGACTTTAAATATCAGTGCAATAAGACCTGTTTTGACTTTGGACTTTGAAAATGTTGTTCATTTCTTGCTTTAATAGTTTGTCATTTTCAGTCAATTTATTATTTTTAGGATTCTCAAAAAGATGACAAATTTAAATGAAAATTGGTCTAGTAAAAGGCACTAGTAAATATTTATAGCAAGCAACCATTAAATCTTGCAATCATTAAGAAAAAAGTTAATTTGTTCAAGATATTTATGTTGCAATATTACAGAATTATCTAAACCTTGAGCTGCTACCAATATCTGGTCTAAGTAGTCTTGCAACTATCCCATCTGCTATTGCAATGGAAAACAACTCGTGTGCATCCCGATAAGCATTATGGAACAGAGTTATGCAACCCTGGCATAAGACCAAGGCATAAAATGGGATGTGTTCCCTCAGATTGGAGGAACACTGAGTCATATAGATTAATTTTGTCCCAATCACTGTAGTGGGACTCCACTGATAAATTATTTCAAAAATATTGTGATTTACATCAACACTAAAGTTGAACTGTTTACATATAAATTGTGTTTTTAAAGTTAACCAGGTTCCTCCCCCACTTCCAGACAATTTCAGAATTAAATCCTATCATTCTTATCAGAAGAAAAAGAAATTCTACAGCTCAAATTTGGTCATTTTAGAAATCCGTTACTATGTATCATCAGTGGCTTTGGATCTCAGAAAAGAAATCTGGTCTTATTTATGTTGAAATAGAGCATTCATTTTATTTTTCCTGTAGAAAATGTAGATAAAAGAAAAGCCAATGATGCCTAGAATATTTCCCTGGAAAAACATTTCCCTGGAACCTAAGAACATTTCCCTGGAAGAAAAGTTAGATGATATCAGTAATATTTGTTTTCAAGTAAGATGAATTGTTCATTGAACATCCCCCAGTACAATTATTATCATACAGATAACTTCAGAGCCATTATCTTGTCTATCTAAAGGTTCTAGGCAAAAATAATCTTAATTTTCTTCCAGCAATAATCAATGGTCCATTAAACTTTCAGAGGGCCAAACCATTTATGAAAACAATCCATTCACATGAAGAATGCTGCAGTTATACAAAGAAAAGGCTCAATGGAAGCCTGTTTTGGTCTTCACCACACCTCTAAGCATGCACACAGGCAACTAATGGGACTCTGGTGGGAATGGGAGTTTTATTCATGCTTCCTGTATTTCTATCCAACCCTCTCGTCTCCATGGAGATTATCACAAGCGTCCTCCTCCAAACATTAAATCACCATTAAATTATGTTGATAGGATGGTCGGGAAGAAGTTTATCACACCCCCACACAATTATCCCATTCTTGTTCTGTCTGTAAAGAGTAATGGACACGTCATTTGGTATTAACCGAAACTCGGAAGATTGGTCTACCATGCTACTCATATTCCAAGGACAAGTGATTTACACTGGGCCAAGATGAAAGAATAGATGGGAATATGAGAGGCATTCCCCAAATAATTTAAATTTCCATAATATTCTGCTGTTGACCTGTCTGTTTGGAGAGGAAAGATGGGGGGGGGGGGAGAAGGGAGGTAGAGCTCTATTAAGACTTATTAAAAGACTCTGGGTATAGCTCTATGCCTGTAGTAGATTATATCATCCCTCATACACTTTATTAAAAATTAGAAACATCACTATAATAGAAACAATTTAACCCTTGTAGCTTTGTGTAATAAGCACTTCCCTCAAATCAGCAAGGACACTATTTTGAAGACGACTCATGTTACATACAACCTATTGCTGGCCTATGAAAAAAGGAGACAATAATTTAAAACTGTCTTCTCACAGTAAAAAGGACAAGATATTGATGACAATATCCCCCCCCCCCCAAATTTAAAATGAAGTGGGTAAATACATCATTGGCAGAAAAACTGAAGCTTCAGTTATGCCCTTAGTTTTATAGTTTAAGCAGAACACGAAAATAAATGATTTAAATAGCTGTGAATCATACATAATGTGATAAACATGGGCATATTTGCAGAAAAAACTATATGCTTAAACAAACAAAAAATGTAAAGTGCAATTATATTATCTATATGGATAAAGACTTTCTTCAAACCCATCTTTTTCCATTTGAGTAAAAGCTGAACTTTACCATCAACCACTCTAAGAATACACTTACCATGTTTATGCTTGTTTATGTTAATCAGAAGGAGAGGTAGGAATAAGCGTATAACTGAAAGATCAAAACATGCTTTTAGATTTCAATGTGATACCTCCAACACAACAATATAGCAGAAATGACATTCAGTGTCAGCAGTAACAAATCTAACATTTGTAAATAATACAGTATAGAGAATATAGTTTAAAGAATATTTTATATAAGTGTGCTTTTTTCTATAAATTTTGTTTTTGCTTTTTAAAAGTCTATTGTCCATAAATATGAAAGGAGAGGCCAGTATCAGTCCCATTCTCTCTCTCAAGTAGTTGTACTGACCGGTAAAATAGGCTTCAGTTCATATTGCTCATGACAGTCTTATTGGCTGCTGCTTTGCTGTGTTTGTAGCTTAAACAGTTTGGAATTTTTGTGGCTGAACTTTTAGCATAATGTGAATACCAGTCCCTTTCAAACACAGCTTTAAGTTGCTTGATTATACTTGTTTTGTTTCCCGTCTCTGCTTGGTTGATGACCAGACCAGCTCCAGCATTCTGATTAAAATAGGTCCCAACCCAGTCAAAATTACCTATAAATAAATGAAAGCACATTCAATAATATGTTAACACTAGAAACAACATTGCTCAAGAAAAACTGTTGTTTTTAATCTTAGCTTTTTTTAGTCAGATCAAATGCTGTTATGTTTTCCTTTCTTCAGAAATAGATTGCATTTACTTTTTGCATGATTTTCTCAGTGGCTCATAGGGAGGATGAGTGGCTGTTGAACCACGTCATATGGATTTAATTTTTCATATGTAGAATTTACTAACAAGTCAAGATGTTAAATTAGGCCTTCAGCTTTTAAATTTGGGTTAATCAGGCTGCTCTGAGACCCAGTTCTGGGAAAAGAGCAGGATGCTAATACTAACAACAACAACAACTGTACTTACCAATATAAGCAGACTTATCAGTTACCACATATTTGTTGCGGTTCAGCTTGAAAGTGGAACAATTTTTTTGTTCCTTAAAACAGCAAGCACTTTCTTCTTCAAGATCAAAGAACTTCTGCATGAAAGAAGACAGATTGTGTTATTGAAAGCTAGAGATGACCATAGTAGTGAAAAGTAAAAATGATAACTTACCACATCTGAAAAATTGAAAATAAAAATATAAGATTATGAAACAAGATTTATAAGACCTTCATGACTGTGTGACATTCTACATGCCCTTTTCAGTAATGATTGCATTCTAGAAGTTTTCCAATTAAACTGCCATGATGATTTTAAAAGTGTGGTATCTAATTGCCAATTGTGAATTTATGAACAGGGATAATGGTCTTTGAATTACCATGATTCCATTCAGAAGGTATTTCAGAGGAAAAGGATATACAGATACAGAAGAATACAACAGAGGAATAACCTAGGGAAAGGAGAGTCCCTACACTTACCAAGAAGCATCCAGAGGAAAACAACTATCTGTGCCAAATTTTGCATATATGCCACTATAGGTAAATCTGTGCAAAACAGTAATGCAAGCACAGTGTTGATGAATGCCTGAATACAGGCATTCTTTGTATCCACTGGGGTTTGGTTCCAGGACAATTTCTCACCCACCACCTTCCTGTGGATGGTGGCCATCCACGGGGAGGGGAGGGGTAGAACAATGTAGCAGATCTGCTACCACAACCAAAGCTCTACCAAATATTGCTGATCAGGGAGAAATGGATGTATAATTAGCCCTTCATGGCCTGGATTTTTTAATCCATGGAGTCAGTCATCCATGGCTTGAAAATATTAAAGAAAAAATAAATTCCAAAAAGCAAACATTTATTCCTTCCCCCTCCCCCCCCCCCATTTTATATAAGGAACACCATTTTACTATGCCATTGTATTTAATGGGACTTGAACATCCACATATTTTGGTATCTTCCGGGGTCCTGGAATCAAATCCAAGTGGATACCAAGGGCCCACAGTATGTGTCTGTGTGGAGGCAGGCATCTTTACTAAGCTTTTCAGACTGGTAGATCTTTTTAATTTTCCCCCTAACTGGAGGCAATGAAGGTTTAGCTGCATGAAAATTGAACCCATATTGGGGAACAGAACAGCTTAGCTGCAACATGCTGTTGCCCAGCAAGATCTTGTAGTTTCTGCTTGTTACTGTCAATAGGAAGATCACCAACTTTCTGACTGTGGAGAAAGTTGTATCTCAAACAGATACATTGGTGAAGACTTGGCCACTGCTGGTGCAAAAGGAGCTCCACTGATGAAGGACAGCAAAGGAGTACACATTGCCAAACACACACTCCCTCCAGCACCCAACATTAGGAATTAGCCTTGCTGTCTTTCGTTAAGTACAATTGACCTTCCATATCCACGGGATTTTTTTATCTACATATTCAACCATCCATGGTTTGAAAATATTTTTTAAAAATATAAATGTCAATACACAAATCTTGATTTTGCCATTTTATACAAGAGAAACAATTTTACTATACTATTGTATTTAATGGGTCTTGAGCATCCATGGATTTTGGTATCCATGTGGGGTCCTGGAAGCAAACCCCAACAGAACCCCAAGGGCCCATTGTATATAGAGACCAGAAATACTGATTAAAAGTTCTAATACTAATATAATTGGTAGAATGCTAAAACAATTACTATCTGGTTCTATCTTATATTTTCAGTTCATTTTTCAACTGCTCTGCCTTATTCAAGACTCCAACAGAAGCTGAAGCTTTTGATCAATAAAGAGAAAAAACATGCAGGGCACAAATAAGTGTATTTTTATTGACGTGCTTTAAAAAGCATCAGAAAGAGAGAAGAGAAAGAGAGTCAGTGGCCTGGTTTTGGGCTCATGCTTCTCTCTTCTTCCACATTGTGAGTTGCTTCTATCCTAAAGCCACCTGAAGTTTATCATAATGTCAAAACCCTTAACTGTAGTTAATCTTAAATATGATTTAGAGAAAGAACCCATGGTTTGAAGCTAGCTTGTTTCTCTAAATCACAGTTAAGACTATCTAAATTTTATTTTGGTTCAGTAATAATGATAGAGTGCAGTTTAAAAAAGAGGAGAATGCCTTCAATCTCTGCTTAGCAATCATAAGAGAGCAGACAAGGGAACTAATAACCTCAATATTGGTTAACATTAAAAATAATATGCCACTACTTCTGGATGTGTATATTATGCAGGAAGAAAAAATTCAAAGGAAACTTCCCTATTTATGCACTCAAGGACAGTTGTAAAAAGGAGTATAGAATATTTTTGAGACAATAAATATTCATGAATCAAATATGTTTCTGTTACTGTACTTTTATCAGCATCCATAGAAGGAGCCAAACACCATAGCCCCAGAATGTGCTGAACCATGAAAACCAAATGCAATACAGTATAAGCAAAGAAAGCTCACTGAACAAGTGAGATGAGTAAACAGAGATATCTGACACTGGAATGCCATTACTATATTGAGTTAGCAAGGAAGAAGATTGCTTATTATAACTGGCAGTGAGTGTAAATGTGTGATTCAAAGATTTATTTCTTGTAGCTTTATGAGACAGCCCCATCCCCAAAATTATTTTTATTTTTTTAGATTTAACAACAGGAAGAATACTTACAACTTTCAAATTACAGCCAGTAACCTCTGTACAAATTGCTTTAAGAGATGAAACAAAGTTAAATGTGAGTGGATTTGTTTCTTTTGAGTAACTTATGAGGAGCCGTACTTTAATTTTGCGTAATATCAGTGCTTCTCTTATTTTTCCATCCAAATAAGGCCAGTACCTATGGAGAGAGCAACCAATGTTATTTTTATTTTAAAATTTTTGTTTTGGAAAAGCTGGATTTTCCAGTTAGGAAAAAATATGAAAAGAACAAGACCTATATCTACTGATGTCTACAGTGAAAGAAGTTATAAGGACACCAAGGAAATGACTTTTCTACTGAAGACTACTTTTGAGAATCAAGTTATCTGTGGAAGAATGCAGGTCCCAAGTGATTTCTAGGGGCCAAAACACACTGCAGAAATAATCCAGTTTGATGCCACTTTAACTGCCCTGTCTCAGTGCTAGGAAATTCTGGCAACTGTAGTATGTTGTGCCACCAGAGCTCTCTGATAGAGAAGGCTAAATGTCTCACAAAAATACAGTTCCCAGAATTCCTTAGCATTTGGCCACAGCAGTTAAAGTGCTGACAAATGGGATTATTTCTGCAGTGTGTTTTGCCCCTTTGTCATGCAGCTGACCAAAGGAGTGGGATGTAGAGTTGTTCAAGCCACCAAATGTGTGGGCTCCTCTCATGAAATCCCACTACTGTCACCAAATGTGGGGTTTCTACTCCATAACCCACCAAATGTAAAGACCTCTGTGATGTTTACTGCAATTACCAAGAGTGAGAGCCTTCCCTGATCCTCACCTCTGCCACCAGAATAAGGACATACTTCTGTGCCCCCAACTGTTAGGACAATCTAAATGCCCTCCAGATAATTACTATGTGGATTTATTCAATTTCCATCCCCAATGGATATCACTCCTCATTATACAGTGCTGCTACCACAAACACCCTGTCTAAATCCCAGATTGCATTTAGATTATATTCCAATAGGCCACAAGTGTATACAAGCAAAAACAGTTATTTGTTTACAGAAGTTAAGCATAACAAGGCAGAATAATTATTACATTTAAAACACCACACACCCCTTTCTTGCTGACTCAGATCCTTATAAATACTCATTTATTTCTAAACCTGACTTTTAAACATGAATCTTCCACATTCTCTCATATAGACTATCAATATCCATAACTAATCCCAGCTGTCTGCCCTCCCAACAACTTCCTATTTTATACACTATTATACAACAAATAAATCAAACAATGTTTTCCAACACAAGCCCATGATATCACATGGAATTCCAGAGAAGAATAAGTGGAGAACTCATCCCCAATTGCAGCAAGACCTGACTGTGCCCAGAATGTTAACTACATCTGAAAGTGTGGTAAGGAATCTTTCTGAAGAACGGAGCCCGCCGGACAGCCCGGCCCAGGAAACAGGTGCGAGCGCGCACAGGGGAGCACGCTCCAGCAACCTTCTCCCGCCGGCGGGAAGCCCGTGGGCATGCAGGCTTCCCGCCAGCGGGAAAAGGCACCACCGGCCATCTTGGGGCTCCAAGCCCCACAGCAACTGCGCCTGCCCGCTGAGGGAGGGAGGTGCCATTTATGAAGAAAGTCAAGGACGAAGGTGCCAAAGTTGGATTAATGCTGAACATTAAAAAGAAAACAAAAATAATGACCACAAAAGATCTATAAGAATTCATCATACATAATGAAACTACATACTGAAATAGTTAAAGAGTTTATCTTGCTTCAAATATTGATCAGGACAGAGACTTCAGTCAAGAAATCAGAAGAAGACTAGGCCTCAGAAGGGCAGCAATAGAAAAATGGACAGGATTATAAAGTGTAAAGACATAACTGTGAACACTAAAATGAGGATATCCCAAGCCATTTTATGAGGATATCCCAAGCCATTTTATCCTCATCATAATGTATGATGAAAGAGTTAGACAGCTAAAAAGTAAATAGAAAATGAACTCATTTGAGATGTGATGTTGGGAAAGAGTGCTGAGGATACTGTGGATAGTCAAGAAGACAAACAAATGGGTGCTAGAACATATCAAGCCCAAACTATCCCTGGAAGCCAAAATGACTAAATTTCGGCTGTCGTACTTTGGCCATGAGGAAAAACAAATAATTAAAAAAGACAATGGAAGACAGTGGAATGAGAAGATCATATGCTAAATAGTTAGCTTTGTTCAGGGAGGACACAGGCCTAGGCCTGTGGGACTTAAGCAGAGAGATTGAGGAGAGGAGGACTGGAAGATGTCTCATCCACAGGGTCACCATGAACTGAAGTCAAATTGAGGCACAGTGGTTGAGCCCTGGTGGCACAGTGGTTAAAATCCTGTACTGCATAAGGCTGCAAGTTCAATACCAGCAGAAGGGCTTGACTCAGGCTTGCATCCTTCCGAGGTCACTAAAATGAATACCCAGATTGTTGGGGTGCAATCTACTTCTAAGTGTAAACCACTTAGACACTGCTGGTTCATTATGAAGAATATAAATGAAGCTGTTTTGAGGGCAGTTAACAACAAGTACAAGGAATCTTTCTTATGGTCAGACCAGAACTGGGATATGATATTGTCACCTTTCATGCAGTGACAAATGAATGGTACTAGTTCAGCATTTCAAACCCCACAGGACAATCCCAAAGCCTATTGGAAATATAGAGATTTATAAATTGTAGATATATATGTTAGAAAGAAAGTAAATACTGTAGTAAAAAAAGAGGGAAAGTGCAATGTTTTAGGGTTTTACATCAATGTTGTTCACAGCGCCTGCAAAGGATAGTCTTTGTGTTAGGTGTTCACATCCACCATAATTCTTTCTTCTCCAAGTTGTCACACACAGAAGACTCCTCCTCTTGGAAGCATAATGCCTTGGTTTTGATCTTAAATTAGTGATATGTTAAGAAAAAATATTTCAAGCTTAGGAAACGAACAGTATGTCAAATGGCATATTAGTAATTTCTGGTCTCACAGTTATTTGTAGAAAAGTTTGAGCAGTTTGGTCTCTTTAAAAAAAAAAGGAATGTAGATTTGCTCTTCTTTGGCAGTTGAATGTCAGGGGTGCTTTACCCCCATCATCTATGGTTCTAAATGTATTCCTGCCTGATAAATGAAGGCATCTTTCACAATTGTTATGGGGTTGGATCCAAATTGTGTCAGTCTACTGACACAAAGCTGCTACTGCTCACAGAAGGCTTAATACATCCTTGCTGAAATGTGAAATCTAGTCTGTTGATTCTACTTTACAAGTTGTTGTGCTGTTCATTACAACATTAGGCTAGGTGTTGTTTACACTAATAGTGCTGGTTTTTATTCTAGCACTTATGCAGCTGCTAGGAAAACGAACACCATCTTTTTATATTTTTCTCACCAGTGAGATACTTGAATATGATTTACTCAGAAATGGACATGGTTGTATCAGCTTCACTTGGTTCATCCCATGTTCTGAGCCTCTAGACGAATGTTACTTTCAGAAGTAATGTGTGTGGCTTTTTAAAAAAATAAATAAATCTAATGACATTTCACTAACCTTGTCTCATTTATGATGTTGATAATAGGAAGATAGTCTGTGACAGCAATATAAACAAACTGTTCAGCATCATCCATAACACTAAAGATGGCATCAATATCCAACACCCTGTCCTTAGGGCAAAGGAGCTTGGGAGAATTCTGTGAAGATAAAAAGCTCAAAACTGTACAGAGGATAGGAGTTAGCCTTTCATCTTTCTTCAGGGTAGAATAAATACTCAAAGCTACTACACTTCTTCAAATCTGTGAAGCAAAGGAGTTAGATTCAAAAGAGGAAGTTATTTTATCATGGGATATAGGCTAGCTTTTTTTCCCAAATGAGTGTAGTCATTATCTCACATTCTGTAATGCAGAATGTGGCAAATGAATCCAGACTGTGTGTACTCTAAGTTTTAGGTCTTGATAAGGAATCAACATTTTTTAATACATATATTACCCAGACCCTGACAAATCATTGGAAATTCAGTGATTTGTCAGGGTCTAGGTAATGTGTGTATACTTAGGTAGAGGATGTAGACCATATTTATAGGTATGTTTTCCACAAGATAAAGCATGTTGTACAATTTAATAGCCTGCAAAGCCTATGTGTCTGAAAAACAGGTGGCAATACAACATTGTGCATTTAGTTTTTATAGTTTATTTGATATATTTGGTGGCTTTCGAGGTTTTTCTTTAGCTGACAGCTATGCAAATGCTGCTGATGCTGCTGTCACCACCACCAGTCATGACAACAACAATAGCAACTCCTCTCTGTTCCTTCTTGTCTGTGAAAATTATATCCAGCAAGGAATGTAGTATATGCCATCACTGCTACACCCTCGCTGTGCATGAGTGATAGTAATGCAATAATAAATAATTCAAACAACAGTGAAGTCATTAAAACTGAAAAGCAGTCAGCAGCTGCCATGACCTTACACAGAACGTACATGTTCTTTTGTGTTTATCAGCCTTACAGAGATTATTTTCTGTTGCTTAGCAACCGTACTATATGGATCGCTGTAGGGAGAGCATCTAGTTTTAGTGTAATATGTCCATGGCATAAAATAAGCAAGAATTCCTAGTACATATTTTTACTATTGCTACCACTTCTAAATTACATGCTAATATACGCACAACATGATTTTTATTTTTAAAAATACTGATTCAGGCTACAAGCAATCTAATGAATTCACTTTCTGACAGTGGACAATTTTCTGATATATACAAATCAGCATAATTCATGCAGACGAAGGAAAAATCTGTAGGCTGATTTTGGGGTGGTGGGCAACAAACATTTGAAGAAGTAAAAAAGAATCTTTGCAGAGGGAATCCTCTGGAAGGAGGAGGAGACAATCTCAAAGCCTAACATGAACTGTGCACGTTCAATGACCATCACACATTGATAGACTATCCTGGACGTCATGGCTGGCTGGATTTTTTAATGGGTGGTGGTGGTGGTAGATAAAAACTGATGATTAGAAAAAACACTTAAGTTGGTTTCATTACATTTCTATTAAGTATTATATAATTTTTTATATAAGTGTGCTTGAACTACAGTTTATCACTAATGCAAATTGGGGACTCTTACAGATAGAATTGTTTAAATGAGGCTTTCCTAAAGATAGTGTGGTAGAGCGATTAGACTTTTGGCTTGGATATTTGGAACATCTTGGCTGATGTTGGGCAAGTTACTTTCTCTCAACCAGAGAGGTGTTATGAGGATAAAGTGGGGAGAAGGAAATCCATATGCAATGCCTAGAGCTCACTTGAGGAAAAGAAGGAGATACATGTAACCAATAAGCAAACAAACAAAACGGGTACTGATATAATAATGTCTCCAGTTCACATCTTTATAGTTTACCCACTAGGCACAGAAACCTAGTGAAAATAAACTAATTTCCCCATAAGAGCTTACTACTAACTATCAACCATGGGCATTTCGTTTTTTATTTGCTCTGTGTACGTCTGTGTATGCATGTGTAAAAGAGTGAAAAATAGAAAATCACGACCTTAGGAAAAAGAGAAGACAAAATTTCCCAGTGCAGAAGGTTGTATGTTCCTTACTTACCTTATTCTGCATATTTTTTTCTTTTTCTGAACTTTTGGTGAAAATGTCTTTAGAACATTCTCATGCTGAATCTTTCTTAAGAAGAGAACACCTGAATTGTGATTCTTTATGAGAATGTTCTAAAGAATTTTTTTTTGCAGTGGCAAGATTTGAAGGGGGGGTAGGTATGGCCCTCCAAAGTCTCTGGGCATGGGGCTAATGTGACTCCCTAGTCATCTATAGTTGCTCACCCTGATAAAAACAGTGTGAAAAAAATTGTGCATGTTAGGATGTAAAAACTAAACAGTATAAATCTTATCATAAATGGTCAGATTTGTACTATTGTCTAAGAATCTATTGTTTATTTTATTCAGGGTATTTATTTATCACCCCTCAACCCACCATAGTCCCAGAGCATAGTTTTCAGTAATTATCAACAGGAATTGTTACTTCCTATTCAGTATCAATAAGAAACATGATTCAAATCTGTCATTTATACCAGCCTTTTTTCTTCCTGACTGAAATAATGATTTAAATTAATCCATCCTGGTTTGGGCTATGTACTTCTTGTTCTCTGCTTCCTGCACTTCCACCAGCAAAATAAATCTTCACCTTTGCAAACACAAAGCTGGAGGAGAAAGGTGATTGTTCATAGATATGCATCTCATGCAAAGCTGTAATTTGTTTTCAGAGTGTCTGGATTATACACATCATAGGCCTCAACCTACTCTTAAACACTTCTTTAAAATTAAGGAAGCTGTAGAATGGACCGGTAAAATTTGTCAATACCAGAACAAATGGCTGAGTCAGAAATCAGCGGCAGCTAAGTGTTAAGGCAATGACAAGGGAACCAATCATTAATGGCACTATTTAGATGACATAAGAATTGTAGTAGGTAAACAATAATTTGGAGTATAGCAATTTCAATCCCAAGTAAAGAATATATGTAAATAAAATAAGCAGAGGAACTATCTTCCAAACCAACTAACCAACAGAAGCAAGATAACACTCACCGAAACAAAGACTTCTGAGTTGGTTTCATTCAACTTGAGGGTCAATTTATTGTCAGTGTTATACACTGCATACAGTCTTTTAGACCAAACAGGTGGGACTTTGCTCTTGGATTTTAATGAGCTGTACAAGGCAAATATCCTTTGTAAATCTAACACCAGGCAGCTGCAATTGTACACAATGACACCAAGTTCCTTCATCTGTGAAACCAAAGTGCAAATTATTAAGAGTGCATTGTCTAGCACGACATGCTGAAAATAAGGATAGATAAATGAAGAAATAGATAAATGCATGACACTGTTACCTCACTGTGAAATAAATGCATAAAGCTTGATCTAAAACATTATCCAGTGATTTTTGTCTGCCTTACCATTGATTTGTTGGCTTTAAGAATAAACAGTGTATAAGAAAATAACAGCTACAGTTAATATTGTAAATTTTGTTTATCAATGGCTCACATTATTTGTTAATAACATACCCTGGTTTAGTAAAGTCTAAATACAAACACATCTATTTAATTCCCCAAAGTTAATTTTCCACCCACTACGATACAGAGAAGGCTTCATTTTATCATTCCATTTGTTCAATGACAAACATCTGCAGAAAATATTGTATGCAGAGCAGGTTTAGACTCAGAGAAAGGAGCAGTGAAGGTCAGAGGCAGGAACATCAACAACCTAAAGTAATCTGGTGACACCATACTACTAGCAACCCCCCCCCCCCCCAAAAAAACAACCTGAAACAATTATTTTAAAAAGTGCTAAGGTAGGCTTAATGTTGAATATTAAGAATATTAAGAAAACAAAAATAACAACTGCAGAAGTTCTGCATGAATTTGTCCTAGATGATGAAGACACTGAAATAGTCAAAAATTTTCCATATGTTGGATCAAACACTAATCAGAATGAATGCAGTCAAGAAATCAGAAGAAGACTAGGAATGGGAAAGGCAGCCATGGAAGAACTAGACAAGAATCTAAAGTGAACAGATATAACACTGAACACTAGTGTTAAGATTGGCCAAACCATGATATTACTAATCATCATGTAAAGATGTGAGAGCTGGACAGTGAAGAAAGCGGATAGAAAGAAAATCATTTCATTTCAGATGAACTGCTGGACAAAAGTGCTGATGATATCACAAATGGCCAAAATAAAAAACAAATGGGTGCTAGAACAGAGCAAGCATGAACTCTCCCTGGAAGCCAAGATGACTAAATTGAGATTACCATATTTTGATCACACCATGAGAGGGCATTACTCCTTAGAAAAGACAATAATGCTAGGAAATGAAGACGGTAGTAGAAAGAGAGGAAGACCTCACGCCAGATGTGTAAATTCAATGAGGGAACTCACAGGCCTGAATCTGAAAGACCTAAGCAGATCAGTGGAGGATGCCCCGGGGGGGGGGGGCTTGAAATCGTCTCATACACAGGGTTACCATGAGTAGACTCGACTCAAGGGCACCTAAAAACAACAACTAAAGCACTCCTTTCCCTCAGGATTTCTCCCTGAATGTATCAAATTCCAGCACAACTTTTATCTCAAGTGCAAATGTGAGAAAACAGTTTTTCTCAACCCATGTTTTGTTAGATGTAAAGTAAAAGAACTTAATTCTACTGACTGTCATAAATGCTTTATCTTAAAAGAGCCAGATGGGTCTTTTCATAACTCTAAGAAACCCATTCACTTCAAACAGTAAGAGACTGACAACAGTGTTCTTTTTACTACATAGAGCTCTGAAATGAGATGATGCAGCTGTCTTTAAGAGAAATGCAAATGAACAAGTCCTCAGCTCTAACTTGGAAATAACACAGAGATTAGTTTTATATTTTTGTATTTATACCCAGTTTTAGCCCAAATTTAGCCCAAGTTAGGCTGGCTAAATATCTACAGTTTTATTTTTTATTTTGTAGAATTCAGTTATATGGGAAACTTCATACTAAGGATGGATTGTCATCATAATGTGTAGAGACAAACATAAATTTTATTATGCTGAGTCAGGGCATATAGCTCACAGTAAGCAAATGCTGAAGGTCCAAGTAATTTCTAGAGTTTATGATGTAACCAAGCAACAAACCTGAAGGAAACAGACATTAAAGATAATATGACATTAAAATATGTTGATTTGTATAGGATCAAGCATTTTTAATTTCATCACATAAACACTCTGTACTCCTTTCAAGCCAAAATGAGTTCTCAAATTATATGGGAGCTGTGACAATTCACAGACCTGACAGTATTGTATATGTTGGTTCACAGACCAAAGGAAACCAGAAATCGAACAAAAAGAGAGCTTTATATCAAACATCAACTTACATTTAAATATACTTTTTACCCCATCCCCTTTGTATGAAAGGCTATCCATCATAATGATTGCACTAGATCTTCCCATTTCAACCTAATAAGACAGTGCAAAGGTATACAGATAAAATGAAGAAGCACCACAGCACTGTGCCCCTCCCCATTAGTTTCCTTTCCCCATATCTACAGAGGTGAGCAGAGGTATGCAACAAAAGATTGCCTCTAGGATAGCCCTGGCTGGGATATAAATTTTATTCCAGATTACGTTAAATCATGAGAGCTAGGATAGTGTAGTGGTTTGAGGATTGGACTTCAACTCTGGAGATCCAGGCTTAATTCCCCAAACAGACATGGAAACCTACTAGCTGACCTTAAGAGAGTCGCACGCTCTCAGCCCTGAAAACCCTATGACAGGTTCACCTTAAGGAGGAAACAAATTGTAGGTACACAACAGCAGCACAGGTAAAACTTTATGTATGTAGTACTGTATACTTTATTTTATTTTATTCATCTCTGTTACTCAAAGGAACCAATATGTTACATAAGCTAATTCTCTAATATTGGTACTATGTTATATGGAGAGATAATGGATGGATGGATAGGCATGCAGGGAGGCAAACAGAGTTAGGATTCTTTTTGGCTACAAGATGTCTCCAAGGCAGAGTCAATTTGAACATTTTATATTCCAGCTGTGTAGTAAGAGACATAAGAATATTTGCTCTCACTCCATGTGAGATGACATTTAAAAAAAATTAGCTGTCTAAATATGCTAATATTTCATATTTAAAACTGTCACATATTTAAAATTGTCATATTTAAAACTGTCACTGGCTGAAAGATATTCAGTTTCAAATAAAAATGTTGGTCCTACACAAAGAAGGTGATTTGATAAATACTGTTATTATGCAAGACATGCTGTCTGATAAATGGCAAGGTTAAAGAGCATTATTCAACAACATGTTGCTACAATCAAGAAGAATAATTGAATAGGCTTTTCTTTCACAAATACAGCTGAATAAAACAAAACTTCTTACATATTTGGATGGATTTTAAGGTGCTGAAAATACCAGTTTTGTTTCCAACTTTCATTACCTAAAAAGGCTAGACATAACAGAATCTCCACTAAGACATTAGTAATAAAGTAAAAGTAGACGAAGACTTGTTACTACTTGGTGAAGTGTGGGGAGCCCTTCCATGAATGCAATTAAGATGGCGATGTAGGTTAAGGATCCAGTTTTTTCTTTATATTAGGGTCCTGATTCAGCTTCCTCCATCCCACTATTTTTTCCCCTTTTTAACCAGCTAGATTCTCTTTTTAACCACATGACAAACATTATGTTTAACCTGTGAGTTAACTGGGGTGTTAATGCATCAAAGCACTCTGAAAATTCCTATGCCACTTGCTAGTTTTGAGCTAGTTAATTGAATGTCAAAGGTCTTACAGTCCTTATGTGTAAATTGAATCTTCTGCACTGACAAGGAATCCTCTCATAGGATAGGGAGAGTAATGAATGCAGCAGTTAAACAAACCCTGAGATTTGAATAATGATCCGAACACCCATAACCTGCAAGTTAGGAGCTCTTTGATGGCACCCTCCCAGCCAAACAGGATAGCATCTGATGAGGATAGCAGTTGATGGAATAAAATGCAGGTAAGGAAAGGGCCAAAAAAACTCCAGAATAGGTTCAATTTAGGGTTGCCATAAGTCAAGTCAGAAATGACTTGAAGTCACACAACACACACACACACACATGCAAATAAAGGACACAGTAGCAGCTAAGATGCAGAAATGGAAGGAGCACAATATCTAATACAGACCTGGAAGAACTGAGAGTTAATTAGAGATGTAAACAAAGAGGTTGTAAACAGTTTTAGACTTCTTTAAATTAATTTGTGTTTTAATCATACCAGTAGTTTCCTTTTTATTTTAGTTTGTATAATTTATTGTGTATTTACCGGAAGTTGTTACTCAATTATATTAGAAGCTAATTTGTATTCTAGGCATGGGAATCATCCCTCCATATTCATGGCTTTGGAACTCGTGATTTTGATCATTCATGAAGGCAAGGCTTCTATGTGAAAGGGATCAAGGAGTCCAAGTTTTAAAAACTCAAAATCCAAATTGATATTTATAGATATCATAGGGGGCTTATCACAGAGCTTTAAAAAGCAACTTACCGCTCCCAAATAGCTGCATCCAGATACTATTACATGAGTTTTTGCTGCTGACTTCACTGGGCATCAGATTGTGGCCAAGATGACAAAAGTTAATAATAGAAGTACACACAATCTGGAAGAGGTTGCCTAAGCCTACTTTGATGGACAAGGCTGCACCCCAACTTTCCTTTCCCCTGTGCTTTGTTATCTGGGTGTAAGCTACATTTGCACTTTGAATTCAGTTTGAAGCAACTGAAGAAAGCTGAGGAGAAAGGGGAAAATAGGGAGGAAGAAAGAAAAACTGGAACATTTTAAAACAGTTCAAAAAGTGAGACAACAGAGGATTTATCAGGTCTGTCCCTGTCAAATTGGGACAGTTGGAGGATATGAAACTGGACTTGGAAGAACCAAGTTACTCTCGCCATAGTTGAGGTCAGCCAACTATATCAAATTGTGAAGTAAGCCTCGGAGTTTTTTCCATCACAAACTATAATGTAAAGTTTCCATGCATGAAAGCAACTATGATGTATTATCCATTGTTTTCTTTTAAGTACTTCTAATTTTGCAATTGAAATTACCTGTCCCAGTGAATTCCATTCTAAACTGGCACTCCCTATGTATACATGTTGTTTATCCACAATCCAGAATGATGACTGCAAATGCCCATCATTGTAAGCAGTCAAGTTCATGTACATCACTTCTGCACCTAGAGAAAATCAGAACAAGATAGTTAAAAATGTATAAAAGGATGAAAGGAATATGTAATCTTTCATTTCAAAATTTAGTAGTGCAGTCCTAAGGAATTCACAAGTTTTAGAGACTTCAATAATCCTCATTAGTGTATTTTAAAACATAGCATATGGACATGATTATACACATATATAAGGAGTAAGCCCCATTGAACACAGTGAGACTTACTTTAAATAACCATTCATATGTCTGTGTGACAAGTATGAGGAGTTTATCACATTGGGACTAATTTCAGCATTAAGGAGAGATTAAAGCACATTCAAAGCATCCTTCAAATAAAGTGAAAATTGCAAGTAATTGCACAAATGATTATCACACACAATTGCACAAATAAAGTGATATCGGAAATGCATTGTCGCTGAAATTCCAAAAGTAAAAAGATGTGCATTGATGCTTCTTTGTGACCACCTCAGTGGTGGGTTTTGTGTGACGTTGTGTGAAATAAAGTGATTTTTTTAAATATTCACAGGATAAAATCCTGATCTCCTTTGTGTGATAAATTCCAGTGAAATACTTCTCTCTGTTCCACCACTTTCCCAGCTGTGTCTGCCGGGAAAACAGGAGAGGGCATTGTTGGTGGCTACTCCCAGATTCTGGAATTCTTTCTTAAAGAGGCAGGACTGCCACCCTCCATGCTATCCTTCTGTAGACAGTTGAAACTTTCTTACTTTTGGGAGGCCTTTGTCAACTCATTGCTCATAGAAAAAAAGGTCTTTAATAAGGTGCTGTATTGTCCCTGTTTTTAAAATGATTTTAAATTATTTTTTTAAAATTAAATTACATTTTAACTTCGGTATGATGTGAAGTTTTGGATGATTCTGTTTTAACTTTTGTAAGTTGCCTTGAGTCCCAGAGCTGTAAGAAAGTGGGATGTTAAATAAATAAATATATGAATGAATACAAAACAAAAAGAAGACTAATAATGTCATTTCAAAATCCAATAAGGCCTCAAACAGATAGGCCAGAAAAGCTTCTTTCGGGCTGTGTTGGGGACAGGGCATGCGCATGTCACATGCCCCAAATGTGGCTGGAAACTGCCGCGCCCTAAAACTAGCTTGAAAAGGTATGGAAATATTTCAGTGGGCCAGTTGAGGACTGTGGCAGCGGCCCAAATCAGAGCCAGGTGCATGCAGCTGCTGCGGACCTGACAAGTCGCTACAACTCTGACCACCCCACACAGTCCTGGGGTGGCCCTTTTGGGCTGTCTGTCCCCCCTCATGTCTGTAAAAAAATTTGTTAGGAGTAAATGTTGGCAGACAATTAACTAAATAGCCGATCTAGAATCTTGGTCGTTATCTTCTATTTGTATTTTCCGTATTTCCCCAGCACTTCTGTCTTTTTTCTTATGACAGAAAATCTCCTAAGGAAGAAAACACAGCATGGATTTACAGTGCCTTTTCATTGGTAGCTCAAGGTGAGGCTTCATCCAGATGCAAACTTCAACATACTATCACCAACTGAAATAATGGTCAGAATCCTATTGGGCAGTTAGAATCATAGAATCATAGAATCATAGAGTTGGAAGAGACCACAAGGGCCATCCAGTCCAACCCCCTGCCATGCAGGAACTCCCAGTCAAAGCATCCCCGACAGATGGCTATCCAGCCTCTGCTTAAAGACCTCCAAGGATGGAGACTCTACCACACTCCGAGGGAGTGTGTTCCACCGTCGAACAGCCCTTACTGTCAGGAAGTTCCTCCTAATGTTGAGGTGGAATCTCTTTTCCTGCAGCTTGCATCCATTGCTCCGCGTTCTGGTCTCTGGAGCAGCAGAAAACAAGCCTGCTCCCTCCTCAATATGACATCCCTTCAAATATTTGAACAGGGCTATCATATCACCTCTTAACCTTCTCTTCTCCAGGCTAAACATCCCCAGCTCTCTAAGTCGTTCCTCATAGGGCATGGTTTCCAGACCCTTCACCATCTTAGTTGCCCTCCTTTGGACCCGCTCCAGTTTCTCCACATCCTTTTTGAATTGTGGTGCCCAGAACTGGACACAGTATTCCAGGTGGGGCCTCACCAAAGCAGAATAGAGAGGCACTATTACTTCCTTTGATCTAGACACTATACTTCTATTGATGCAACCTAAAATAGCATTGGCCTTTTTAGCTGCTGCATCACACTGCTGACTCATGTTCAACTTATGGTCTACTTGGACTCCTAGATCCCTTTCACACATAGTTTCATTCAGCCAGATGTCCCCCATCCTATATCTGTGCATTTCATTTTTCCTCCCTAGGTGCAGAACCTTACATTTCTCCGCATTGAATTTCATTTTGTTAGCGTTGGCCCAGCTTTCTAGTCTATTCAGGTCATTCTGAATTTCAATCCTGTCTTCTGGAGTATTGGCTACTCCTCCTAATTTGGTGTCATCTGCAAATTTGATAAGTATGCCCCCAATTCTGTCATCCAAGTCATTAATAAAGATATTGAATAGCACTGGGCCCAGGACAGAACCCTGTGGGACCCCACTGGTCACTTCTTTCCAGGATGAAAGGGAGCCATTGTTGAGCACCCTTTGAGTTCGGTCAGTCAACCAGTTACAAATCCATGTAATGGTTACCTTGTCTAGCCCACATTTTACGAGCTTGTTTGCAAGAATGTCATGGGGAACCTTGTCAAAGGCCTTACTGAAATCAAGATATACTATATCCACAGCATTCCCTTCATCTACCAAACTGGTAATTTTATCAAAAAAAGAGATCAGATTTGTCTGGCAAGACTTGTTTCTCTGAAACCCATGTTGGCTTTTTGTGATTATGGCATTGGCCTCTAAATGTTCACAGACTCTCTGCTTAATGATCTGCTCTAGAATCTTTCCTGGAATTGATGTCAGACTAACTGGACGATAATTGTTGGGATCCTCTTTTTTCCCCTTTTTGAAGATGGGCACAACGTTTGCCCTCCTCCAGTCTGCTGGGACTTCTCCTGTTCTCCAGGAGTTCTCAAAGATTATTGCCAATGGTTCCGATATTACATTCGCCAGTTCTTTTAATACTCTGGGATGTAGTTCATCTGGTCCTGGAGATTTATATTCATTTAGGTTAACCAGGTATTCCTGTACTATCTCTTTACTTATTCTGTGCTGAGATTCCCCTATTCTGTCTTCTGCTCCATTATCCTTAGGTTGACCACCCTTTGCCTTTTCTGAGAAGACTGAAGCAAAGAAGGTGTTGAGTAATTCTGCCTTTTCTCTGTCCCCTGTTAGCATTTTGCCATCTTCTGCACGCAGTGGCCCTACTGTTTCCTTCTTCTTCCTTTTGCTTCGGACATACCCAAAAAAGCCCTTTTTGTTGTTCTTAACCTCTCTAGCCAGCCTGAGTTCATTCTGTGCTTTAGCTTTTCTGACTTTACCCCTACATGTGCTGGCTATTTGTTTGAATTCCTCTTTCGTGATTTCCCCATTTTTCCATTTCTTATACATGTTCTGTTTAAGGCTTATCTCAGTTGAAAGTTCCTTAGTCATCCATCCTGGCTTCTTGAGACACCTCCCATTTTTCTTCCTCATTGGAACTGTTTGAAATTGCGCCTTCAGTATCTCCTTTTTGAGAAACTCCCATCCGTCTTGAACTCCCTTCTCTTTTAGTTTTCTTGACCATGGGATCTCCCCCAGTATTTCTCTAAGTTTATTGAAATCAGCTCTCCTAAAGTCTAGAATGCGTGTCTGACTATGCCTGGCTTCCCCTTTCCGCTGTATAACAAACTCCAGGAGAACATGGTCGCTTCCCCCTAAGGATCCAACCACTTGCACCCCATTGACTAGGTCATCCCTGTTGGTTAAGATCAGATCTAAAATAGTTGATCCCCTTGTTGTCTCTTCCACCTTTTGGACAATGAAATTGTCTTCCAGGCAAGTGAGGAATTTGCTAGACCTTGAGGATTTGGCTGAGTTTGACTTCCAGCAAATATCCGGATAGTTGAAGTCCCCCATCACTACTACATCTCTCCTTTCTGAGTGTGTGCTCATCTGTTCTAGAAAGGCATCATCCAATTCCTCTGCCTGAGTCGGGGGTCTGTAGTAGACTCCCACAGTAACATCCCTGTTGTTTCCCTCTCCTTTAATGTTTATCCAGATGCTCTCCACCTGGCTTCCAGTATTGACTTCCTGGATCTCTTCACTGGTGTAAATATCCCTGACATATAATGCTATTCCTCCTCCTTTCCTGTTTGGCCTGTTTCTCTTAAAAAGGTTATATCCCTCTATTTCTACATTCCAGTCATGAGACTCATCCCACCAGTTATGAATATGAATTATGAAAAGTAACTACCATTGTTACAGAACTATGCAGTGACTGCCAGCCCTATCTCTCCAATCCTCACTTACCAGGAAGCAGCAGCTGCAATTGATTAGGGTCTGTTCCCTGTTGCTCAAGAAGCAGCTGACATTCCTATCTTCTTTCATGAGCGATATACATTGTGACAAGCAGAAGCAAAGTCCTTGTCACAATTTCCCCCTGTGCCAAAGATTGCTTGTGCAGGAGTGGGGTGGGTGGGAATGTTAGTCTTCTGCTTCCTGGGAAACAGGGGATAAGATCCCTGTTGATTGCAGTGACTACATCCTAGCAAGTAGAGATGGGAGGACTTTCACAGTCTCTAAGTGTTCCCTAAATTAGAGAATATGTAGTGACTGTGATTACCAAATAATTATGAATGCATAACTCTAGGTTATGCATTTGTAACTCATCAACAGGGTTCTGGACATTAGACATCTGGGGTTAAATAGAAAAATATATAACACATTCGTTGGGGGGGGGGGTGGTAAAGTGAGACAGGCCAGAAAAGTTTTATGCATGTAAAGCCAGAATAAAATTATTGGAAAAGCCAGACACAGTGTAAATATTCCCTGCTTTCTAACTTGCTAACAATATAATTCACTTACTCGACACTGAAAGAAAAGTATTTCAAATAATGTCCTATGAAAACCTTGTTTGACAAGCACAAAACATTAATACCATTATATACATCCGGATTATTAAAATCAAGGTGGACAGATGTAAGAAATGCAGATAAAAGTTGGCAACTGTACAGAATGCCTGAACTTTTCACTCTGAATTTAAGGGGAAAATAATTGAACTTAGTGTTACTATTACTGTTGTCTTTAAATAAATAAAGAGACAATACTATTAAATTTTAATAGAAGATGTTATGAGGCCATCAGATATATATACAGGGTCCTTTCACACTACAAAATTATAGCATTATGATCCTGCTTTAACAACCATGGTACCATCCCTTAAAATCCCTAGATTTGCTGTGTAGGGAGCCATGAATGGTCTATTTTGGTAGGTCCTTCCTTGCAGTGGGAGTGAGACAATGTGGACTGCACGCCAGTTGTTAGGTCATTGTGGGAACCAGCAGTGCAGTCAGTGGGTTCTCCCTGTTAGTTGGAAAACCCTGGGGATAAGATGGATTTTCTCCTCCATCAGCATCCTAGCAAGAATTATTTTCAGCATGGAGTCAAAGGCTTTCATGGCCGGCATCCATAGTTTTTTGAGGAGCTTTTGGGATATGTGGCCATGTTCTAGAAGAGTTCCTTTCTGACGTTTCGCCAGCATCTGTGGCTGGCATCTTCAGAGAATGATAGCCTGGAAACGGATTGGATATATATATCCTGTGTCACCCTGGGAAGGAAGGAATAATTTGCAAATGTATTGTTCTTTTGCTAATGGCAGACCTCAGGGTGGGAGGATATGCAAACAAGGATTAATGTCTGCTAACTGGTGCTCATTGTCTGCTGGGAATCCCCTGGCCTTAGGCTGTTTTTCATTTGCATAGGTTGCAAATACCTTGCTGTCCTTCAGGACTGGTAGCCAAGCCTTGTTTACTCTCAGGGTTTCCTCTTTCCTGTTGAAATTGTCCAGGTGTTTATGGATTTCAATGGTCTCCCTGTGGATTCTGACATGGTAGTTGTTGGCATGGTCCAGAATTTCAGTGCTTTCAAACAGCATTTTATGCCCAGGATGGTTTATAGCATGCTCTGCTACTGCTGATTTTTCCGGTTGACCCAGTCTGCAGTGTCTCTCACGGTGAACCCCACTTCTTTGAAGATGAACTGAAACACCTGGACCAGGCTCTACAGGCCAATGGTTACTCCAGCACAGACATCAGAAGGGCTGCCAGGCCCAGAAAAACCCAGAAGACTCAAGACAAGCAACCACTCAAAGGGAAGATATTTTTACCATACATCAAAGGAGTCACAGATAAAATAGGGCAAGTGGTGAAGAAACACAACCTTCAAATGGTTTACAAACCGACGAAGAAAATCCAGCAAATGCTTCGCTCCGCCAAGGACAAGAGAGACCCTCTCACGGCCGCTGGAGTCTACCGCATTCCATGCAGCTGCGGATAGGTCTACATAGGGACCACCAAACACAGTGTGCAGACAAGAATCAAGGAACATGAGAGACACTGCAGACTGGGTCAACTGGAAAAATCAGCAGTAGCAGAGCATGCTATAAACCATCCTGGGCATAAAATGCTGTTTGAAAGCACTGAAATTCTGGACCATGTCAACAACTACCATGTCAGAATGCACAGGGAGGCCATTGAAATCCATAAACACCTGGACAATTACATTCTGATACTAATTGATCTTGTATGAACTACCAGTGTGTACACAAAATGCTGGGTTCCACACCATTTAAATGTGTTTTCCCTACAATGGGCTCCAGCATGACTTGGTCATTTTAGCTGAACAAGTGAGCTGGTACAGAATTACGTTCATTTTTATTATGGAATCCTTACTTTGAAAACACATCCTTGAACAGAAATTTCCATTTGTAACAAGTCGCTTACTTCTTTTTCCCTTTTCTATAACATTTCAAGGACTTTTCATTGCTGCTTTCCATTTCAGCTTAAATTTTCCAAAATGCAATGTGTCTCTACTTTGATGTCTGTTTATATTATCTAAGAACTAGCTAAGACGGCTGTCCCTGCTAAACACAGCTATTGTTTCCAGGATACAGATTCAACAGAGATCAAGGGAGCGAAAGAAGAATGTTTGCCCCATAACAAAATGATCCTGATGTTTAACTAAAATACTATTGCTAAAGCACTTGGATGATGATGATGATGATGATGATGATAAAAAGGCTCAGTGCAAATTGGTGAAAATCTACTTCTGAAATGTTCTAGATGTCTAGATGTGACACCTGGAGGGAGATAAGGGAGAGCACAAGGGAGGGTACAGTGAAGAAAACCCAGGATATTTCAGTAAAGAGTTTGGATCCAAACCTAGGAATATGAGAGTAAAACCAAACAAAAATGGAAATTCTTGATCCATATAGGGGCGAAGCAGATGGCCAGGAATGAGGAGCCTCTGGCCACTCTGGTTGCAAACAGATTGTGATTGGGCTGGGGCCATGGGAAGTGCATGGCCTGCCACCAAAGTGGGCTGCCACCTGTGGTCCCAAGCTGTGCTGCCCAGGAGTCAGTTTAAACTGACTCTTTTATGTAGTTGCTTTGGGCTCCATTTTGTGGCCTCAAAACTGCTAACAGCCATTTGTGGGCATGCATCATGTAAACACCTTGACCCCAATGTAGTCAGAAGCCACTTCACATAGCCTGTGTGTTTAGGCCCTAGAGACTCCCCCCGCCCCTTCTCACTGAGCCCTTTGTCTAATCTAGTATGTCCACTTTCACAGCAAATGATAAAAACTAAACATAACCCCAATATGTAAATACAAAATATGACATCTGGGTCAAAACATTAGCAAAGAAAGACTGGAACAGGCAGACAGGAAAAAATGTCTCAATCCTGCTTTTTCCCAAAGTGGGTCGAAACTTCACTGTCCATATGGCCCATTCCCAAGGCAGGCAGAATACGAATAGCCAACCACATGGTGTGGTGTCAAGTTGGGTGATTTTTCTGCTGTCTCTCCACCATACATGAACACTGTCACACAAGCACACCATCTGCAACCTCCAATAACCTCCTGTGTCTGCCCAGATCCCATCCCATTGCATGGCCTCCTTTTGATTGGCCCCACAGTCGGACATGCGATGTGCCACCTGCATCAGGCATCAATGTGTGAATGATACATTGAAAAGTACAATCATCCCCCCCCCCCCATACACACACACAAATGCCCCCTTCATCACTTGTCACCCCATGCTCCCCTGTTAGGCCTGCTGGTTTATGTATGCTGAAATTGCATTAATTGGAGTTCAAAGATATAGCTGTGTTTGTCTGTAGAATCATTATGTAGAGAGAATTTGTAGAACCTTTTCGATTAACTTATATGCATCTGAGGAAGTAGACTGAAGTCCATGAAAGCTCATGCTTCCAACTTCTTTTTTTCATTTAGTCTCAAAGGTACTACAAGATCTCTCTACATACTGATTCATTGAAGTTGTCACACTTTCATGTCTTTGCTATGCCGCAGCCCTGCATTCGTGTTGGGGCGCTTATATGCAGGTGTGAGGATGTGCACTTTTCAGGCTAAACTGGAATATCCCAGCTTCTTTTTGTTCCAGTTTTTAACCCCTGAACACAGCTTTGGTCTGGTTTCCAGCCACTTTAGAGGTGTGTGTCATCTAAATGGCCTGCCTTGTAAGCAGTTGGAAACCATTTTATTTAGCCTGTCTGTTTCACGCATTAGTCTTGTTGGAAAACTTATTGTAATCAATTGACTTGAAATGTTTTTATATCATAAATCCCAGAGTTGTATTTGGCTCAATGTATAATTTACTATGAAAAAGTGTCATACCGATAAACTGATGACAGTGATTCAAACCAATTCCTTAAGTACACAACTGATACAGGGGGATATAAACTGATGTGTGGCCTACTGGTAACATCTGCTGTGTTATCAAATTAATTCATATAAACAAATATTAGTACTGCTGACTTCTGCAATAATGGCATAACCATGCCATGATGTGTCAAACCTGCATAGAAAGGTAGAATTTTTAAATATTAGATGCTAGTCTCAGTAAAGAAAAATGAATTAAAGAAGGAGACTATGAGCAAGGTTACCAGTTACTAAAACATCTAGCAAGGTTTTTCAATCCAGTAAAGGGGTTTAAGGGAAATAAAACTGGCAATGTGTTGTTTCCTTTTTTAAAAAAAAAAACAATTACTTTAAAAAGTGTTTACCCCTTTTTCAGAAAAATACATTAACTAATCAATTCCATTTTAAATTCAAAATAGCTTCAAATAGGTTCAGCACTTTTCCAACCCCTTTAAGGTGTTGTTTAAAATCTGGAGGATACTCACCATCCCCTCAACAGGGACACTACCAGCCACCAGAACTCCATTGCTATATAAAGTTAAACTCTTTATATTCTGTTTACTGGAATCCTTGCCTTCCTTGATGGAACCTTTCTTCCATCTCTTCAGCACTTCAGTAGCTTTTCGAATCCACAACTTTATAATATAACACATTTTGCATTTGCTTAAATGACTTTGCCATTTAATACCATTTTATTATTTGATATTTCTTTTCCTCTCTTCCTTTTTCACTACAATGCACTGGATGCTATTCCATTTCATAAGTAATTTTGATTCTCTCCATACAAACAATGAGCAGGGGAAGATCACTTGAAACAGAACTTGCATGCTGGATAATTCATGCAGCTTACCATTTGAGAGAAGCAACTCACCATCTCAATCTGCTGATCAAGATATCTTGGAATTTTATGGCAAATGGAGAAAACTATGGTGGCATCTGCTTAACTGGTGCACAGCTAATACAGTTTCAAATGGCTTCCATACTGCTCATCATTTGAACAGGACTTAATATTGTTCTTTATTAACTAACACTGGTGGACATTAATGGGCTCCACATCACCCAATGAATATCTGGGAGAGCTGGGACTAAAGTCAAAGTTCATGATATCCAACTGCAAATGCAATTAACTGGGTCACAATGAATCCAAAAGTGTCAACATTCAAATATGGAAGCTCCATGGGAACATAAAAGGGGTTTTCATGGGGTTTTTCTTTCTACATTATTTCTCACTCCAGGGTGACTTACCCTCATTCTGTTGAGCATCTCATCAGAGGATCTCGTTTCACACTTTCCTGCAAAGTGAATGAGAAAATGAGCCTTCATTTTGATGCTGCAGGTGAATTACAAATGAAATCTAAGGTGGGAGCTTTCATTACATTTTACCTCCCACCTCCCATCAACCCAATGCCTCTATCCTTGGACTTTAGAGTAACATAAAAAGTAAAAACACTGCAAATGAGTACGCCTCTCTCTAGCATTTGACTCTCAGTGGAACTTTGTGGCAAGCATAAGCTTACGTTCCCATAGAGCATCTCACATGTTGAATGTTGACACTGTAATGGTTAAAGCTTAACTGAGCTGAAAACAAATGTCTGAGCATGTAAATTCACTAAACATCACAGGAGGCCCTTTCAATATATGCAAAATTAAATATAACGATGTATGCGAAGATAAACAATTACACAAAAACAGAAGAGAGAAGGGGGAGGCTATTAAAGATGAGCAACGATTCTATCCATACAAAAGTTGATGTATTTCCATGAACAATCAATAGTCAAAGATATACATTACACAGAATGTTGTACACATTGTATGTGGGAAAGACAGAGGCTCAGAAGAGAGAGATATCACTTTTGTTATTTTCAAACAAATTATTTTATAATTCTACACATTTATGTAAACCTTTTAACTATTCTTTTGGGTGAGAGAAATAGAAAGGGCACCAGTACATGGATTATATTCAATGTACAAAAATGTAGCAAGACACATGGACTAAACCAAGCAAAATTAACAAGCTGTAATGATTCTTCAAGACAATGTACCTACTTTTCATATATCTGAAGGGTTGTCTTACTGCAGAATGCAAATACGTGTTTTCTCCTGGAGTAGGAGACAGGACTAGATCTACTGAATTTAAGTTAAAGATAGACAGATTTCAACTGAGCTGCATTCTATCACTCTATTTAACTTGTATACTAAGAATATCATACAAAAAGCAAGATTGGATTCAGAGGAAAGGGGTGTGAAGCAACATCAACAATCTAAGATGTACAGATGACACCATAATACTAGCAGAAAATACCACAGGTATGAAATATTATTGAAGAAGGTCAGAGCAGAAAGTGCAAAGGCAGGTTTACAGCTGAACATCAAGTAAACAAACAATTATGGCCACAGATGATCTACATAATTTTGAAGTAGGTGAAGAAAAGATTGAAATCATTCAGGACTTTTCATACTTGGGCTCAATCATCAATCAGAGTGGAGTTTGCCATCAAGAAATCATAAGGTTAGGACTTGGAAGGGCAGCTATGAAGGAACTAGACAATTGTAAAGATATATAATTAAATACCAAAGTTAGGATTGTCCATGCCATCAATTTTCCATTTCTATGTAATGTTGTGAAAGCTGGACAGCAAGGAAAGCTTATAGTGGAAAGGAAAAAAATCATTTGAGATGTGGTGCTGGAGAAGAGTTCTGAGATGCCATGGATCGCTAAAAAGACTAATGGATAAGTCCTAGAGCAGATCAGTCCCAAACTCTTCCTGGAAGCAAAGATGACTAAACTGAGATTGTTGCATTTTGGCCATATCATGATAAGGGCTCATTAGAAAAGACTATAATGCTTGGGAAAGTAGACGGCAAATAGGAAAAAAGGGAGACTGTATTCCAAAGTGGTTGAGGAAAGGGTGACTTATAGGTCTCTCATACATAGGGACAGCATGAATCAAAATCAACTCAAAGGCAATTAACAACAGCAAACGTGTGAGGAAGCTGGGCACAGAGTTGCCATACAGTCACAATCCCAATTTCTTTTTCTCTAAGATGGGGCATTTTATTGCTCTTTTCCATCCCTTTTCCTTCTCTCACCTTTGCCACTGCCTCCTCCGCTCCCTGTCTACCCCAATGGCATTTGGGATTTCTAAAAAACGCTATACATGCAAAATTAGATAGGCAATAATTAATGTTGCTTTCATATGTTGTTGTTGTTGTTGTTGTTATATGGTACTGCTTTGTTGAGCAGTACCATATAATAAAAAATTGCTATACAAAAATATAGCCAAGCTAAAAGCACAACTAGAGTCAGAAGAAGAATTAAGTTACAGTGGGCCCTTGGTTTATGCAGGGGATCCATTTTGGACCCCCCCCCCAAGTAAAAGAAATACCGTGGGACCTCAAGTCCTGTTGATTTCAATGGCAGTGCACTCCTATGTGCTGTGCCATCCACACACCACAGGTGTATGCACCATTCATTTAATGGGGGCTCGACATTCGCATGACATCAAGTTCGCGTATGGCAAATTCGAGTATGGTGCAAGAGTCCTGTATTTTCTTTTACTAGCTTGTTTCTTTGCTTTGTTACACAAGATAAAATTATAATCAGCATGGTTTTAAGTATTCATAGAAGCAAAGTATACATAATTTGCTCCTAACATGTGAAAATAGCGCACAGTTGATAAATTTTAAAATTGAAGAAACAATAACATCAAGGATGGGAACACTCCCCAAAGAGTTTAAACCAAGTAAGAACACAACTACCCAGAACCATACTTCCACTGCTCCATAACACATGAGAAATAGAAGAGAGAATAATTTAATATGGGATTTTTTGTTGTTGCTTACATTAGATATTAAGTTTGGCTCATCAAAAATGAAGTTATGATTTAAAATTCCAAGCCTATTTTTGTAAGACCACACTGGCCAATTCTTGGTCTTGAAGATTTAAATGTCTGGTGAAATAAGCAGTTTTGCCCTCTGTTGTTACATAAGACATTCCTCAGAGTGCAAGTTCTCTGCCTCCATGTTATTCACTGAAACAGCTGTATCAGTCATGTAAAAACTATTTTTGACCTAGCTAAACACCAACATATAAAAACTAGCTCAAATACTACACTGTCTCATGTGAAATGTAACTGAAGCTCCCCGATGGCCAAACAATACCTTACGCCTGCGATTGTTAAAATTTTCTTTTAGAAATAACTAGCAGACAAATGGTTTAAGTCTCTTCCCAACATTCAAGATTGCTCTCAGATTATGCTGGGGAATCTGTCTATCTATCTATCTATCTATCTATCTATCTATGTCCCAAGAGCAAACCATGTTATTATTTTTCTCTTATGAGTAGAGTGGTTTTGTTCAGGGGGGCATCAGCTTGAAATGTCTCAATCATGATATACAGAAATTACTTTTCTTTCTGTCTGTGAAAATAACAGCTCCCATAATGTGAAATATTAATTAGAGTTGGACTTGTGTGTGGAAAAAAAGGGAATCTGTTCCATATCTTTTGGTATTTAAAATTTGTTCTGGACAATCCGCCAGTCACCCAGAACAGATTTTAAGCGTACAGTGCTCCCGTGTCATAACTAGACATGCCATACATGGCTTTCAGCATACGCTGAAAGCCGCACACCGAAAGAGGCAATGGCATGGGCACTGTGCCGTGGGCATGGGCTCAATTGTTTTCAATGGGGCTCCACCATATGTAGTATTTCCTTTATACGGGGTGGAGGGGCAGAACTGATCCCCCACATAAGGGAAGGACGCACTGTATACTGAAGATTCCAAATAGGAGACATCAGAGAGAGCAGGAAAAAGAGAGGGAGAGGGAGGAAGAGACTGAGAAAGAGAGAGAGAGGGATTTAATGAAATCGAGTCACTTGGTGGGAGAAGTTTCCCATGTCCTGACTTTAAAAGTCCACTTTCAGGATTTTAACCCTTTAAAACCTGCCTGCATTAGCCAGTCTTAGGAAGGCTAACAGATTAAGCAGCCTTCAGAAAAAGAGTCAGTTTGAGAAAGACTGTCTCCTTCTCAGGGCCCCTGACATTGTTAATGCATAGAGCAGCTAAAGTGAGAAATATCAATAAATAATTATCAGTGTCTTAAAATTACAATTCCTGGAGGTCTTCAGGAGAAGGAATAATAGCAAAACTGGTTTAAAGTTAAAATTTAGATATGTGGAGTCGACGGCTTTCATGGCTGGCATCCATAGTTTTTTGTGGGGTTTTCGGGCTATGTGGACATGTTCTAGAAGAGGTTCTTCCTGATGTTTTGCCAGCATCTGTGGCTGGCATCTTCAGAGAATCTTCTTTGAAGATGCCAGCCACAGATGCTGGCGAAATGTCAGGAAGAAATTCTTCTAGAAAATGGCCACATAGCCCAAAAAACCCACAAAAAAACTATAAAAAATTAGATAAAGCCAGCCTGTTAAAAACTGACTTTAAGCCAGTTTTATAGCTACTTCCTCTTTTAGGAAGTGTCTGCAGCTGCTAGAGCATCTTATGAAGGAAATATTGTCTGGCCCCCAGTGTCAATATCAATATTTTCCCTTTTTGAGATAGGGCCAAAACAATAAATAGCAGTGCGAAAAGTTATTATTCTGTTTTATTTGCTATGTTGTTTTTTCACTTACACCACAGAACATCAGCATTTGATAAAACTAAACAGTATAGCAATCAACCACATCACATCATATAGGAAGAAATAAACACATAAGATTGCACATTATATTGTGGGGGGGGGGGGAGACACCCATGTGTCCATCCATGCTTGTTAATAAAAGGTGCCAAAACTCTGAAAGCTATATAATGGTAAAGGCTAAATCTCCAAATAATTCTATTATAACTATAAATTATTTATAGCTGTATTTCATAAAAGACATACTATTCATAACTGTATCTCAGTTGCAGGTATTTATTCTCACACACATATGCACACACAAGTACAGAATCATAGACTCATAAAGTTGGAAGAAATCACAAATGCCATCCATTCCAATCCCCTACTGTTCAGGAACACACAAAGTATTTCTAGAACTAGACACTCCAGGTTGTCTAGCCCACATTTTACTAGCTTTTTTGCAAGAATATAATGGGGGGCCTTGTCAAATGCCTTACTGAAATCAAGATGTAATACATTGCCAGCATCTACCAAGCTTCTAACTCTGTTTAAAGAAATAAAATTAGTCTGGCATGAGTTGTTTTTGAGAAACCTATATTGACTTTTAGTAATCGCAGCAGTCCTTTCCAAGTGCTTATAGACTATCTTTTCAAATGATCTGCTCTAGAGGCTTTCCTTGTATTGATGTCAGGCTGACTGGGTGATAATAATTTGGGTCATTTGCCCTTCTCCAGTATGCTAGGACTTCTACTGTTCTCCAAGAATTCTCAAAGCTGATTGCCAGTGGTTCTGAGAATACTTCTGCTAGTTCATAGTTCATCTGCCCTGAAGACCTGAATTCATTTATAGTAGCCAGGTAATTTTGTTCTAGTACAAGTAGATGTTTAATTTTATAGTATGTGATTTTCAATGGTCTTTATTCTTAATTACTGATCTAGCACTGTAAAGGTTACTATGAATGCACAAAAATGTTTTAAAGACAGCAGCAATGTGTAGATGCTGTGTTGTGCTTGCATCATCATGGCAGCCCTATTTGGACGGGGCCAAGCCATGATGGTGCCACCGGTGTGTGGTAGGGCTCAGGAGCATGAGGTCACTCCGCACTACTGAGCCCTAAAATCAGCCCCAGACTGCAGCTTTCCAGCAGTCTGTACTGGGCCATAATTCACAGTTTCCCTAGTGAGGAAGCTGAGAGTTCCACATAAAGCCTATGATGACTGCACTCACCAATTTCTAAGTCGGCCTAATAATTGTTAGCACAGTGCTGAAGATTCTGGGATAAATTTACCCTAGAGAAGATCTAATGACATGAACAGGACTTGTTAGTAACAACTAACTAAAATTATATTGTTTATAATGGATCTACTTTAAATAGGAGGTATACTAAATTTCATAATCTATATACAACAACGTTTCCTTTATTAATATCTAGCAGAGCCAGAGTGAATCACTTACATAAATTTCATTTATCAAAAAATGAAAAAAAAATGTTTATGCAGAGACTTAGCTTTCCCATAGAAATCAATATAGGTTCAGCACACTTATCTTTATATAGGACAATCCAGCCAAGGTTTATGAACATTTACGATAGTCTCCCTCATTTCAGGAAGAAATGCAACCTTGATTTATTAATGTGGAAGTACATTATTACAAAACAGAACTTGTTCTTACCTTTTTTCTTCAATTCTTTTAATAACCTGGACTCCTTATGAAGAATATCACTAACTAATTTGATCTCGATATTTTGAGACAGCAGTTCTTGTAATTTCTCAAAAAGATGCTGTCCCTGTAAGTGGAAATATATTTGGGAATAATTATTAAATTAAGACACATGAAAGTATAACATAATATGTATTTTGAATTTTTTATATCATATAGTGTTATTCCTAAATGGAACTTGAAACTGTGTCCTAGAAGACATATCTGAAGTTGCACTGGAGTTGATGATATGTGTTCAACTTAAATAAGAGTGTTTTGCAAGATATGTAATTTTTTAATGCCACAAAATTTAAATTTGAAAATCCTGCTCGGCCAAAGAAAGGTCACTAGAAGCCTTAAGAAAGCTAGTATCAGCTTAAGTATTTCACAGGAGTTGTTGTAGGAGAAAATGAGATAAGGGGATATTGTGACCTTCTTTTAACCCTTGGGATAGAATGATGGTAAAAATGAAACTTTTCTCATTTATTTGTCACAGAACACTCAGGATTCTAGAAAAGGTACTCAGATCCTAAAAAATCTTGAATTTTACACTGGATTTCTTAGCTCTAAACTTCCACTTTTTACAATGCAATCGTATCAATAAATAAAAATGCAGCCCCATTTCAAAATACAAACTAACTTCTTCTAAAGTTCAAACTAGATGATGCTACAGCAGGCATGGTTTCTGTTCACATCTTTCCTGTCAACATATAAAGATGAGTTGGCATGTCCAATTTTAATGATAAAAGAGATGTGTAGTTGAGAATTGACCCCTCCTTACCACTCACCTCACTACCACAACTGTGAGAAGGAGAGATTTTTTTCAGCTGTTTTTAATTAGACTTGAATCCTGTTTTATCTGTCTGTGGCGATGATACATAAACAAAATAAATGGCCAAGATCCAATGGCATATCTCTGTATTCAGTGCATATTTCTGTATTCAGGACCAAGACAACAGGAAATTTCTCCCCCTGCTCCTTTTTCTCCTGTCTCACATGCTAAAAACCTGCACCAGATGGTTTCCCAGCCCTCCAGAGCAGTTTTGTCAGGTGCAATGGGGCTGCAAGAGGGGAACATAGCTAACTGTAATAGAAGCATTGGGAGGTATAACACTCAGTCTTCTTGGTCAATATTAGTGTTACATCTAGTTTGATCCTAAGTTGACCAACTTAAGTTCGTCATAAGAAATCCAACTTGTAGTTACTCTTTAGTTCTAGTATTTCTAAGAGTCAAGTTATTATCAGTTCTGGATGCATAATTTAGTTACTCCCCTTAGGAGGTTTTAAAATGATCCTTGAAAGAGTGCTGGTTATAAATGTACATTGACTGCTTTCTCTGTAAGATGATAGCTGGCTGCTTTATGTGGATGGCATTGTTAAAAATCATTTTTGTCAATGTCAACTTTTATAAAGTAAAGGAACACGAAACATCTGAATATTATTTTACATCTTATTCTATATATAGAATCAGTGGGAATGATTTGGTCTCATTGTTCCCAAATATGGAATCCTATTCCTCACAATAAATGAAAGGTAAAACCCAAAATCAAATAAAAAGGAGTATAGGTTTTCAATGCTCTATCCCAAACAAAGTCACCATGATTCCCAAGCCTCTTGTATATACCTGAACTGCAAGGTTTTTTGTGCAGTGGACTCTAAAGAAGCTCTATGGCGGCATACCCATCACACAGAAAGGAATTAAGTAAAATTCACTTAATTCTAAGATTGCCAGGTGAGAATTGCAAGCCCTGAGATTCTTCCCACTCATCCTGAGAATCATAGAAAATGGGATAGGCCCTGAAGCCTCACCACTCTATTCACAGCCCCTTTAAACATCCAAGTTAGCCATTTCATCACGAAACAACGCAAAACGATATCTCAATTTAAAATATAAATTCACAACTGCAAATGCAAAACAAGCAGATAACCAAATACATGACACTTTAAAATAATGCATACCTGGCATGCAGATGGATGACTGTGACTGAGGTCCCATTGGGAAGATACTATGTCAACAGATTTTTTAGCCATATTAAGTAAATTCATCCAGCCTTGGAAAAGAGACAAATGAGAAGGTGCACTGTCGGAATAGTTTATGCCTTCAGGAATATTTTCTACAAGAGCAACTCTGAGGAGATACAAATAAGACAGGGTTTTTTGTTTTTTTTAAAAAATCCTATTTACAAGTGTATGTTATCACAAACCTTTGTTCTTTAAAGTCTCCTGGGTCAGTCCTTAGAGACACTTAGAGCCCTATAGCATAACAAAAGTAAGGTGACACACAAGAGAAAAACAGCTTTCTCCTTACCTCTCCACATGATGTCATAGCACTTCCATTCTCCTTCCAGAGAAAGACAGTCATAAAAGTATAACTATTGCCAAATGGATTTTCCAGTAAGACATGCTTTTATGACTATCTCCCTTGGAAAGAGAATATAAGGGCTCTGACAGAATGTAAGAAAGGTGCTTCTCTCCTGCTATGTGTCAGATTTCTTTTGTCATGCAATAAGACTATTAGTAGAAAGGTAACAGTTTTATGCTCTAGCATTTGATCCCCCTCATAAAATCATTTAATTTACTATGCAATTTTGGGGAATGTTATCTACAGTAATAAAAGCTTTTATCTGGTTGATAAAACAAGAGGTTAAAAAAGATTTTATTTAGTAGTATCATAATAAGGTTGCCATAAGTCCGACATGTCTTGAAGGCACACGACAACAAAAAGTCCTCTCATTCACTCCTTCAAGATACAGTACTACATTCTTGCTTCACATGCTATAACAAATACTTAACGGCCTTGTCTCACGTGGAATACTTCTTATTTCCACCATAATCTTTCCTTACATTGAAAATTTTACAATGGGGCTTTACAGACTGCCAAGAGAGGGCGACATGAGGTTGCATTTTCCCAAATGCTTAGCAGCTTACACTGCAGGTCCCAGGGGTGTATTTAAAAGGTATAGGGCAGCTACACTGAGGGGATGTGGGGACAACTTATCTGAAGTCTTGTCTCTTGCTCAGCAACTACATTGGAAGCTGTCAGGACACTAGAAACACAGGCAGAGCAGCTGCACGGGTGGCAATGAACGGGACTTTTGGCCTCAATGAGCCTTTATTTTATTTTTGTTGCCAGTTGCAACCTGTGCAGTTGCACCGGTACACCATACAGACAATTGTATTTCCAGCTGCAAACTGTGCAGTTGCACAGGTACATCACACATGAACTGTGCAGTTATGAAGAGCTGTCAAATTACCACTGTGGTTTCGCTTCCCTTTTTTAATTGAGCAGTTGCACCTGTGCACCATAATGAACCCCTTTATTTTATGAATAAACTTCTTTATTTTATGAATGAATTGACATTTTATGCACAGTTGCATAACAGTTACAGCACCCCAGAGTCCCTACTGAGCATGTCTAGGGTTTGGATTAGGGCTGGAACGAGGGTTTGGGAGCTTAAAAAACTGCACAATTGCACCACAGCATTTAGAGGCAGCTGCATAGTTACACCCTTTTTAAAAAGAAGTGGGGAAAAGCAGCTCCTTTTTAAAGCCGCTTTCCCCCCACTAAACTGCCAAAGAAGCAAGTTCATGCCAAACTTCCACATTTTCATGCAAGCATGAACACACCCCTTTTTGCCTGTCTGTATCAGGCCATTATAAACTTGTCTTCCCCCCCAGGAAGAAATAGTGATAAATTCAACAGAAGGGAATCTTGTTTCCTTTCCTTCCCAGGTTCTTAGAAAGCACCCTAAAATGAGTTCCTAGAATTTACCGATACTTCCAAACTATAAACATGTAAAAATATCATTAATTCATACATTTATTCAATACCCCCCACCTGGCACCTGATCCAAAGAATCTTACTTCATGTACAAGGATATAAAATCTGTTCTAAAAATTAAACACCCTCCAACATTTCACAAATGAAAACCAAGGCACATGTAGCCAAGCAATATCAGACTGTGGTCAAGATGGCAAAAGTTATTAATGAGGAAGAACAGATAAGATAGAAAATGGTGCAGCTTTTGCCTGAATACTGGGAATGGCAAGATTCCATCTTTCCACTCGTCTCCCTACAGCTGGGTTAGCTGAGTGCAAACTACTTTTGTACTTTGAACTACAGGTATTTTGCAACATTTGGAGTAAATGGAAATGGGAGAGGAGAAGGAAAGGGAAGTGGGACATTTTAAAAGTAGATGAAAAAGTGGAATGACAGAGGATTAATCAGGACTGGCCCTGTCATATACAGAATTGTCACATTGGGACAGTTGGCTGGTGTGAAATTACAGTTGGTCATCCATGGATTCTTTATCCACAGAGTCAATCATCCACAGCTTGAAAATATTCCAAATATATATACATAAATCCTAAAAAGCAGATCCTGATATTACCATTTTATGGAAGGGACACCATTTTACTGTGCCGTTGTATTTTATGGAACTTCAGCACCCACATATTTTGTTATCCACTGTGGTTCCTGGAACCAAACCTGAGCAGATATCAAGGTCCCATTGTACGTATGGTACTCTTGGTGCAATCAGAATGCAAATTCAGTTTAATTTACATTTTCATGGCTGAAAAACAGAACAGTTTTCTTTCCCTCAGTCTCTCCTAATTTCAGCAATCTGTATCCTTGTATCACTGTATCATTATTATACCACCATGGAATAGATCTTTCTGTTACTCTAAAGACACAATCTGTTTTGTTACCTTTTTCTTACCTTTTCCACCTACCCTGATTTCCTTACATGCCCTCCCTTACCCTGAACTTTGACTGATCTGGGGAAATGAGAAGAGACACAGACAAAGGAGCATCTCCAGAACAGACTGTTGATTTAGTCAACCACCCTGACAGCATTTTATTTTTAATAAACCCTTGCATAGGTTTTATTCACAACAGAATTAATGGCTGCAGTTTCTCCAGAACATTTTCTAGAAAAAATATACCTGCTAATAATATAATCATAAATTTTAAAGACTTCACTTCTCGAGGCAGGATATAAATATTTTAAATAAATATACTGTAACAACTAGCTTAGAAGGCTATTGCAAGGATAAATGAGATGAGAATGCTAAAGCATTGTGTAACTTTAAAAGCTACAAAATAACACATAAATGTTCAGGAATTTTTGCGGTTTCCACTCTTTAAGTGAAGGGAAGCTCGGAGGCACAATATGTAAAGAAAATGAAGGGCTCAAGAACCAGAACAGGAAAATCACCCAAATTTGTCATTAGCAAATATTACATGTTAACATATCAGTAGACATCAAAGATATAGCTGTGTTAGTCTTCAAAATTAGTACATAGAGAGATCTTGTAGCATCTTTGAGACTAACTGAAAGAAAGAATTTGGCAGCATGAGATTTCATAGACTTCATTCTACTTCCTCAGATGCATTAGTACATCTGAGGAAGTAGTCTGACGTCTATGAAAGTTCAAGCTGCCAATTTCTTTCTTTCAGTTAGTTTCAAAGGTACTACAAGACATCTCTACATACTGATATCAGTAAGATAGTTGGTGCTTTTTGCCATGTTTATTATGATACTAGTTTCTGAGCAGATTAATCTAATTCAAATTCCTGATCATTTATGGAGCCACTTACATAAAGATTAACAACAACTGTTTCACAAATACACAAGAATTATAAATCATTATACATGCAAACTACTATAAAAAATGAAAAGTGGCAGCAAATAACTACAAACACCCATCATTATATTAAGATGACATTGCTGGTTTTCTCTGCAACACTGAACCTGTAAAACATCTCTCTCCTTTTCATTCTCTCTCTTACATGTCAGTACAGGATGCTGGGTTTTTCATAATGCATAAATTCAGAATGATTTCATAGAAACTGATTGGTGTCACCAGCCATTTTATCACAAACTTGCCAGACTGGCTCCATCCTTACTGAGCTTCTAGTAAGGTTTTAAGTTTTTAAAATTATTTAACAGGATTTAATTAATATTGTTATTCTGTATATTCTTTTAGGAACTTTGCAAGCCACAAATGAATCTTTTAAAATCATCATCACCACCACTATCATCTGTCAGAAGACTGTGGTAAAGCTACTATATTTTTCCCCTTTGAAAGGAGAATGCTTTTGGCTGAATGAAACTTTTTAATACAAAGCAGTTATTTTTCCATAATGAATTGCTTTCATGTGTTATCTACTTAACACCTCAGGGCATTCTTATGATATAACTAGACAAGAATTATTATCCTTAAATACTTCCCGAATCCTCAATTAAAAGACTGGAAAATGGAACAAAGTGGTTGAACAAGAGGATAGTATATGACCTAGAATTTGCACTTCTGTTCCAGGATAAAAATAGAGCAAGTTATCTCTTCTAACCTTATTGAAGGCCTAATGAAGCAACTGGACTAGGCATCATTATGAGTAATATTTAGCTTCTACAAGAATGCTAATGTTTCCTTATGAGTTTTGTTCCATTCCTACTACGAGTGGCTAACAGAAAAATGAGCCTTTACATACATTTATTCTGTGACTAGGGTGATCATGTGGCCTGCTTTACAGAGGACAGCCATATATTTGAAAAGCTCTCAGTGGACTGTTCTCTCGTTGAAGGTATCTTCTGTATCAGGATAGGGAAAGTGCAATTTGTCAGTCCTGAGATCTTTTATGTCTGTTGACATAATGCTATAAAGCTTTAACCATAAATTTAGCTAGCATTTTCTGTTGTGATACTTAAAATTAAAGGATTTATATTTGTGTCTGAAAATATTTTCTTCTTTAGATTTTTAAAAGTTATAGAAAATGTAATATATTAACTTTCTTCACCATGTGGCTAGCAAATTTAAATTACAACTTTAATACATATGGAATGATACTTATAAATGGCATAATACCAATAATGATGATGGTGATGAGGATGATACACAAGCATTTCAGTACTTAGTGAACATTTTGTCAAAGCTACAAATTTGTTAATCACTTCATTGGAATTAATGCCTTTTGTCAATTCACTTTCACTTGATAATATAGCAAGATCAGAAAGTTTATCCCATGGTAGATTGAAAACAGTTATTTATAAGTTTCAGCTATGGAATGCTCCTCTCACATGAAGCCACAGACACAGATCATCAGAAATAACTTTAGACTAGGTGAAATGTTTGAGATAGATTCTGGGAAGTTCCATTCAGCTATGACTTTCAAAGAATCTAATGTTTCTTTTGTATTCTTCCAGATCAATCTGCTGTCTGCAGGTACCTTCTCAGCCTTTGTATTGCTAGTAAAACTGCACTCTCAGAGACTTCATCACAGAAAGCACTCAGTTTGAAATGGATACCTTTAACTCTTCTTCAGTGGCGCATATGATATTATTTGCTTGAACAACCTCAGACATAGCTGCTACTTCCTCAATGGCTCTTTATCTGATCTCGAGTTCAGAATGAAAGCTATCAATGCACTCAAGCATCATCCCCATATTTTCTTCTTGCAAAGGGAGTCCAGCATCACTTGCTTACTCCCTTGCCATCCTCTTCTTGAAGTTGGCTCTTGTCTTTACTGCAATTATATATTTATCTGATTTTAAAAGGGCCTTTTCAACTGCATGCTCCACCATGTCTTTCATTCTTGTGCAGAAAATTCTCGGCACTTCTAGCTTTGTCACCATCTTGTTGGCACCTTTGTTGGCTGGTACTGTTGTTTAAGATTAACTTCCTCAAATACATCACAACAGAATTACAGGCAGCACAGAAAAGTGATAGAATTCAAAAATATAGTAGTGTTAGTCTGGAAAATCAGTATGCAGAAAGAAAGAAGTTGGTAGCATGAGCTTTTGTAGACTTGACCCTACTTCATCAGATGAAGTAGGCTCAAGTCTACAAAAGTTCATGTTACCAACTTCTTTTTTTAAGTTAGACTCAATTGTGCTACAAGATCCCTTTGCATACAGAAAGTGAAGTCACAGACAGCAGGCAAAAGACCTTGTGCTCACAAAGAGCTTCTATTGTTGCCACAAACTTATCAAACTTTTCTTTAACAGGGTTAACTGCAGCATGATGAACACTCCAGGGAGTTGTATATTGCCTTTTTACTGACACTCCAGTATAGTCATTTAACACATCCCATCAATGAGTAGAAGTAGCAAAGAAAAAAAAGCATTGCCTCGAGTTCCAAAAAATGTCACACACAATGCATTTTCAGAAAAAGAGTGCTGACTGCACAAGTTAAGCAAATTGTCCAAACATCCATTAAAAATAGCTTTCTTGTTCTTTCCTTTAAGAACAGCTTGCACACCTCCATGGATTTCACCCATAGTGGCAGCATTATTGTAACCTTGAGGACAACACATCAATATGTCCAGTCCATCACTTTTCAGATTTTTAAGTATGTCAGAACTGAGGTCAGCAGACATTTTCCTCTTTAAGTGGATGAATCCTAGAAATACTTTCCTCTTAAAAGGCTGGAACAGATGGTCCTTAAAAAAATGCGTTCACAGCATCATCAAAATGGAGTGTTTACACATTGCATGCTCTGATGATGCCCTAAAGCCGCCTACAAGCCAGGTGGCTGCCCAGACACAGGCAGCTTCAAGATGCTCCGGTGGCGCAACATTTAGATGCCGCACAAGAGAGCATCTTGAAGCCACCATGGGGCCATGGAACAGCCACAAAAGGTGGCTTTTCTATGGCCCAAAAATGAGTGGATCTTTGCTGCTCCGTTTTGGGCCAGGTCCAAGGAGGATTTGGGCTGTGGCACATGGTTGCCGCGGCCCCAATCCATCTTCAGAAGGGGTGGCTTCAAGCTGCCCCTTCCTTCCCCCCGAAGTTTCCTATTATCAGTTTGATTTTTTTTTAATATATCTGATCACTTCGGCCATCTGATCTACTATATCTGATATATTAGGTGTGCTGTCAAACATGATCACAAAGCCCTTCACAGATTTTATGTCCATGACAAACATCTCTTTCATATGTTTGTCAAGGCACTTATAAGCTCATCCTGAGTTTCTGGTACAAAATAAGACTTAAGTTTACATGTGCTCTGCTTTAATCTCATTAGGTATCATATTTTAAAAGCATGTCAAGAGTTTCTTTATTCAATGAAGAGTGACCTTCCTTGTAGCCACGGAAAGCTAAATACTGCTTGGCAAGAAAGAATGTGATCAAGCAATCTGTGTATGATATCCCTCCACTTTTTCTTCTCCATTTCCATCAAGGCAAGACTTTCAGCATCATTGCTTTTGTGCAGGCTAATTCCAGCTGCCAAAGTTTCCCACTTTTCAAGGCAATGTAGATGCTCTTCGGATGTCACATGGTCATGTACTTTCAGTATCAGTTTCCACCACATGTAAAATCCAGTCACAAATTTGGATGTCTTATCTGTAAGGATAATGTCAAATAGTAGACAGACAGCAGCAAAAACAGTATAAATTCTCACTGCTGAGTAAGCCATCCAAATTTTTTTTTTGGCAGTCTTTTGAAAGGTGGTGCATAACTCCATTTGCACTTGCATCTCACCTTGCCACAACACTGAAAGACCCATCTTTGTTCTAGAAGGGATCTAGATGGGATCTAGGAGTCCTAGTAGAGTCTTAGTAGAACATGAGTCAACAGTATGATGTGGCAGCTTTAAAGGCCAATGTGAAGGATAGTATCTAGATCAAAGGAACTAATAGGGCCACTCTATTCTGCTTTGGTTAGGCCTCACCTTGAATACTGTGTTCATTTCTGGGCAGCGCAGTTCAGAAACAATGTTGACATGCTGGAGCATGTGCAGAGGAAGGCAACCAAAAAGGTGAAGGGTCATACCAGATGAGGACAGACTTAGAGAGCTGGGTATATTTAGCCTGGAGAATTGATGGTTAAGAGGTGATATGATAGCCATTTAAGAATTTGAACGGGTGTCATATTAGGAGGGATGAAGCTTGTTTTCTGCTGCTCCAGAGAAGAGGACCTGGAACAATGGATGCAAGCTACAGGAAAAGAGATTCCACTACTTGGCATCTGACTATCCATTGTCAGATCATCATCTAATTTCTTTTATTCTTACTTATATCCCACATCCTTGTCATATTGTTCAACACACTTTTCGTAATCTTCAGTCTGTTAATTTTGATCATCTCAGTCAGAACTTGGATTTTTCTCTCTCTTCTTAAATCTTGGGAACTCTGCTGACTCAGCAATGTCTTTATTCAACTCCACTCTCTCTTCTACCCTTGATAGCTTTGTCCCTGTATCTGTACGCACGTCCTCCTCTATGTCTAGGCTTCAGCCCTGGCTCTCTCCCGTAGTTAGGTTTCTCTGGTCCTGCTCTCAAGCAGCCAAATGTCTTTGGAAAAAGTCCTCTCCCCTGTCTTCTCACCATTTTCCCCCAGTGACTTCACCAACTACTTCCTCACAAAAGTCACTACTATTCGATCCGAAATTGTTCCTCCTGATTTGCCCCCTACCACCAATCTCCTGGTTCCTTCTACTAATAAACTCTGTGTTTTCACCTGTTTCTCTGGATGAACTCTCTACGCTGCTAAACTCTTCCAAACCTACAACCTGTTCTCTTGATCCTATCCCCTCCCATCTTCTAATCTCGATAGCCGCTTCTTTTCTGCCCTTGCTCCTGTATATATTTAATCTCTCTCTCTCTCTCTCTGCATGTTCCTTTCTTCGGACTTCAAACATGCTCGTTTCCCCAAATCTGAAGAAACCCTCTCTCGACCCCTCTTCTTTGTCTAGCTATTGTCCGATTCCTCTTCTTCCTTTTCTTTCTAAGGTTCTGGAATGGGTAGTTTATTTTTGCTGTCTTGAGTTTCTCGAAGCCAACTCCATCCTGGACTCTTTTCATTCTGGTTTCCACCCACGGCACTCTACAGAGACAGCCCTCACCAAGATCTCAAACAATATCTTGCAGGCCAAGGCAAATAGCTTCTACTCTGTTCTCATTCTTCTTGTTTTGTCTGCAGCCTTTGACACCATGGACCACTGTCTCATGGTTGATATACTCTCTGACCTCAGGTTCTCCGACTCTGTTCTTGACTTGTTTAAATCTTACTTGTTAGATAGATCTTTTGCAGTGGTCACGGGTGGTCAGACTTCCTCCTCTGTTCCCTTATCTGTTGCAGTTCCCCTGGGAACCTATTTTTGTGGGGGGGGGGGGGAGGGGGTGGAATGAGAGCCACAGATGTTTTGAAAATCCAACCAAATTTGTGGTTTTTATTTTCATTTTATTTATTTCCAAGATTTATAGTCTGCCTTTCCCTGCAGTGAGTTTCAAGGCAGGTTCAGGTTACTCTGAATTTTATTCATAGTTGTCAAGCATTTTTGATATTATTGAAACAGAATCATGCTTGCTTCACATCAAAAAAAGAAGCTAAATGGAGATTTTGATAAAGTGCATCATAAAGTAAACTGTTTTGAGAATACAGGCAGTATGTTAACATTACTGAGAAATGCATGTCTAAGGGACAAAACAGACTGCCCCTTTGGAGTGGCGTCCCACCACCCTTTTCCTTGCTGGACTGGGGCTATGGCAACTACACATTTCACCCCAATTCGGCCTTTCCCCAGTGCAAAAAGAAGCCACAGAAAATAATTTATTTTCATGTTGGGGAAAAAGCGCCACCGCCACTGCACTTTTTCTGTGATTCTTTGGCACAATGCATGTCAATGCTGTGCCAAAGAAGGGGTGTGATCCCACCCACCGTGCGGTCAGGCAAGTAGCATGATGCTGGCATGAGGGAGGAGTCAGAGCATCTGGTGTGCAGTCGCCATGGCCCCATTCCTCCCTGATGCTGGCATTTAGTGCCAGTTTGTTCGGGTAAAAGTAATCAATACTTTTATTTGGTATTTAGGAAAAACATTTTGCTTTTCACAGCTACTTTCTGTGAACTTCACATGTCATGGATGACTGCTGTTTTGAAAAGCTGTTAACCCTAAAGTACAGGAGGAAAGAAAGTTTGGAATAAACCCTGCTTGACGCCCAAGCATCAGTTGGAATAGAATAAAATAGAATAAAATGGCCTAGAATGCCAACTTCTAACTGGGTTAAACCAACTAAATTCCTTAGTCACACATGACTAGATGGGAGTGATGATGCAACAAGCCTGAAAAACTTCTCATGCAACATTTAATTATATTAGACAACTCACAAGAAGACTGTAAATTCTCTGAAACAATAATAAAAGGTACATGTTTAAAGGCAGAACAAATAAGGAAAGAAATGTGTCCCCTCATTTTTTGTTCTCTTGGGACATGGCTGTAAGGCCACAGAATCACCAGGCAGGCTTTCTTTCTGTGATTCCTCTTGGCTTCAGGAAAATGAGCCAAAAACCACTGAAACAGATGAGCCAAACAGAGGAGATTCTGGCCACTTCAGGGGCATGGTGTTTAGGTTACACAGGCCCTCAAAGTTTCAGGAAGACATTCCAAAGCTGCCTAAGATGCCCTGCAGCTGCTGGTAAAAGGAATTTAATCTGCTCCTGCCCGCAGCCCATTTGGGACCATGGCAGTGGCCTGCATTGGGAGCAAGCCATCCAGTTGCTGAAGTCAAAGCAATCGCAGCTGGAGCAGCTGGAGATCACTCCTTCCGGGCTATCGGCTTGGACCCTTACTTACAGACAAGAGCTGGTATTGGAGAGTGGCTTTGCATGAGCTGACAGAACTGATCCTTGGCAAAGATCCAGCTAAGAACTGTGGACTCTGTGTTGACAGAGAAGCAAGTAGGACTGGAGACAGATTGGAAGTGGCTTCTTCTGCTGGGCTATTTCTCTGGCATGATGCCTAGTGGTCCTTATGCATCACCACTACATCACTGACTTTTGCATCACCAATTTGTCATGGCTGCAGGGATGAGCTCTTTGTCGTGCTATGCAGAGAAAGGCATGCTGTCCTCCTCTTGCAGCAGTGGCATCTCTCACTTATCCAGGTCCAGCTGGAGAACCCCCCACAAAAGCAGACAGTGGCATCACTAAGAATGGCGACACTCCAGTCTGATGATACACTAAGTACAGTCCGCACCCACCTCACCCCTATAATGATGCAACTGTAGCCAGTCCTAGATCTGCTTAGTTTCCAAAAGTCAGCTCCATTGCATTGAAAAGTATAAATTCTGACACTTTATAGACAGAAGCACACTACACTAATATTGGAGTGCACCAAAGCCTTCAGTCCTTTTTCTACTTTAGTTTTTGGAGTATTTATTTAGCTATCAGAGTCAACTTCAACATGCAACTAACATATCAGCAGGAAAGCAAAATTCAAACTATATTGGGAATCCACATGCAACTGGAAGTTTGGAGCTTTAACACCCCATAACCAGAGTACATTAGCTATTTAATTTATTATGATTATTATGGTTTATCATGGTTTTGTTACAATAACTTTACAAATGGTCTTTTAAATTAAAGTAGCCTACTTTATGCATATACATTCTGTGCTATTCAAAAAACCTTCATATATAGAACAGTAATAAATTGTTCTCTTTCAAGAAAAGGCATATTTATTATAAAAGAAATTAGATGTATGCATCCATTGATTGTTACAATTAGTATTCATTCTAAAGCAAACTGACGCATATCAAATAATAAATGTTTCAGAGGAAAAATGTTTCTGAGAAAAAAGGTTAAATACTTTTGCTAATATCCTGTGTTCAGGGCTGTAATTGTTAAACAAGATATATGAGCTTTGGGGACCATATGAAATCTATTTAATACTCCATATTAAAGAAGTTTCTTGCCAAGACATTCATCTTTTCCTTTCCCATAGGATTATACTTGAAACTCCAAAGTGCCCAGAATATTCTATAAGCACAGAATATTGACTAGAACAGTGCCTTTCTTCGATAATGTGTCTGAGTGGAACTATATAAAGAGTAAAGCAATATACATCTAATTACAATTCCTACTAATACTAACATTTCTATAGCTATTCTCAGGACATAATTATGTCAATTTTATATGTAAAGCAGAGGTTTAGAAGGAGAGGTGAGCAAAACAAAAATGTGTATGTCTTCCACTCATCTGTTCAATTTTTCATAGGGTTTTCGTAAGCAAAGCATATTCGGAAAGGGTTTGCCATACAGAAACAAAATCTGTCACATTAATTATATTAGCCATTGTATTTTTATAGATTGGAATAAGGTAATATTTCTATGATGGTTTTCTTTATTCCAAGTATTGAGATTTTAATTATTTTGGATACCTTTGGATGTAAAACACCAGTATTTTAAAAATATTGTAAAATTAGACAATGTGGCCCAAAAACACAAAATGACATGACTTCAAGCCATGCTGGGGTGTGTGGTTTATATGACACACACCCCAAACATGGTCTGAAGCTATACTGTTGCCATGCCAAACAAGAAGAACCAGGTCAAGAAGGAGCAGACAAAATCTGTTCCTTCCAGCAGCCCAATTCAGGACTATGCTGGCAGCCTGGACTGGGATCGGGCTGGGACCCATGTGGTATCTGTGGTCTTGGTGCAAATGGCAAAGGCAATCTCCCAGCAAGGTCCTTTGGCCTGTCTGCTTCAGGCCTATATCAGTCCTATCCCCTGGTATTATCCAAATCCATTTCCCAATGACACAATCTGCTAAATTTTTGGTAGTAAGAACTTTACACTAAAACTTGCTTGTAATTTTAGTACCATTGTTGTCTTTGGCCTCACTCATCACTGGAATGCAACCAATGACAAAACTTTTCTAAAACTGAAACCAACCCTTTATAGTTGAAAAGGTTTCTTCTGTCTTAATATATGAATTTGCTTCATCTTGGACTTTATTATTCAACTTTATTATTTGCAGAGGAGTATGTTACAAAAGATAGCAAGTGAACGGACAAATTCTTGAACATTTGAAGACTCAGAATGTACACTGGTTCTCTGGAAAACATGCAGGGGTAGCTGTGTTGGTTGGCCATTTAGTAAATTCAAATAAAAATCTATCAAACAGTGATACCTTTATTGGCCAACTGAAATGCACAATATACTTGTTGCAAGCTTTTGAAGCTCCATGTCTTCTTCATCAGTCAAGATGTAACATACCAAGCAACTTGTGAGGCCTGTGAGGCCAAAGGCCTCTTTGTAGGCAAAAGACAATGGATTCCTCAAGAAGTCTCCATGTTTTTGGATCAGGAACATTTTGGTAGGTCTAGAGGTGAAACATGCCAATTCAGTCCAAATTTGAGAAGAAGAAAAAATGTTTTACCTTGGTTGGAGGTCCCAGTGCACTGGCTCACTCTTCAGGTGAGTTGCAGCTACAATGTACTGTATCTCACAATCCAGAAAACATGCAGGGGTAGCTGTGTTGGTCATTTAGTAAATTCAAACAAAAATCCACCAAAAATGATACCTTTATTGGCAAAAATAAAATGCACAATATACTTGTTGCAAGCTTTTGAAGCTCCATCAGGCAAAATGGCCTCACAGGACTGGAGACATATTGGATTGCAAAAGAGGAGTCCTTGTTGATATGCAAATAGACTTTATATTTCCTGAGCTTTGAAAATCTCCCTATTGCCACATGGCCAGAGGAGGAGGGGCCAGCCTACTAAAGATACCCTCCCCATACCATCTTAACTAATGACATAAAGAACAAAATGCAAGCATCTTACTAGCATCTCCAAATTTTATCCTCTGTGGTATGTAACATCTTGCCTGATGAAGAAGCCAATAGAGCTTCAAAAGCTTGCAACATGAATATTGTGCATTTCGGTTGGCCAATAAAGGTATCACTGGTTCTCTGTATGAATGATGCCCCTATGCAAACAGTGATAATGTTTAATTTCTTTTTTGGAGTTTTATAATTAAGATAATATGTAAAGATAATAAGTAAGTTCATTGAATTCTCTCCCTTTATTTATTAAGATCTAAAATCCACCCCCCCCCCCCAAAGCACCAGGCAAGCCAGACCACAGAAAAGCACTGGGAGACCTTGGGTAAGTCTTAGCCTCAGAGAAAGGCAATACCAACCCCCCTCTGGACAAATCTTGCCAAGAACACCCTGTGATAGGTTTGATGTAGGGTCGTCATAAGTCAGAAATGACTTGAAGGCACACAATAACAAGAACAACAAAGTTAAACCAATGCAAGATACAGATTCAATTGAACCCCTGCTGTTGAACTAGTCAGCTTAGTACTGGGGCAATAAAACCATTAAACCATCCAGAACATCGAATTTCAAATGAAAAGTCCCACCCACCTCCCAATTGGAATGGGTGAGCTCTGCCCTGTGTGAGAGATGAAACATTTTAATTTTCTCACACTTCACCTGCAGGGAGAACAGTAAATGTATTTCCCACACTTCTCTGGGAATGAGAAGAATTTTGTGGTTTTGGTTAACATATTCTCTCTAGAAATCTCTAGTCCAGTGGTGAAGCTTTTTTGGCCCACATGCCGGGAGTGGCGCTGCATGCTGGGGGTGAGGCTTTGACCCTGGAGATGGGACTTCTGCCCCCAGGGGTGGGACTTATGCCTTCCGGGAGCAGGACTTCTGGGGCAGGGCTTCTCCCCCCCCCCCTTTTTTCCTCCAGCCTCCAGCTGTCTCTGAAAGAGAGCTAGAAGCTGGGGAAGGTCAGGGGGCGATGGGCACGTGCCATTGCTCTTCCTCCTCCTGCCCTTCTCTCGGTCTCCAGTTGTCCCTGAGAGACAATTAGGGATAAGGCAAGACCCATGAGAAGGAGAAGGAGGAATGAGTATGTGCCCATTCCTCCTCCACCCAGACCCTTCCTGACCCCCAGCTGTCTCTCGAGACAGCTGGGGGTCAGGAATGACCTGTGGGTGGAAGGAGAAGTGGGCACGTGCTTGTTCCTTCTCCCCATGGACCTTTCCCTGACCCCAGCTGTCCCTCCGGAGACAGCTGAAGGCTGGGAAAGGTCTCTGGGAGGAGCAACTGGCAACTGGAGAGACAGCTGAAAGCCAGGATAAGGCTGGGAGGAGGAGCCAGAGGCACAAACCTGTGGTTCCTTCTACCCAGCACCATTTTCTGGCTTCCAGCTGTCTCTGAGACACAGCTGGACACCAGGAAAGGGCAGGGGGGAGGAAGAATGGGCACACGTGTGCCTATTCCTCCTTCTCCCTGGCCTGTGCCAGGCAAAATGGCGTCGTGTGCCACCCGTGGCACCCATGCCATAGGTTCGCCATCACAACACTAGGCCCTTCAGCACAACTCTGCCAGAGGTTGACCACAGAGTTGTGCTGAAGAACCTAGAAGGTCCTAGAGAAAACACTTCTCCTCCAACATGAGGAGAAGAGAAAGGCAAGCCAGCTCCAACAGGCCTTGCCTAAAAAGAAGAAGAGCCCTCCCTCTAATCCATCTGCCATGGTCCAGGCCTCTGAGGGAGAGAAGATCTGCTGGACTTTCCCCCTTCCTCACCACCTTTCCCTTTTCCTTTTGTTTCGTGTCTATTTTAGATTATAAACCTGAGGGCAGGGAAATGTCTTAATTAATAAATTGTAAGCCGCTTTGATAGCCTTGGCTGAAGAGTGGGGTATAAATAAAAATTATTATTATTATTATTATTATTATTACTACTACTACTGTATGATCAGCCTCTGGCAGTGTCATGGCCAGCCAAGAGATGGAGTCAGAGGATGAGGAGGAGGACATGGCTCCTCAGGAGCAAGAGGAGTTGGAGGCTAGACCAGGTCCCAGTTCTGCCATGCCAGACCCCAGCCCTGACATTTCAGCCCCAGGAGTGGGAGCCCAGCCAGCCTCTAGCACTGTGGAGCTCCCTTCAGAGGCTAAGCAGCTGAGTGAGGTTTCAAATGAAGAATCCAGTTTGGTGGTTCCCTCCTTGAAGGAAAGGAGGGCTAAGAGTGCTTATGTACGACGGTCCCGCAGGCTTGCTGAAAAGCAAGCTGGTAACAAAGAACAGCTGCCAACAGGGAGGGTGTTTCCTACTTAAGCACCTGTAGGACGCCATCCCTTTGCCAGAACTTATTGAAAGTCCCTTGGTGTGACTGTGTGCTGGCTTCATGTCTTTGGAACTCTGGTTTGCCTTGACCTTGGAACGATTTGGACTTTTGCTGCTTTCTCCTTGCCCTGACCTTGGACCGGACTGGCTTCTGTGATTTCCCCAACCCTGACCTCGGCTCTGGCTTTTGGACTATTCTTAGGATCAACGTTTAGGTTTGTGGAACTGCCTTACCAGCTTTTGTTGGTGTGTGCTGGCCGCAGTCCGGGACAGGCAGATGTTGACTACAGAGTTGCACTGGAAGACCTGGAGATTCCTAGAGAGGTAGACTCATGGGTAAAAGAAATAGTGTTTTTTTTTTTTTTAATTTATGATTTTTCCATATTCATGGGGTCCCTCACTTCTAAACCCAGGAAATGTGGAGGGACCACTGTTTAAGGCCTCAGATACATAGAGAAGGCAGGGCAGCAGCAGGTATGATCTAAAACTATGGAGAGCTGCTGCCCCTCTGTTTTGGTAATACTGAAAGAGGTAGAACAGCAGTGAAACTGTTACCTGTTTAACAGTGTAACAGTTTCCCATTCCCACAATATGATTACTAAGACCACAAGAATTGTAATAGGTAAGGATTACTGATGTTTCCCAGACTGTTCAACATTTCAAAACCTTACATTCAAATAATGCAAGATAAAGTTCCAAAACCCATATATATATAAAAAGCATTTCTTCATTCCATATATATATATATATGGAATGAAGAAGTGCTTTTTGTCCTTCAACCAAAGAAAATTTACAGTTTCAGAGGTTATCTGCACAAAACTGGTTTAATAAGCTTTGTTCTCCTACACTATGAATTTAAAAGATGGCAAATGGATTATTGCAGAAGTCCTCTGTGAAGGTTTCTGGGGAGAAGAATGAATAAATGTTGATGAGTAAAATGAAACATGCTGACCAGACTATATTATGCATAGTGGGGGAGATAAAACAGGAACAAGAATGAAATGAAATCTTAATGAAATCTGTGCTGCAGAACATATCTGATCTTTTAAAAAAACCTTAAATTAACATTGACAACACCTTGATCTAAAAACCAAGGTAGCAAGGCATCCTCAATAGTATATTTGGGGCGGGGACAGGTGATGACCCTCATCTCCTACAATCTGTTTCTTAGATGGTTTTTTTGAAGCACAAAGGTAGTCTGAAGTTGAAGGCTTTCACAGCTGGAATCCATAGGGTTTTTTTTGTGGGGTTTTCAGGCTATGTGGTTGTGTTGTGTAAGAGTTTATTCTGGCTGGTCGACAAACAAAGTAGCCTGGTCATGACCAAGCTGCGGAATGACATAGGGGCAACGGAGAACACCCTCACGCAGACATGCAACTGGCCGGTCGCATGTTTCAGTTAAGCCCTTAGTCACCGGGAGATGCTGACTCGATGTGGCCCCCGCAATGGCCACACTGCCTGCCCTCAGTGCTCCCGGGTCCCGAAGGACTCCCGCTCCAGTGCTATGCAGCCCTGGATATCACACCCACCAGACCCAGGACCTATGCTGCCACCCCTCAAAGTTGTGACAATACACCCTAACCAAGAGAGGGAGGATGAGAAAGCCGAACAAGAATGGTGCTGTTTGGAGGTCCACATGGCCTTATATAGGCCCATGAACCAATCAGGGGCCTGGAAAGTGTTGATGCACCGCCTCCCAGGCCCCAGGAGCCAATCAGCTGCACCCAAGAGTCTGGGGCAGCCAATAAGAACGACTTCCACCCACAAGGGGCCCTGGGACATGTAGGGGCTGCCCCTTCTGTTCCAACAGCCAATTGCAGGCACTCCTGCCCCCGCAAAGGCTTCTGGGGTGAGGCAAAGCCCGAAAACCCAGAAGTGGGCGACTGCTGCCCCAGCTAGGAGGCCAGCCCGGTGAGTCGGGCAGCCTTATTTAATTGCACAGCTAAGCAACCTGCAAAGAAATTGTAATGTTTATAAAATTATAATCTGAGGCTCTGAACAGATTGGTGATAAACGGCAGCATCAGGGCAGAGGGGCCATGGCAACTGCATGCTGCATGCTCTGGCTCTTCCCTTATGCCAGTGTGATGCCGCACACCCCACCACATGGTGGGAGGCATCTTGGTGCTCCCTTGGCACAGCATGTATACACACAGCAAAGGAGTGCCAAAAAGCTGTATCAAGCAGCGGCTATGGTGCCCTTTTCATGGTGCAAAAAGAAAACACTTTTTGAGGCTTGTTTTTGCACTGCTGACCTGCCGGGTTAGGGGCATGGCATGCAGTTAGTTGCCACATCCCTGATTCAGCAGGGAAAGGGGCGGCGTCCTGCCACCCTTTAGAAGCCATCTGTAAAACTCCTAAGACTCTTCTTTTTCTCTTTTTTCCCTTCCGTGTGTGTGTGTGTGTGTGTGTGACTAATCAAAGTGTTGTACAAAAGTTCCTAATAGCTGCTAAATTTAAGGCTTCAGAAAACTGGCCAGTTCTTCAGCTTAAACTCTGGGAGGTTCTCTGGCCTTAATGAGTGGAAGCTTCAGCAAAGTTTACATTACATAAATCCTTCTCTAGGCCATGTATTTGTAGTCAGTCAGGTACAGGATTAAGTGGCCTCTTTCCTGCATTTACCCCTTTGCCTGGAATGTAATTCACATGTCTGCTTGACTTTTTTTGTTTGATCTATAGATAGTGTATCAAAATGCACCTAAGGTATTGTTTCAGTATCCCTGTTGTGCAGAGATGACACATCTTCTATTAATTTTGTTTTAAAAAATGGGAAGATTTGAGGTCATCCATTTTAAAATAGTTGTAATATAGCACAGTGCCTTGAGTGATAGCTTATGACTATGGAGATCAGGGTTTGATTCCTAGCTTGGCCATGAAACCCACTGAGTGTCCTTGACCAAGTAACATCTCTCATCCTCAGAGAAAGGCAATAGCAAATGTATGAACAAATCTCACCAAGAAAACCCCATGATAGGAAGGCTTTTGACTGGGTCTGGGTACAAGGATGACACCCCCCCCCCCAGTCACACACACACACACATATACACACTGAAAACAGTTGCATGGGCTACAAGTTCTGGTTTTGATGTTTTAGGGGATTGTTTTAGATTGTTTTTAACTTTTGTATGTTTCAATTTTTAATTTTGAAGTGTTTTAATTCGTTTATTTTAATTGTCTTTTTTAAAAAATATTTTTATGGAGCGATATAGACCGCCCAAAAGGGGTGGTCTCTACCCGCCCCAGGAAGCAGCAGGATGGAGCCAAGGCTGCCACACCAGCAGCCTCCACAGCCCCATCCTGCCGCTTCCAGAGGCCACAGGGAAGCAGCAAACTGCTGCTTCCCCGCGCCTCCAAGCAGGGTGCAGCAGGTGCCCTGGCCCCCGCTGCACTCTGCTTCCCTCGGCGGTGGGGAAGGAAGAAAGGGGCCGCTGCCGCAGCCCCTTTCTCCCTGGGTCTTTGCCATGGCCATTTAAAGGCCGCAGCAAAGACCCGATGCAAAAAAAGAGCTCCGTTTAGAGCTCCTTTTTTGCGCCGTGGGAAGGGCGCACTTGGCACCTTCCAGCGGCACAAAGGAATAATTGCATGCATAGCGTGTCTAAAAGCTGCGCATGCCATGATACCATCATGGCACGTCCATATGGATACCGCCATTTAATAATGGCGGCGCCCATACGCACTAGGGTTTGGGAGGGTGTAGAAGCTACGCCCTCCCGAACCTTAATGGCACCTTAAAGAGCCCTTATCGCGCTCTTTAAGGCCCATCTAGATCGGGCCATTGTGTTTTTATATTGTTTTTTGTGGAGCTTTCGGTCTATGTGTCCATGTTCTGGAAGAGTTCCTTTCTGATGTTTCGCCAGCATCTGTGGCTGGCATCTTCAGAGAATCTGTCCTACTTCACTCTTTGACCTACAAACAGAGGTTGTCCTGTCCTGAATCATGCAACCAATCTGGGCCAGCGGGGATGCTCAGGAGCTGCTCTCAGAGGTAAAGAATTTGATGAAAAACTGGACAGTTGCTTGCCTGGGTCATGAAGATGGAAGTGCTATTCTTCCTTCTTCCCAGACAGCTAAGGCAAAAGCTGGCTGGTCACCTCTGGGTCCCTGCAAGCCACCTGCCTGCCTCTCTCATTCCTTTCCTTTCACTTGCTGGTGCTACTGTGTTCCTGCTCACCTGTAGCTTCCTTTCCCTCACTTGGGCCCCTGTCCCACCCAATCTTATAACAATGACAGATGGGCTAATCATCTTCAGCATACTGTAATACAGAAATTTGTACATCACGATTATTTCTTTTGATACCCACCAATTCAGAAAGGGTGGACCATTGGGCCCTCATAATTTATGCCAGTGTCCTGACTCTCTCATTGGATCAGGGGAAATGGAGAGGAGCTTTTGTGTGACATTGTACTTTCAAGCTGGCACATGCCAGTCCAAATGCACCCCAGTGAAATATCAGTGGTTGTCTCTTTTCCTCTCAATTGAAGAGAAGAAGCTTATTATAATTGGGCTTATTATAATTATATAACTGGGCTTTGGAGCAGCCAAATTGTTTCCGTAAACTTTAAAGTGCAGTGTATTCTTTTAAATTCAACCTTCTCTTCCTTATCTGGAAAAAAGCACCTGAGCAGAAACCTTGTTCAAAGGCTAGGGTCTTGACGCAGAAAAGCAGTCAAGACATTAGGATCTTGATGTTATGAAGAATTTACTTTCAGCGCTGACCACAAAATGTGCATATAAATTTATGTCATTATTATTATTATTATTATTGCTGTAACCTTGAAAAGTTTTTCTGATTTTTTTTTATCAGATACAACAAAAACAAAGAACATTAGCATCCCACAAACCTTTCATCATATATTACAGTCACATACAGAAACATGAGACTGCAAAAAAGAATGAAAAAAGCCCATATGATTTTATGGTCAATATAAAAAAATGAATATATATTTATTGGGATAATAATAAATAGAAAATAAATATGTTGCCTAAGGAGCAGGCAACATACACAATGTTGAATGCCTTGCATTATAAAACTGTGGTTGTGAATTTTGCTTCAATTAGGAAAGGTGAAGCAAATTTAAGGCTGCAGAAGATAGATGCCATTTAAAGAAAGTGATTCTTTATAACACAATTGTAGATATACTTTACCCCAAGGAAACACTCAAACCCCAAGTATTAGCATATATAAAGTGCAGCCGCAGAATTTCATGTTGTTGTTTTTCTTACAATTTATTTTTATATTCTTTAGACTAGAGGCATTTATGGTTTCTGTTTACATCCAAATAAATTCTTCCTTCAAAGGGGTTATGTGAAGCCTTAGTCATACAGGGAAAAAGGGAATCTATGCAATATTATCAGTATGGTATTTGCTTGCACAAAGCCTCCCCATGGATTAGTTCGAACCTATTGCTGTCATGAAGGTTCAGAGAAAACACTGATGTGAAATTTAGAGATCCAAAACAGACTATTATAAAATTTATATAATTTCATACCTAGACTTGTACGATATGCATTTGATCTCATGGCACTTAATTTAACTATTACTTAAATTATATACACAAAGAAGTCATGTAAAATTTCATGAATGCAATGACTTATGTGCCTCCCTATGGTTGAAAATGATAGTGTGCTTTATTTCCTGTCTGGGGATTATTTCATTTGATTTTTTAAAAAAAAACACATAAACAAATCTTGATCCACAAATAATCTCAGGACATAACAAAATAACAAATACAATATAACAATGCTAAAGTACAAGTTAAGAAACATAAAACCTATTTGTACCAACAAGGAAAGAAGAAAAAATCAAAAATTATAAATGTGTGGGCAAAAAACATCCGAAGAGAATTTTTTTTTTACTTGATGATGATGATGATGATGATGATGATGATGATTATTATTATTATTATTATTAAACAAGGTTTACATGAATCCTATCCCTCACACTCTCCAAGATGACATTCCAAAGTCATGGTGCCATCAAATAATGGCTTTTGGGGATTTGGGTAAATACTTCCTTTCAATATTTTAATGCATGAGGATGATATGGCAGAAGGCCCATCTTTAGACATTTAAAGGAGAAATCATAAAACTGGTAGTCCAGTCCATACCTTCCCCAAGGAGAAAATACTCTCTTTACATCATTTGCTACCTGTTGCATAATCTGTCAAAAAAATTAAAACTTTAGGAAGGCCTTTTCTGCCTGCTAGCATCCCAGGCAAGTCTTTTCCTTTCCCTTTGGTTGCTTCCTTGTACTGTCAGTTATGCTGTTTTACTTGAAAGGCAGTCGGGCAGAACTGGCAGTGGAATGAAGATCATACAAACTTTAGTAATCTGTGCAGGCATACTTCATGGTGCTATGCATAGGCAATGGGAAGAATCATGTTGATGAATGATGTTAAGTATTGTGCAATTTAAAAAGCTTTCTCTTAACACAAAATGAACCTTGGGTTCAAACAGTTTGTGTTATCAGGTGCAAACATTTTGAAAGGAAGATTTTGGAATTCTGATTCTTGCACTGGATGTATGAATCCAATACAGTGGTCCCTCCACATTGGAAAAACCACAAATAAAAACCAGTTTTTTTAACCTAACAGAACACCTCTCTAGGAATCTCCAGGTCCTTCAGTGCAATTCTGTCAACATCTGCCAGAAGCTGATCATGGAATCAAGCTGCAGGATCTACAAATGTCCAGAGAAGTGTTTTTTCCAGGAACATCTAGGTCCTCCAGTACAACTCTATGGTCAACTTCCAGCAGAACTGCACTGGAGGACTTAAGAGATTCCTAGACAGAACATATTAATCAAAGCCACAAATAATCAAATCTGCATTGTCAAAGCTGCAAATGCGGAGGACCAACTTTACAATAAAATAAGCATTCTTTTTGTTTCAGTGAACCTAGTCAAAGAATGTTGTCATCTTATTTGTAACTTTGTATGGTTTCTATTTTTTTCCTGGCATATCGATGTTGTCACCAGCCCCTAAAGAGAAGTTTGTTTGTTACCTCTTACCGACAGTTATTTTGACAGTTCTTTTCTGAAAGTCCATCCTCATCTTCTCCCACAATATCCACAGCCGAAAATATCAGTGCAACCAGAATTGCAAAGCAGCAAACCAGTGCAAAGATCACAATGCATTTTTGCTGGGACTGAAAGAGATTAAGGAGATTAAAATGGAGACAATAAAAATGCTAGGAAATGAAATTATAATTCTCATACTTCTAAAAAGAAATGAATATGTTGTAATAAATGTTAGCATAAATTTTATAGACTAGATTGTTTTTTTTCCTTTAGAACCTTGTTTGATTTGATCTGAAAGCTTATACAAAATCACTTCAAAATACAGTGTCTTAATCTTGATAGAAACATTTACTTATTTTTCATGGTCTTGCCACAATGGAAATTCATATTAAAATCACCCCATTAAAATTAATGCCTTAAAATGGACATCACACATTAAGATATGGAAGAAAGATATTTCTTAAATAAAATATGCCAATCATTTCTGCTCTGAGATAAAAATGGAATCACAGGCACTGAAATGTGAGCATGCAGATAAAATGACAGCTTCATCTGAGAGAAAGAAATAGTGAATGATTTGAGGAAAACCTTTTACTTAATTATACAAGTGTAAGTAAGGTTATAAAGAGATTAATTGCAATTTATCTCAAAAATTATTATGCAAGATTGTATACAATCTCATAACATGCAATAGAAACTCAGTTCAGAATGTAATCAGTAGAGAAGAAGCTACCAATGAGAATCACAATGACACACACACACACACTGAGAAAGAATTTCCTTCCATACAGACACATGCAGGAATAGAGAGACACCTTTCCTTCAGGCCCAGAAAGTTGACATTCTGAAAGGACCCTGACTGCCCTTATTGACTCCACTCCCATTCCATTCCAAGTTTTACTGCTTTTCTTTTCCATTCCTTAATTGTTGGAAAATTGAGAGAGTTAATAATTTAACAAGTTAACTTGTTAAGTTAGGTCTCATCACTATATACAGCATAATGTGGTGCTACGTGGTAAGCCATATTACTTGTCCAAAGCACATCAGTTCCACTTGAAATCACACTGACAATTCACAAAAAGGACCATGAAAAGTATGCATGCAGCTTTCACAAAGGAAAGTTGGCTCTACTAATTACCCCAATCCAGCTAAGATCAGGAACCAGAGGTAAAAACTAGATGTACACCAATGTGTATAGTAGTGTTATGCACATTTGAAGATGGATGCTGTCTGTCTGTCTTGCATTGGTGAAGATATAAACCATCTGACTGAGATGCATATCTTAATGTATGTATCTTTACATTAGGGAAAATATCACATTTCATTCACAATACGGGATTCATTCACAGGATTTTAAGTAGTTTTGATTCTGTGCTTTTGTATAAGATTACCAACCATCCTGATCCTTAAAAGACCATGATAGAAATCAAATAAATAAATAAATAAAATTACAAGCCAAGCCCAAAACCATTCCAAATTTTATGCCAATCTCATGGACTTTTCTTTCATTCCACTTGGCAACAACATTGAAAGCAAATAGAAGACCTGCTGATGAAGTCTCCTTTACATCCATTAATGTTTCCTAAGTTTTGTTGGGCATCATAAGCTTAGGAAATACAATTTCCCAGAGGTTCTGGTACCCAGGATGTGCTGATCATGCTTACAGCAGCATTCCATGTACCAGGACTCCTGGTAAATGCTGTGGCAGAATTCTAGGGCTTAAGTGATGCCCTGTCTCTAGCTAACTCAATAACCAGGCTTCATGGAAGAACCAGAAAGAGCTTATTGTAGCAGAACAGAACAGAAAGCCATTTTTTGCCAGAACTGGCTCATACATTCAGTAACAGTCCTTTAGCCCTCTTCATGTTCACACCCCCACAGTGTCTTGCATTCCTTCCCTGGCTAAACAACCTTGGAGGCTTGTGGTAATAGTCAGTGTCTTTCTCTTTTCCAACATAAGGCTCTACACCTGTTTACAACATCAACGCAAGCTTTAAAATTGAAACTACTTCTAATTGAAAACCATAAGCTCAACATAAACTAATACATCCATGGGAAAGGAAATTTACAAAATAAAAGTCAACATAAAATAATAAATCCATGGCAGAGGGAACCTGACAAAGGAGAGCATGACAGCTTAGCACAATCTTTAGTGCCAGTTCTCCTCTTAGTGATTGTGTCACATTTTCACAGTGACTTCTGTGTACATTTAATGAAAACAGAAGAAGACTCTTGGGATCATGAGAATGGGGTCCTATGAGGCCAGATGCACAGCTGTAGTGGGAAACTGAGAAAAGACAATTTTGCTACCACAAGTTCAATATTACTTATAACCCAATATTCTTTTCTAAAGTGTGTAACTTAAAAAAATCTCTGTATTTCTAACAACAGTGTTTTAAGAGAGGTCAAACTTACAATTATCCCCAAATTACAGGTGTAAGGATTAAATAAAGTAAAATTCCAAAAGTCCAGCATGTGAGCCTAAGAATAAAGTACAATTTGTACTAAGGTATAGATTCTCAATTTTGCATATCTGTAGACCATTTAAACATTTCTGGTGGCTTCCCCAGCTTTATTTAAAACAATTTTAAAATTCAACAAATCATAGCAATTATTTAACTGACATAACAGCTATTTAACTGAATGCTGAATGTTGCTCACTGAAAACCAGTGCTCCAAAGACCACAGTTTGAGAAGTGTACTAGTGTCTTCCAGGTCTCCTTTTTTCTTCTCTTTTTTACCTTCATGTCTTTTCCCATTACTCTATAGGAAATTACAAGCAAATATATAATAGCTTAGATACACAACTGATTTGGTGTCTAAAATTTAAGTCAAAGCACAGCAGTAATTTATGTGGACTTGAATGTTATAGACAGATATTCATACACCAATATGACATTTCATTTTTGCCTTATTTCTATAGATATTGCTTGACACATCTGTGGCCTATACTGGTCAATTGTCTTGCTATAAAACTGGAGATTGGAAATAAGAAATTTAGAAAAAAGTTACGTTTAATCACATTTTGTAAAAAAATAAAAATAAATATTTGCTCCAGTTTTTTGTGGGTTTTTCAGACTATGTGGCCATGTTCTAGAAGAGTTTACTCCTGATGTTTCACCAGCATCTGTGGCTTGAATCTTCAGAGAATTCCAGTTTTCATGTAAAATGCTGGAGTGTACAATATTGTGGAAGGTGGCTGAGTGTGACCTTACCTAACAAGTTATGCTAAAGTTTAATAGGCAAGAACAGTGCTAGCTTACAGGTGATTATCAAACTGTTATCTAAAATTAGAAATGGTATGGAATGTGTCAAATACCTACAGCTTTTTCTTGATGTGAGTTCAATTATAATACAGAGGACCATGACTTGAGTATTCTCTAAAGCCTGTAAAAACTTAATATATTTTAGTGTTAACAGAACTTATTTTTAAACAAATATCTCAATATATATATATATATATATTTAAAAATCTAATATTTTGGGCTATTTAGAGTATTGTTTTTTGTAGGGCTTTCGGGCTATGTGGCCATGTTCTAGAAGAGTTCCTTTCTGACATTTTGCCAGCATCTTCAGAGAAGATGCCAGCCACAGATGCTAGCGAAATGTCAGAAAGGACCTCTTCTAGAACATGGCCATATAGCCTGAAAGCCCTACAAAAAACTATGGATGCCAGCCATGAAAGCCTTCGACTCCATATTTAGAGTACTATTTCAAAATCATGACACACAGGTCCAAAACACACTGCAGAAATAATCCAGTTTGAGACTGCTATAACTGACATGGCTCAGTACTCGGGAATCCTGGGAATTGTAGTTTATTGTGGCACCAGAGCTCTCTGACAGAGAAGGTTAAATGTCTCACAAAACCGCAGTTCCCAAAATTCCCTAGCATTGAGCCAGGTCAGTTAAAGTAATCTCAAACTGAATTATTTCTGCAGTGTGTTTTGGACTACAGACATACCACCCAAGACAAACTTTTATATGTTTAGCACCAGTGACATTTTGATACATTAGAATAGTAAAGTGGTCCACTGAAATTAAATGAGAACAAAAACAATGGCGCCTACCCTATATAAACATGGTTACAAAATACATAGAATAGTGACTGCAGCATAAAAATTGTAAAACGTATTTGTTTAACTCTCTAACCTGTCATAAGGTTAAACCAACATCTTTAAAGTGAACCATAAAGATAGTCTACTCTCTGAGTATTGTATTCCATTGTCTCTTGGCTCACAATATGAATACACTGCCAAAATATATTTACATTTCATTTACAAATGAAAAAAGCAGCCAGCAACCAATATTCAGAGCCATCCACATCTGGTGTTTTTGCTGCATACAGAGGTGATGTTTATGAAGAAGCAATATGTACACAAAGTATAATATAAACCAGATTCAGTGGCCTTCATCAAACCAATAGCAACAGAATCTACATTTTTATACCACTTATCAGTGAACTTAGAACTCCCTAAGTGGTTTACAATCTGTAAGCCAATTCCCCCCAACAAACTGGGTACTCATTTTACTGATCTACAAAAGGATGGCAGACTGAGTCAAACTTACAGCCACTGGGATCAAACTCACAAGCTTGTGGCTGCAGTGCTAGCATTTAACCACTGCGCCACCAGGGCTCTAATGGAGGATTGGTCTAAACGCACTGTTGCCATGCTTACATTCACTGTCACACTGGCACGGAAGAGTCAACATGGCAGACTTCTTTCTCCTCCCTTCCCTCCCCAGCTCCTAGAGTTGCCCTAACATTGGCCCCAGGGAGTTTCCAAGAGCTCAAACACAGCTCTTAAGGCACATGGGGGCTATACTGAAAAGGCTGCATCTCTCCCAATTCTGTTGGATTCTGTTTCTTCTTCCAGTTGCACTCTTCTATGGGACAGTTCCTTTCTATAGAAGAGCTACAAACTATGTCTATTATGGGAAACAGGGCAATGGACAAGACAGATCCCTGGACATAATAAGCCTGGCATTTTTTATGTTTGATATATACCACAACAAAATTATGTACTCATCTTTATGTATTTTGTACAATATTATGAGTCTTTAAAATTATGGTATTATTATATATGCCTCACAGTTATAATAAATAAACATAAGAAAATTACTTTTCCTTTTATTTATTTGAAAGTATCAGGTTTTTCTAACTGTACTGAACACATTGTCACCTCCCCCACATATACACATTTTAAAAGAACTTGTGTAATAATCTGTATCATCTTTCTCCATGAAATACTCCACCTATATACAATAAATCAAAAAATATGTTCATTTGCAATCTGTGTTCACAGTGCATTCACACAGTTATTAATGTACTATGAATATTTTAAAGAATAATCCACTTAAAGTATTCCTAGTTCATGCTGCCAATATTTAAACATCCTAAATAAGATCTGTCTAGTCTAGCATTCTGTTTCCTGAAGGCACCAGCTAACTGTTTCTGAAAAGCAGTCCCAAGAAAAGTGCAATATTCCCCCTTTAAAAAGCCAAATTGGAATTTACACCACTCTCTAACTGTGACATATTTTATACAGTCTGAAAGAAAAAGAGATAAGGAAATTCAGGGGTTGTACAAACAGCCCTAAAGGGGTGGCGTCTAGCCACCCGTTCTTCAGCTGGATTGCGGCCGCAGCAACCACATACTGCAGCCCCGATCTGGCCTTTCCAGGACACGGAAAGGAGCCACAAAAAGTAGCTTTGTTTTGCACCCTGGAAAGGGCGTGATAACTGTGGCGCCACAACTATACAATGCTCATTTGGTACTACAGTGTACACATACAGTGCTTGAGGAGCGCCTTTACACCACATGCCATGTGGAGCAGCACAAGGCATTATGGAGCCTGGGGGGCAGAGCCGAGGCATTTGTCATGTGGACGCAACACCCTGACTCCACTCCCAGGCCCATCTTTATGGCCGGTCTGAAAACCTCTCAGTTAACAAAAACAGTTAAAAGAACAAAAAAAATTACATGCTGTTTGAAGACAAAACTAGAAAAAAATACTTTAATCATTTTCTTTACTTTTTTCATGATCTCAGTATGATCTAATATTTGCTTTTTTGGAAATGCTCTTGTTATTAAGAGATAAGTATATGCATCATTCCATATGAAAACTAACTAAACTAGATGGCTACTAGCAGATTTCAAAACTGATAGTACCTAATGCCATTCTTCATTTACTGCCATCTCCTTCCACCATTTTTGTTGTTATAATGAATTTCAAATGGCTTCTGTTAGGCACATATAATAGTGACTACCAGTTTCAAAGTACATGCATTTTAGTTATATCACATTAATAAAAGAATTAAATACATGTATTTCCACTTTAATTGCATCATGAAATTATACAAAAAGTTATATCAAAATGGTAGATATGCCTGAGAGGCACCAATCCAGACCACTTCCTCCATTATTTGCTATTATTTACACTGATTGAGTAAACTCTCTCTAAACACCATTACATTTGAAATTGTTATCTTAAATTTTAGCCACGAATAGTGGCATCCTGCTAGTTCACAAAAAGAAAAACAATAAAAAGACAAAAGAGACTAGGAATAAATTGCAAATGACAAAGATACAAACACAAAACTACTGAATTGTTGTTCTTATTTATTTTCAAGTCAACTCAGACTTATGTAGACTCTATCCTAGGGTTGTTTGTTTAATTTTGGCGCATTGTTAGTTTTCATTTTTGCAAGAATTATGCTGAGGAAGTTGGCCATTGCCTCTTATATTGACAGAGTGTGAGCTGCCCAAAGTCAGTCCATGAATTTCCATGGATGATCAGGGGTTTGAATGCTATTCTTCTAGAGTTCAAGCCCAACACTTAAACCACTACATCACACAGGCTATCTGTGTTGAATACAACATTAATTTTAAAGATGGTTGGCCTTAAAAAGATTGCATTGTTTGTCAAAACACAATCAGCCGACAGAAATTACAGAGCTATTATCCAAATTCAAATACCATTTTAACATCAATAACAGGCTCTTGTGGTATATCAAAGACCAGCACATACAACACATTTTATTATGGCATTAAGGAGAATAACAATGAAACAAGAATATTCAGTAATTTTTTTTTAATAATAAGAGCCATCAAAGTGAGAATATAAGTAAGTGCAATCTGCTCCAAATTCAATGAAAGATAATTCAATTTAATCTTTTGTTTTGATTTGTTTTTCATTATTTATTAACAAATTCAGTATTACAAGAAAGTTAAGCAGTAAATCAATACTTGTAGTATATAATAATAAATCCATAAGCCTGTAAGAGCACGTTTTAATGTTTTAGAAAGCCTACAACACATCCCAAATTTAATTGAGAAAGTAAGTGGATATGTCTTTCTGGTTAACTTTTTACTTTTTACTAGTTTATTTACTTTTTTAAAATTTATTTTATAGCTGATATAAACTCCCCTCAGAGGTGTTATTTCAGTGTGACATATATAAACATATGTCCAAAGCCAGACTGACTGTTAAACCCGAGCTACTACAGACTACTTTGCATCGTTGTCTGCTCCGCATTGCATAGTTTACAATTCCACTTTGACTTTGGGAGTGGTAATCTTTCTACTACATGACATTTTTACTTCACCTTTTCAATCATCTGTCTAGACAATAATGCCATCATGTCACTATCCTCCACCCACACAATTGGATCTGGGTCTTCTGCTGTGATGACAATTCCCAGAACTTAGACACACAACTGATCTAAAATTCTTTCTTTTGTATTATTGATAATACCAAAATATGGGGGTTGGTAAATCAACTGATACATAATAAAAAGAATGAAAACATTGTAAGCTGTTTTTGTTTTAAACTGTGCTCTCCATAGACTACTATGGGGAACACACTCTTTTATTATTCATGCTAGATGGCAAGGCTCTATAACAATGATAGTAATTTAGTGACAATACCACAATGATGCCATAGAACATATCCACATAGATTCACAAGCATGTGTCTTTGAATCAACTCCGGCTTATAGCAACCTCCTTCTAGGGTTTTCTTGCCCAGATTTATACAAAGGAGGTTTCTTGCTCTAACACTTGAGTCAGTGTGACTTGCCCAAAACTACACAGTGGATTTGGATGGCTGAGCAACGATTTGAACCCTAGTCTCACAGAGACATAGCCCAGCATCCAATTCTATTCCACATACTGATTTTATATTCACAAATTAACTAGATGATCATTCTTTTTTCAGAACATAATAAACTGCAGGTATTTAGAACTTAGCTGAACCTTAAGCATAAAAAGTGCAAAGGCTAAAATATGATGACATATTTAATTCCAAGGGAAATCTAACATTCAAAGATTAGAGCAATTTGTGCCACACTGTTTAAACCTGCAAGTAGATAAAATACCAACAGCACACATCTTAACACAGCTTTTATTGTCTGACAAGGGTAATTTATTATTTATGAATGCTTGAGATCAATCTACTGTTACTATATCTTCCTGAGAAAGATTTATCTTTTTTTCCTACTAATGTTTACATATCAATACTTGTCAAACAAACATTCTAAGGATATTTGCAATGAAAGGTTTCAGGAATTATTTCATTGCAAATCAACCATATGAAAGAGTGACTGAGCAGTGTAACACCTGGGCATCATTAAAAAGGCATTTTACTTCAGTATCTTCCCATCCTCCATTTCCATAGCAAATATGATAATTTCATTTCTCCACAGCAATGGGGATATTAGAAAATCTAGTTACTACTATTTTTTGAACTCTGCATTTGCGTGCTAGTTTTGGAATATGCTGACCTCAATTGCCAACAGCTGGAGATTACAATTTCATGTTTTAATTAAAATTCGGTTTCATTTTATTAAGGATATATATCTTCTTTCATTCTTACACTCAAGAAAAAAAGGAGTTTGGAAAGTTTTCTCCACACTGGCCAAGGTTACAAGAATTCTTATGCATTTTTTTTCAGTGAGTCCCTTTCCCCCAAATCATGACCTTTTTAAATGAAAAAATAAAATGTGCAAAATAAATTTTGCCACGAAGAACAGCTTCATTTGTGTAAAAGACACTGTTTTCTGTCCAAAATTGTATTTACATACATTATATGATATTATACTATATAACCCTGGTGGTGCAGTGGTTAAATGCCTGTACTGCAGCCACTCACTCAAAACCATAAGGTGGCGAGTTCCAGACCAGCAAAAAGGCTCAAGCTTGACTCAGGCTTGCATCCTTCCGAGGTCGCTAAAATGAGTACCCAGATTGTTGGGGGCAAGTAGCTTACAGTTGTAAACCGCTTAGACACTCCTTAGGCGGTATGAATCGGTATATAAATGAAGCTGTTTTGTTTTTGTTTCTTTATATATTATATGATCATGCAGCAATGGCAACAAATTCTGTATCTCCAAGTGTTGTAATGCCAGTCTGTAATTTTAGAACAACATGCTATGGTAACACAATATTTAGAATCCAGGAGCTTCAGCTTCTACAATACTGTATTTGGATTAAAAGACTGTAATAAAACAGTTACTTTACATAAGTGACTGGGCAAGCTTTGTGGGATTTTTGATGTTTATTTATTTTAACCAGACTTTCATGTCATATCATAAGCTCCTTTTGGAAGTCTCATCATATTTGAAATGCAATATAGTTGGCTGTTCTTTAACAGTACAATTCTATAAATGTCTAATAAGAAGTGACATTGAGTTCATTAGACTTCCAAAGAAACTATGTGCAATGTGGTAAACAAAGAAAAAGGCTTCCATGGGTATGCAGAGCTAGAAATAAAATCCTGAAGATATTTCCTATAATAAGGGAGGAGAAAGGGTTCATAAATGTGTTAGACGTACATAAAGATTAATAACTATCTGGATTCTAAACTTTGTTTTCTGTGCCAAAAAGTGCATTTTTCAAAAATTATTTAAATTTTTTGTTGAAGTTTACTGAAGAGCATTAGTCATTCAACATTAAAACTAATACAAAAACTTAAGTACAGTAAAGCAACAACAACAGCCGTTGTATCTAAGCCAGAAGATAGAGTAAATATTTTATTTTTAGAGACAAATGAAAATCTTTTAGAATGCAAAAGGTGTAGTTTATCTGTTACAACTAATTACAAAGCAGTAAAGTGAGTTGCACATTGATTGTGCACATTCAGAGAAAAATTAGTCTTAACTGAACAATGGCAGGGCAATTGATGCTACAGTACAGTACAGCAGTGTGTATTCTACCAAGCTTAATGTCAGTGTGATGCATTTGTGAAACTATGGATACACAGAAGCAAAGATGAAAGAGAAACAAAGCAACATCTACAGCCACTTCCAGAGTACTGCTGTGGCAACTCCACCACCACACCTGCTACTGTACATATATATATTATCATGCTAGAAGGCACAGATCAAAACATAACAATAGAAATAATACCACAATGATGCCATGGAATCTATCTACACAGGTTCATATGCATGGCATCAAGGAGATAGTAATAACTGTAATTTAGAGCAACAAGCACTGCTTTATATATTGAAATATTCATATTCCGCCTGTCAGTCCCAAAATGGACTCCAAGATGCTAAGGTAATCAATGTTAGATCAAACCCAAAAACAGAAGTAGAATAAAGTATCAGAAAGCAGAATGGATGGTATAAATTAGTACAAGAAATGGAAGTAGTCATTCAAACCCATTAAATAAGTAGTCTAACATGGAAGAATATCATACATCTACTTTCACCTGATCTGGGCATGGGTTTAAATGGGTAAAAACAGATCTTATCTTGTGCCTTTTTGCCCAACTCAGCCACATCACATACCTGATACAGACTCCTGGCATACTTTTTGAAGGATGGGAAAGTATCATAGATGTCCAGCCCATGCCCAAATTGGGTGAAAATAGAAGTGTGCTAATCTACTAAACAAAAGAGTAGAGTATGCAGGTCCTGCCTTTGTGAGATGAGCTGCAGCTTTAAGGCAAAGGTAGGGAACTATTTCTGCAGAAGTATGGAGAAATATGCTGAAAACAAACTTCTTCACTGAGGACTAAAACACACTGCAGAAATAATCCAGTTTGAGACCACTTTAACTGCTCTGGCTCAACACTGGGAATTGTAGTTTATTGTGGCACCGGAGCTTTCTGACAAAGAGGTCTAAATATCTCACAAAATGACAGACAGTTCCTAGAATTCCCTAGCAGTTAGCCGGGGCAGTTAAAGTGGTCTCAAACTGGATTATTTCTGCAGTGTGTTTTGGACCTAAATTACTGTCTTACCAACATGGAAACACCATCTGAGGGGTGTAAGACAAAATCAAACATATCCTCAGTTTTTGATGATAATGGTATGAATGGAATGCAGGTGAAAACATACAAAGGTGACTTGAATGGCAAAAGAGAGAATTGTTTTTAGCACTTGCAAAACTACATATGCAAGTGACATGTGAAGAGGGCATCTGTAATTAGTAATAGTTCTTGTAAAATGGAGCCCCTTCTAATGTTAATGCTCAAGTTCAATCTTATACATATCTAAGCAAATGTAGTCTCCCCATCACCACCACCACCACACATATCTAATGAATTATATAGAGCCTACTCCCAGTAAGTAGATACAGAGTTGTAACCTTACAAATTCTTTTTTTTTCTGCTTATAATCATAACTTTTGTCCATTTTCTTTAATAGTTACGGGAATAAAATTTTAGTGTTTTTGTTCTGTCCTTGGAAAAGATCATAGCAAGTCATAAAATTCCTCTTTCTGAACAATAAAGAACCTCCACTGAAAATACAGAATGTCCATTATCTTACAGTAAGACTGTCTGGGCAGTTGCCATAAATAGAGTATTACTGTTAGTCTAATTCTACACAGGCATCCATTAGCAATCTTTTTAACCTTTCATCTCCTTTCTATTTCCATTTTATTTTAAGAACACCAACTGGCATACCAAGTTTGACCAGCTTTCCATTTAGCTACACTTCCTGTCCAAGAGTGACCAGTAAATTGGTCTTAGGAGACTTCTCTAAAGAATCTATAAGGTAGTTGCAAAGTAATTTATTAAATCACTGGAGAGTTCTGCACAGTAAGGCCACAGATCAATGGGAGGGAGACTAAAAGATTGATCAGTTCCTGTGTCCAAGTCATGTTTCCTCCATTGTGAGAAGCATCTAAAAGCCTTCCTAGTATGGCACAAATAACAAAAGAAGCACTGCCTTAATATTCCTGACTTATTTATTTGCCAGCCTTGGGAGAGGGAAAATTTAAACATGTTATATATTTCTGAAAACCTCAGGGTTTCCCTGAGCATGCAGAGATCTGGGGTTTGTAAGTATATTTAGATCTGGGTAGGAATCACATGGACCTTCACATACTGTGGAATTGCAGCTTTTATCAACCCTTGTCAGCATGAGCAGTGATGATGTACTATTAAATCTGCAGTCCAACAACATCTGGAGGACCACATGATTTGTGGATGCTTTCTATTTGATACTGTCCTACAAGAGTGGAAAACAGAATTGGTCTTGACTCCTGACTAGATCTAGTCACAGACCACTGCAACAGTTAGCAGTTGATTTCTAAGCTTAATTCTAGGTATATTGCAGGGGCGAGGAGAAAATTACACATATCAATAAAAAGTTGTCCAGAGCAATTTATCAAAAATATCTTTCTTTTATTGACACTAAATCCACAAGTTTACTCTGCCCCTCCATTGTTGTTGTTCTTGTTGTGTACCTTCAAGCCATTTCCAACACTATTATGGGGTTTATTGGCAAGTTTCTTCAGAAGAGGTTTGTCACTGCCATCCTCTGAGACTGAGAGAGTGTGACTTGCCCAAGGTCACCCAGTGGGTTTACGTGTCCAAGCTGGGATTCGAACCCTGGTCTCCAGAGTCACAGTCCAAGGCTCAAACCACTACAGTCTGACCTTCCACCATCTCTTCAATATTGTCCTTACAATTTAAAACTCATGTAGAAGTTCCTCTCTGTCAAAACATGTGCTCTATGTATTCATTCACATACTCAGGAGTTGGCTTTGGCCTACTTACAGTTTAATAAAGAATCTTGTAGTATTTTGTGGCATGGTTAGTGGCCATTGAAAGCCATGTTTTAATCTAAAAGTCCAAAAAACACTTGACTCACAATATCAAGCCTCACCAAGAGACAAGTGCCACAAATTACACAGAGAGATTATAAACATTTTAAGATACATGCTTTGTTGATAAACATTTATTGATAGTTGGCTGAGTGTTGGTTCAGAGATCTAATTTTAGTATTGTATCACTGTCCTTCTCACTCAGAATGTTATGAGATAAATTTATCATAAATGTCCTTTGGTAGCACTTTAGAAAGATAGTACATACTGCATGTTTAGTTTAGTAACAAACTCCACATTATTATCCATGTCTACTGACTGAGATTCATCTGACATTTTGTATGTTACTGTGATGGACTCTTCAAGGATAGTGCAACATGGGTTTGAGGGGTAGTTGAGAGTTAGATGAGGTTTTCTTGGCAAGATTTGTTCATAGGAGCTTTGCCATTACTTTCATCTGAGGCTGAGAATGTGTAATTTTGCAAGGTCACCTGGGAGTTTCCCTGGTTGAATGTGGATTTAAACTCTGGTCTCCCAGATTCTTAGTCCAACAGTTAAACCACTATACCATGCTGGCTGTCATACCAGCAATCAGTGTCTTAGCTACCTTCAATACCAATCTTTCCTAGGTGGCTTAAAGCATAAAAGCACTGTAAACATGTTTAGTTCAAAACAATTCCACTAAACAAGTTCAAATAACACCAGTTTCAAGATGTATGTGAACAGCCGATAACATAAAGGTCCTCTGGAAACAAGCAAAAGAAAACACATGAATTTTGAAAGCCTTCTCTAAAATACCACTGATAGAGATACAGCAGAAATTCTCTCTGTCTTAAGAGTGATTTCCATAGGACAGGAGATGTATCAAGAGGGCCCCATCTTCAGTCCTATTGATCTTGCTGGTGGCCCAGTGAACAGGCCTCCCAGAGGGAGATAACTATAAAAATTATCTTTAAAATGCAGGTAACTTGGACCCAAACCATTTAAAGCTTTAGCATTCAAAATCAACATACTGAATTGGGACTGGAAGTGCTGGCAACCAGTACAACTGATTTAATGTTATAAGATCTGATTGTCTTGCCCCAGGAAGGGCCCAGATGTTTCTAACTTATTTTCAAAGACAGCTGTCATGCAGCAAATTACAATAATCTGGACAATTTCACTGGATTACTGGAATCCAATGGTTCTCAAATGGTGGGGTGGGACCCCCCAAGGGGCATAAGAGTTGCTCAAACTTGAAAGCCCTGACTCCCCACTCCCGCTACGCCTCCTCTTCTCAACCCTTTTCTTTCCTGGGGGGAAGAGAAAGGCAAGGAGGATGTTGGGAGCAAGTAGTGTCACGGGGGGGGGGGAGGATGCAGAGGGTGCAGACTGCAGCAGGTGACACTCTAGGATGGGGGGATGACACCCAGCCTCTCCCTGCCCCTTGCAGGTGTTGTTTTGGCCTGTTCAAGGGCTTTTCTGCCCCCCACAGGAGCGGCTCAGGCCCACATTGGCACTCTCCCAGGCCCACACTGGCTGGTGGGCTCTCTCCAGGCCTGCCCTGGCTCTCCTCGGGCCTGGCGGGCTCTCCCCTGGGCCCTTGGTCACTGTCCCCAGGCCACACTGGCTCTCCTCTGGGTCTGTGCTGCCTTACCCCGGTCCATGCCGGGCTCGTGGGGGCACAGCTGAGACCCTCATGGACATCCTTCCAGCCCCCAACTTCCAGAAACCCCACAAGAAGTCTGGGGCCAAAAGTCCCACCCACCCCGGAGGTCCCACACTCCTGCACCAGGTGTCACCTGTTGCGGGGATGCCTCTGTTGGGAGCAGCTGCTTCTGCCTGATGGAGGAGGAGGAGGTTGGAGAAGCTCACTGGCTTGTGGCCTCTGGGGGACAGCATCCCAAGCTACCACTTTTTCTTCCCCCTCCTGTCCCGTCACTGCCCCAGTTCTCAGGATGAGACATTGCTGCAGCCTCAACACATTCTTACACACACACACTGGTACCTCTCTCGGTATGTGTGTGACATAAAGTCACTACTTCTCACACACACTCAGTAATGCTCTTTTTTAAACTCTCTCCCCCAGATAAATTCATTCACACACAGTCCCTTGCACAAATTCTGTCTCTCTCACATATATACACACTCAGTCATCTCTTTTTTACATACTCACATGTGCACTTGTGCATACTCACATATACACAAGAGAATGTTTCTGGGTGACTGTGTGTGAGAGAGAGTAAATGAGTATGCATGTGAGTGAAAGAAAGAATGAAAAAGCATGACTGTGTGTGTACATATCTGTGAGCATTATGTTATGAGAGTGTGGCTGTGTATGAAACAGTTTATATAAAATGTACAGATGTGTTAAGTACTGGATTTATTTAAATAAAATTGTTCTAATTTGGATGATGCTATTTCCTTATAAAATGTTAAAATATGAATATACATGAATATACAAATGAAAATAGGTGCATTAGACAAAACAAAATATTTTATTTGTACACTACATTGAGCAGCAGGGCATAAAGTCTGCATGTAGATGTAAAGGGGTTCACAGGGTAAAAGGTTTGAGAACCACTGTTATAATCTGTTCTCAAAACCATGGGGCAGGATCACTAGGGGTGGGGCGAGCACAAGACCTGGAGACTCTAATCCCTCCTCCTTCTCCTCTTCCCAAGCTTTTAAAGTGTTTTATTCTTATGTTGGTGGTTGGCTTGGAATTGTGAAATTTTATGATTTACTGTATTATGTATTTTATCATTTCTATTGTAACTTGCCTTTATCCGTAGGGAAAGGTGGGCTTATGACTATTATTATTATTATTATTATTATTATTTGCAAAATTTACACATGCACTGAGTTAAATATTGAATTTAGTTAAATAAAACTGGTCAAATTTGTACAGTGCTATTTCCTAATAAAACATAAATATATGAATATACATTAATATGTGAGTAAAAATATACACACTAAATAAACAAAATATTTTTATTCATATACTACATGGGGGAGGGGCACAATGTCTACATGTAGTTGTAAAGAGGAGTCTCAATGGTAAAAACATTGGGTACCACTGCTATAATCCTATAAGTGGGGCATTCATAAGTGAATCTAGGTCCACTTTTCCTGGATAAGATTATAGCTTACAAACCACTAAACCTGATAAAAAGCACTCTTGCTTACTATTCCAAAAGTGTTGCCACAGTCAGCTATAATTCCAGAAGGGCTCCAGAAATATGGATGGGATTCTTAAGAGTGCAGCCACATGTAATACCAGTTGAATCTATTTACTCTGATTAAAAGAATTATCCATGAAATGTACTTTTGTCATTGCATGTTTGTCGTTATCCAGCCCAGTATCACCTCCTATCAAAATATTCCATGGTTTCTATATATGTCACCCATATATTGATTACACTGCAGCCCTAGCTTTGGATGATTTCCCTTGGTGACTTTCTGTAGTTAAACATAACGGGGATGGAAGACAAGCTAGAACCTTGACATACCCAGGCCAGATCAACTGTCCCATAGACCAAATCAACTGTCCACCTCTACCAGCACCCAAACAGCTGGATAGCACCACAGCCATCATAATACCACCCTCCTTAAACCCAAACCTAACTAAATCCAATCCAACCATGCATCTAGGATACCTTAATCCAGGAGAAATAACAGGGCTGTGCTCTCCCTGACATTTCCCTAGTGTAAGCCTTCCATTAGGGTGACCAAGCATATTGCAGACCCAGACTCAGTCCTAAACCCAGATATCAATGGATCTGAATAAAACTACTGCCTGCTTCAGAATCTAAAGGCTTGTTTGTTCACAGTGGGAAAGCTTATTGACAGCCTTCAGATTACTGAAGCAATCCCTGTGACTCAAGAGAAATATCTTTATCTGCTTTAGATCTTGTACTTCTTGGCCCCAATCTCAGTTGTTCTTTTTCTTCCCTTGACCCCCAAGAACAGAGTTAAGAAGATCCCCTCCAAGGCTAAGAATTGGTTACCATAGCAACTCTTGTTATTTTCGGGCTTCCAAATTCTACAATACAAGTTTATTCCTGCAGGAGCACTAGGAAGGCAATAAAGAATGAATTGAAAACTGAAGTAATTAAGACAGAGGTAACAAATGCTACAGGAGACTTGATAGTTTGAGAAATATCTCTTTCTAGAACACAGTTCTAAAAGATCAAAGCAACATTTTCCATCTTAGTGTATTACCTGTGAACCTCAGAGAACCAGGCAGCAGCACATTTTATGGTGGGATTGTCTAGCTGAACATTCTAGCTGGTTTCAATAACCAAATGCAAAGAGAATTCTGGAAACTTCTCAAATGTTCTTGCTAGTATTTGATTTTAGAAATCTATAACCTGCTACAAATCACTGCTTTGCACCAGCTTGGGGCCAAAAGTAGGTCTTGGTAGAATGGAGTGTCCGCATGCTCCCGAGCCCTACCATGTACTGTGGGCGCCATCTTGATGTACTGCCAGTTACATAGGGTGCACCATGATGATGTGCCGCTGCGTCCAAATGGCATAGCACACAAGGGATGACACAGCACCGTGCCGGGGGCTTATGGCCCCTCTGTAGCAGCACACAAAAGAACTATGTTTCACTGCTCCTTTTTGATGTGGATCATTGCTGCACAATGCAGTTGCTGCAGCAATGACCCAGGGAAGAAAGGGGCAGCCTTTCTCCCAAACTGTACAGCCCCTATGACTCTAATGAATGTGTCAGTAACCTTGCTGTTTGGAAGTTCAAAAAAGTAACATTTTTGCAGTTCTGATGTGCCAGTCATATGGATATTTTCCATGCAGTTCTACTAACAGCAACAGAAAGAAATTCAGGAGCGAAACAGATGGGCAGGAAAAAGTGGCTTGAAGCTGCCTTTTCTAAAGCCATATTGAAACCCCACCAACTGCACTGCCAGCTCCCAAAGCAGCTGGAATGCTCATGTCATGACCACATGACATGGCTTCAAGCCAGGAAGAAGAGGAAAAAAGCTGCTTCTTTTTGAAATGGCTTTTCTCTGCATGAAGCACCTAGAGGGCACTTTCCTGCTGGCTTCAATGCATGTGTCATCTAAACGCCACACCTTCAAACCAGTCTGAAAGCACCTCTTTTTGCCTGTCTGTTTAGCCCCTCTGTCTTCAGATGCATTGTGATAATCAATTTACCACTAATCTCCTGGTACCTTCTACTAATAAACTCTCTGTGTTTCCACCTCTCTGGATGAACTCTCTATGCTGCTAAATTTTTCCAAATCCACAACTTGTTCTCTTGATCCTATCCCCTCCCATCTTCTAATCGCTATAACCCCTTCTTTTCTGCCTTCACTCCTCTATATCTTTTAATCTCTCTCTGTGTTCGGGTTCCTTTCCTTCTGACTTCAAACATGCTCTCGTTTCCCCAATTCTGAAGAAACCCTCTCTCGACCCCTCTTCTTTGTCTAGCTATCGTCCGATCTCTCTTCTTCCTTTTCTCTCTAAGGTTCTGGAACAGGTAATTTATTCTCTCTGTCTTGAGTTTCTCGAAGCCAATTCCATCCTGGACCCTTTTCAGTCTGGTTTCTGCCCACAACACTCTACAGAGACAGCCCTCACCAAGATCTCAAATGATCTCTTGCAGGCCAAGGCAAATGGACTCTATTCTTATTCTTCTTGATTTGTCTGCAGCCTTCAACACTGTGGACCACTGTCTCTTGCTTGACTTACTTTCTGACCTCGGGTTCTCCAACTTTGTTCTCAACTGGTTTAAATCTTAATTGTCAGACAGATCCTTTGCAGTGGTCACAGGTGGTCAGACTTCCTCCTCTGTTCACTTATCTGTTGGAGTTCCTCAGGTATCTGTCCTGGGTCCCCTTTTGTTCTCTCTATACACACTGTCCCTTGGTAAACTCATCAGTTCTTTTGGTTTCTCCTATCATCTGTATGCCGATGACACTCAGCTGTATCTTTCCTTTCGTCGGCACTTGAACAGCAAGTTTCATCTTGTCTGGCTGTCATCTCTCAGTGGATGGGGCATCGGCGCTTGAAGCTCAACATGTCTAAGACAGAGCTTATCGTCTTCCCACCTAAGCCCACCCTTCAATACTCCTTTTCTGTTTCTGTTGACGGCACTTCTATTCATCCAGTTCAGCAAGCCCACAGTCTTGGTTTCATTTTTTATTCCTCTCTGTCATTTATTCCCCAGATTCAGGCCACCACCAAGATCTGTAGATTCTCTCTTTAAAACATTGCTAAAATCCGTCCATTCCTCTCAGCCTCCACTGCCAAGACTCTGGTCCCTGCCCTAGTGGTTTCACGACTAGATTATTGTAACCTTCTTCTGACAGGGCTTCTTCTCTCTCACCTCCATCCTTTAATCTCTCTCCAGAACTCAGATGCACGTATTATCACATCCGCTCACCTCTTTGACCATGTTTTTCCTTTTTTATCCTCCCTTCATTGGCTCCCCTTCCCCTTCTGCATCCAGTACAAGCTTTTGTTGTTGACTTTCAATGCCCTCCACGGACTAGCCCCTCCTTACTTGTCTGACCTTCTTTCTCCTCACACTCCTTCTCGTACCCTCCGTTCTGGTAGGCAAGGTCTCCTGTCCAAGCCGAGGATTTCCACTGCCCCGTCCTAGATTCGTCCCTTCTCACTTGCTGCCCCTCATTTCTGGAACCTTCTTTCCCCATATGTGCACTTCATCACTTCTCTAACCAGTTTCAAAATTAATTTAAAGAGTATATTATTTAGGGAGGCGTTCCCAAGATTGTGCCATCTGCCCCAGGATGCCTCATTTTACCAATGTATTAAGAAGCCGTGTCCTCCCTCCAGTCCATCTGCCTTGGTCCAGGCCCCAGAGGGAGAGAAGAACCACTGGACCTCATCCCCTTTCCCACCACCTTTCCCTTTTTTTTAATGTTGTCTGTCTTAGATTGTAAGCCTGAGGGCAGGAAACCATCTAATTATAAGATTGAATATGTAAATTTAGCGCTATATAAATAAAGGTTAATAATAATAATAATAATAATAATAATAATACACAATACCTCCTGATGAATGCCCCTTTGCAGAAGCAACATAAGGCATTGGATTTAATTTGTAATATAAAAAATCTGCATTTCTTTCTTTTAAAAAGTCTCCATACAAAATTATATAAATAGTGTAGGTTTACCATACCAATCTGTAAGGTAAAAGAAAATAACAACTTTTGTTGTAAGAATTCAAGGCAAACAGCATGTTAATAAAATACCAACACACATTTTAGACTTTGGGTCAAATACTGTTTAGCTTTTGCCAATGGCATCACTAGGGTTGGTATCACCCAGTGCGGTAACTCATGGTGTCACATTGAGCTCTTCCCATACCACATCATACCAAAAGTAAGGCTTATGGTACTAATGTTACTCATAAATCATAATTCCTGTATATCTCTGAATGTAACAGCAATAGTTGTAATGTAAACATCTAGCAAAATTAAAATTATACATTTAAATTGTAGTATCATACAAACAGCCTAAAAGTATTTACATGTACATTGTTTCATGTGATTAAAGTGAAAATTTGGTAAGATGTGATTTTTTAAAAAAAAAATAAAGAATTTTAAATTTTAATTTAATTTTTGAATTTTTAAAAGAAGTTAAAAATTAATTGCTTTTTAAAAATTGTTCCCTCACTTCACTCACACTTCACTGTATTAAAGGATGAGCATCACAGCCCATTTCTGCCCAAAGGCAGATGTCTGGCAAGCAACTGTGTCACCAATCATCTGCCTTTTGCACCCATACTTTTGCAATTTTTCTTATGAAGGCATATGTGAACATATTTACATTGATATGTATTTTTCACATTTGTCCCTCTTCGGAACAATTTAAGACTCTCAATATCTTGTATAGTAAAGCACTATATGCTGCTCTAATATATATGCTACCTACTATAGCATAGCCAGTATCTCTTTGTGCTACAACTGTATGAATTGTCCTGATGTTCCTAACATTCTACTATCACAAGAAGTAGACCCATATAAAGCTGGGTCTCAGCTTTATATGTTATTGTTTAACACGTGAGTATTAGGCCTTAAAAATGCAAATAACATTTTCCAAATATTGTAATATAATTAGCAAAGACGTGAACACCATATACAGTATTTGTACCTTTGGAATCTCTTCATTATGTATAAACTATCATAACAAAATATTCAAAGATCAGATATATTATTTCATTTCTACATTATTTTTCTTAATCTTATATTTTGGCAGAAAAGTATTCAGGTGCTCCTGGTATACTAGCACCCCATATTATATGTATGTTACAGTCATATTCTGCCCAGACCTAACCAATGAACTCTATTCTTTGAAATGAAAAACAATGTTTTAAGTTTTCCATAATTGGATGTAACTCTTCAATGAAAAGAAAAAGAAAGATTAAGATAACTCATGAGTTATGTCCAGTTATGGGAAACTTAAGTCCATGTTTTTTATTTTTAATTTCAAGTACTGATATTACTTACACAGTATTAAATTTAAACTTATTTAACATTATTTGTTGAGTTCAGCACAACACTTTAAAAAATGAACAAATACAGTGAGGAAGCAAATCAGTACAGTAAAACAGTCTAGTCCATTTAGTAGGATATATTGTGGAAATAGTAAAGAAAATGTACCTTTGTTTATTGTTTATTTGGAACAAATGGCATGAGGAGATTAGCTTCTTTCAAAACAGCATACTTAGTCAGTTTTCAGTTCTTCTGCCTGTACTATATGCTACGAGTCTGACTCTTGTACCCAGCCATTTACCAGTTGATTTCTTTAGGTACTGGGATCTACTGAAAGTGTATATAGTAGTATGTATATATGTCCACTGGCATTCAGAAATCAAAATTGTTGATAATATTTGTTTGGTGGTTTTGCATGATGTGTTCTGCTTAATAAAAACATGTTGTGTCAGACTGTGTTCTTTTCTTTCAATTACAGACAGAATAATATATCTGTCAGCTGTCAAGTAAATGCAGATTAGTGCTTACTGGTTTCTACTACAGTAAATGTTTTCTTAGTGCTGTGTGCATCTTTTGCATTTGTACTCTCATTATTATTTTATTTTATTCTGATAAATTATTAAAATGGTTATGTTTTCATGTAGGAGACTGGCTTCATTGTATGTTTAAATATGAACATTTGTGTTTTCTTTTTCCAGTTAGGGTGGATCCAAATGCTTACAAAGAATGCTGTGCAACCTTCTTTCTCCTGCTGCTAGTAATTATTTAACAACTTCAAATACACACACAGATCCTGCAGTGCAAAATAATTACATTGTGTGTACTATTATGATTTTAGCTCTGTTATATATTTATACATGTGGATTTTTGCTTATTACAGTACTTTGCTTTAATTATAAACATATTACCAATTACAAGCATATATAACACATCCACTGAAAGCCATACAAAAATCAATAGATGCTACTGAGCCATTCAGAGTAAATCCATATCAGTGTTGTTCCTGGAACACTTGTTTTATTTACATCTGAATACGTAAATACCTATGCTATTGAAAATACAAACACACCCACCTTTATTCACCAAGACTCCTTTAAAACAGCAACCCTCTCATTTGTTTAAGTGTACATCATCACTGCCAGGAATATTTGTCACCAACTTGCTTTTCCCTTCCAACAAAATATTGACAGTGCTATTGTTAGCCACTTGCAGTTTGCTTTAAATAATTACACTCATCTGTTTTCACTAGCAGATCCTACTACTGGTAATTTTCTATTCTAAGCAGCAATACTGGTTCTTAACCTGGTAAAAAGAAAAAGAGCTTCTTACCATTCTGATAACGTGAAGTCCAGCACTGTCAAACAAGCTGTGGATGTACTACTGCTTAGAGGAGCCACTGGAGGCTTTAAAGGCACAGAGATGTGTGGAAATTGTATCACCACTGCTTTCAGTTCAGTCATTCAATTGCATGCTTTGAGGCTTTGAAAATCATCAACCAATCCAGGCAAGAAAAAGGAGGGCTTGCAACAAGAAGTCTTGGAATGTGCTTGTATGTCTTTTTATATAAAAAGATACATCTGCTTTAATTACAATGTGGAGATAGAAAACAGACCTCACCTCTTTATTCAAAAGGGATTCATATAGAGTCTTAAAGCTTCTTCTGTGGATTGACTAAAAGCATAAATGTCACAGTACCTATCTGCATGATTGAACAAAGGTTTGCTAAGCTACCCAAATCCATGGTCATAAATACACAGTGATGTGAAACACAGGGTTCTCCTAACCACCTTATACCCTTAATTAGAAATTGGAATAGCTTGTGCTGTAGGCAAAATGTGTTTCCACATGCTAGCTGAAGATTTTTTTAAAGTAATATGCCCTTGTGCTGGTCTATGACTGTAATAAAGATTTATTCTATTCTATTCTTAAAATAAAATGAAAGACAGTTTCCAGGACAAAAAAAACCCCAAGATGACTCAGAAACTTAAAAGAATAATCAGAACACCAAAAAGCTTTGAGACATAATTTTGTTTTTCCTATGAGGTAGTATACTGTTTGGACCAATGCCAAATGTCTTTGAGACCTTAAACCTTGCTTCTTTTCTAGAAATCTCAGGCCTGATACAGACGGCCCAAAGGATGTCTGTGCAGCGCAATTAGGATTAGGAAGGGCGCAGCATCCACACCCTCCCTAACCCTAGCGTGTATGGGCGGCGCCATTTTAAATTGGAACCATCCATACGCGTGCGCCATCATAACATCATGGTGTGTGCCCTGTTTAGAAAACGTGGCACGTGCCTGACGTAATGGCACCACTGGAAGGCGTCTAGGGCGCCCTTTCAGCAGCGCCAAAAGGAGCTCCAAAATGGAGCTCCTTTTTGTGGCAGTCCTTGGCTGTGCCAAGGACCCTGATGGGAAAGGGACGGCAGCAGTGGCCCCTTTCTCCCCTTGGCAGCGCAAGGGAATGCGGGGTGCAGCCTGCTTCCAGGCCACAGAGAAGCGGCCTGGAGAAGCGCCGTGGCCTGGAGAAGCGCTGGGATGGGGCCTCTGGGGCTGCCGGTTTCTCCTCCAGTGCTAGCAATGTATTTACAGAGATATAACCACTGCAGGAAACTGTGAGTTCATACCCCTCTTTAAGTTTTCTTAAATGTTTCTGGAGTACAAATGCTTGGAGTTGTGTCCAGAGAGTGGAGCCTCCCACTACCTCCCTTCCTCTCCCTCAGTGGCAAAAAAGTATACTAGGAAGTACTTATAGATCCCTGCCTCTAACAGCAAGTGGAGACTCAGTGTATGGGACAGGATCTTTAGTGGAGGGTTCCATGCTTAAAGCTGTCACAAAAAATAATTTATTTAACTAATTAAATGTATCCACTCTCTATGTAGCCCCTTGTTAGTTGCTTCACTCTTGACATTGACGAAGGCTTTAAAACACTCTTTCAAGTGGCTTTTAACCATGTGCATTTACTGGATATACTGATGAAAAACATTCTGCTGGCTGCATTAAATTTTATTTCTGCTGCTATTTCTTTCTCTTTGTTTTGTTTTTAGTTTGAATATAGTAGAATATTGTAGTTTTATTGGAACTTTTCTATCTATTCACTGCTTCAGAGGTCTGTGTCAAAAACAAGTTGTCTATTAATTTGCAAGTAAATTAAAATAATAAATAGTAGTAATGAGAAGGCAGAAGAAATTATCTACATCCATTGTGGAAACACATGCACTCTCACACACACAATATCACACATAGTATTAATATGGATACCATTCCTATGGTTGCAAGAGGATAACGCAGAGGGAAAGAAAGCCTTCTTTGCTCTTCTCCCATGTTCAGTCATTTTTGTACAATTGAACTCTGCAAATTTGCACAAAACACATACAGATGGAAAACAACCCTCTTCAACCCTCACACTCTCATCATTTACATGCTCACACCTCTGATCCTAAGGTGGGAAGAATGTTCCTTACACTCAAATGTCTGAGAAAAAAAGCTAGCAACCAATCTCTGTCCAATTAGTTAAAATCCTACAGTTCACCTTTTTCTGTTCAAAGTTATTTTTGTTCACATGGCTACTGTTCTTCCCTGGTGCTTCTTTCTGAAATCCATCTTTTAAACGTACTCAGACTAGTTAGGAATCCAGTAGCAGCACATCTATCTCAAATAAGCTCAAGCCCTTGCTCCTGAACAAAGAAGACAAAACAAACAAACAAAGCAAAACCTCATGTTCATCACCAGTCAAAAACACATTTAAGAAGAGAGGCAGGGAATATGTGGTCCTTCAGATGTTGTTGGATAGCAACTACCATCCATGTAGCCTAAAGCGATTCAGTTCTGGCCCATGGAAGGGAGCAGGTCTCCTAAAAGACCCACTCTGTCCCAACCAGGAATAGATAAATCTGATAAGCTGAAACTATCTTCTTCATCACATATTTTTGTTGAATTAGGAACTAACATAACTTTATAATAATATATAATGATGAATCACTGTCTGATTAGTTCAAATCTTATAGCTCAGCTTTTTCTGACCTGTTATCTTTGTGCACATGGCTACCATTCTTCCCCAGTGCTTCTATACGTATGTGCAGGAAAGCTGGTATTGTTAGTGGTTTACAAGCTACAGTCAAATCATTTTATATCATATATATATATATATATATATATAGTGTGTGTGTGTGTGTGTGTCATACAGTTTTCAAATAGGAACATCATTTTCTTAAGCTATGCATATCCACACATTTATGATACCATCTGCCTCATTATCAGAAAATTATAACTATGTGTTAATTCACAAAAGGTGTAAAGTGGGTGCTTTTCTGCATGGCTGTGCCACTGCATTAAATGAGATTTGTGTATGTGTATGCCTTGAAGTTACCTTGCATAAGGGTTTTCTTAGACAAGCAACATTTCCAGCCTCTGAAATACAGCCTACAGCACCCGGTATTCCTTGGTGGCCCCCATCCAAGTATTAAATAAGCCTCACCCTGCTTAGCTTCCAAGATCAGTCAGAATCCATTGCCTTCAAGGTCTTTAGGCTGATTAATTGTGATACATTTTATTTATTAATCATTGCTAAAGATTAATATGTTGATAATTATTATTTTCTATTAGTGTTTTTATTATTATTGTGTTGTTACCACTGTTGTTGCTTTCAAGTCATTTTCAGTTTATAACGACCCAAAGGAAAATATATCCTGGAGATGCTAAAATGGGTAAACTAGAATGTTATATGGGCAATAACAAACTTGCAAACTCTATGTCAGGACTATTTATGCACTTATCAGCTGGTTTACCTGGAATTTCTTTATAATGTACTCTCCATTCCTAAATCTTCCCTTCCCAATATTTGGACACCAAGAAATTATTCTTTTCTGCCACCTTCAAAGAGCTGCCCACGAGAAGACAATGCAGACTATTCAACAGCCCATTGTGAAGAATATGCATGGAATTTTGCCAGTGATATCATGCAGAGCTCTTCCAACTTGGATGCTTTATTTAATATAGTCTCAGAAGATGTAATCTTGGGCCCTGCTTGTCCAATAATAATGGATTGTTTTCAATTTGTACAACTTTGGATGTACAATGGATCCTTTAAGAAGTGAGAGCCATTACATGTTCACTACATTTGTTCCCTTCTTGGATCATTGAAAGAGCCAGATGGGGACTGGCTGAGTGAGTGAAGGGAGTGAGTGAAGGGAGTAGACAGTGCCTTTTTACTACAAGGCAAGGTTCTAAAATGCTTAAAAGAGGCGGTTTTAAGACCTCGGTGGAAAAAGCCTTCCCTGGATTCCTGCATAATGGATACTTATTGGTCAGTGTCCATCATTTCATTTCTGGGCAAGGTAACAGAATGTGTGGATGCATATGGGATAGGACTTGGAAACATTGTTTTGCAGCGGCTCCATTTCTTCTTAAGGGCCTCAACTTAGCTTCAATTTCTTTGTCCTCATTCAGTCCATTACTGATGACAAGCACTAGTTTTGAACTGAAACTGCTTCTTCTCAGCATCAGCTTTTCAGGAGAAAATGTTAGGGGGATGGTTATAGTTGGTTGAATAAAAAGGTGAAAACTGAGTGTCAAATCTGGCACAAAATCACAACTGGATATAAAGCCCTCTCTCCAGCACTGCACCACACAAATCTTTAGTTTGTTTTCATTTTTAAGAGTGAAAAATAAACTAAAGAACCAGGAAACAACAGGAAACCTTGGAACTGTATTGATTCTAATATGGTAGTGATCTAGTACCCGTATAAAAGAACAAAAATAAAGAAAAGACATTGGGTGTATGAAACCAATGAAATCCTCTTCAGCAACATAAGACAAATGGAACTGAACCTTACCCACAGATGGTACTTAAACCCAGTTAAATTGAACCACATGAACAAAAATATAATTACTGCTGGATGGGCAGTAATGTCACAGGGATGCTGATTCATATATGATGTATTTGTTCATATATTAAATTTTTTAGAAGGCTATGTATGAAAGTAGCAAACATAACCTGCCAATCTGTTCAACAAAGCTTTTTAGTATCATATCTTGTCTATTTCTGATGAAAATAAAGACAAACATCTTCATAAGAAACTCATCAAATTTTTATTAGTAACAGCTACACAAGAGAGTGCCAGACACTGGAAAATAACTGTAGGATATGATAGAGATGTGGTTAGTAAGAGCATGAAAAGACTGGCAAATAATATAGACTGAATAGAAAAGTAACATAGGGCTGGTACAGACTGGCAAAAAGTGTCATGGTTGCCACAATTCTAGGGTTCTGGAGTGTGTAGCAGCTACATGCTCTGGAACCCTAGCACCGGCATCATGGCGGGCTCCCGTCCACATGGGGGCTGCCATGATGCCGACGCCACTCAGTGCCCAAATTGGGTGCACAGGAAGTGGCATCACAAGAGCACCATTTCCTGGTTGCAGTGCCGCAACAAAGGAGCTGCTCTAGGCAGTTCCTTTTCATTGCGGTGCTGCAACAGGCAGAGCTCTTGCACAAGTCACAGCACCTAGATTGCCACAAGCGTGATGTCAGGCAGAAAGGGGCCGTGTGGCCCCTTTCTCCCATGGCTGTGGTTGTCTGGGTATCTGAGGGCATGAAGCCCCATGGACACCCCTTTCCAGGCCACAGAGAAGTGGCATTTTGCAGCTTCTCCATGGCCTGGAAAAGTGGTGGATTGGGGCCTCTGGGCTGCCGCTGCGGTTGCCCTGGCCCCAATCCTCCGCAAAAAGGGGTGGGTGCAGGCCACTCCTGAAGGGACAGTCTGTACCAGCCCTACTTATTTATGGAAATTTGTCTTCCTTTTATTTATTTATTTTTCCTTTAAAAAGGCTTCTTCCAGTGGTCCAGCTTTTCTGGAGTGCAAAGAAAAACTTGCAAAGACAAAAGGCAGGGGGAGGAGAGGACCAATAAACATTCACATTAATTACTTAATAACAATGTATGTTCTCTGTCAATTGACTAGACAGTGAATCAATATTTATTATGATCACAGATTACTCATTAGAACAGAAAATCAGACATATCAGAAAAGAACAGAACAGAACAAAGGACAGCTCACAGGCAGAAAGATTCATACACACACACACACACGACATTTCAACATCTAGCTTCTAAATCACTACCAAAATCTGAGGCCCAAAGCTATAGCTTACAGTGCATATTTTAATAGCCACTGTACTAGTCCTTCTACACTATACTTAATAGTACCATGATTCTGCTTTCATTGCCATGACAGCATCCTATGAAAGAGGAGCTCTCTAGATGTTAATTTTAATTGCTTCTCCTTTGACTGCAAATACCAAGATTCCATAGGATGGAACTATTGCAGTTTAAGGGCTACAATACATACACACGCGTGTGCACACACACACCTCTTTTATTGTAGGATTATGTTCCCACAATATTGAAAGACATGATTTGCTTCCTGAAAAATAAATGTTGCATTCCCACATTAAGTATGAGCCCCATTTCCCGAAAAAGCCACTATTATGTCTAATGGATGTTTGCTAGTTATTACCATTACTGGTTGATACCAATTATTTAGATGCTTTGAGTTTATTTTCAACCTTTTTTCAGGGTACACACTACTTTAGCCAACTTAGCTGAAGGGAAAACATGAGGGGGGAGTATTCTCCTGAAGTTTTTCTTTGATCTGCCAGCACCTTTTTTGCCTTTATTACCATTGACTACTATATCCTGGATTATTTACAGACCAGCAGCATCCATACTGACCCTGATGATTTCTGTTTTTCAACAGGTAGTAGCATCTGATTGACTTGAGTCACAGCACACTCAGTTTCCTACCTGAGGCAATGAGCTGCCCTGTTAAAGTAACATAATGCCCAGATAAAGCATTTCCACCTGTTGGGAAAATAAGAAAGTGTCTAGTAGAAAGTGGAGAAGTGGTACCAACAAGAGTTACTAGTGATGTGTGGTGGTGGATGACACTTGGAACATTACGCATTGGGAGTACTATGCCCAATGACAGTATGGGATCATGGCACCCACCCTGATTATTTATCTCATGGGTCACAGTGATTCATCCCAATTCAGTTTGGTCCTAATGACCCCTAGGTCACTACCCCTAATAGCCCTTTTTTTCCAAAACTCTTGCTTAAATATCTTAAAAGGGCTTTAAAAGGTATTGTAATGCTGTTTTGGTGTCTTTGACATCAATAAAACAAGACAAACCCATTGACCCCAAAATGACCAAGAGTGATGCAATTTATAATGTAAATATTATTTTACTGTTTATTTCCCCAAAATTAGGACTCAAAGCACCTTAAAATCTAAAAGCAGAGGACAAAAACTTACAAAAATGACAATTAAAATGGAATTGAATTCACTTCCAATTGCCCAGAAAGGTGGCAATAATACTGCACTGTGGCTCTCTAGCACTGATAATGAGGCAGAGAGGTCCTTTGGATACTGGAGTGCACTCACTCCAAATTTATCTGCTGCTGGAATATTATTGTTCCACAGAACAATGGGATCCAATGACATCATGTCTAGCCCTCATTTTCCTACAAGTTTCACAATAAAACAGATGACACATGGAACATTGTGACAGAACCCAAGAACACCATTGCACTCATATTCAAATGGAAAAGAAATGTGATTACTCAGAAACATGAAGTTTAGAACCACCAATAACTTGGTAAGTGAATCATTGTTGTACATATGCATATATATGCTAAGGACAGATCGTCCTGATTCTCCTCTTCAGCAGATACAGGCACAGTAGCTGCTTCCCTGAACAGATATTTGAAATGAGTGATGAACTGAATGAAGCAAATAAGATAGATACGATTAGAATCCCAACTAACCGGGGAAATGCCTTTCCCTTATAGTTTCAGGCTGCATCTGCACTACAGAAACAATCATCTGACACCACTTTAACTGCCATGGCTCAATGATAATGGGAGTCTGGGAACTGTAGTTATTTGTGGCACCAGAGCTCACTGACAGAGAAGGCTATGTCCCACAAAACTACAATTCCCAGAATTCCACAGCACTGAGCCATGGCACTGAAAGTTATGTCAAACTGGATTATTTCTTCAGTGCAGACATAGCCTCAAACTCCCTATTAAGGAACAGCTTGAAGCCTGGAAATGCTCCGCAACATCAGAGTGTTCTGGTTGGTTCACACACCGACAGAACACAGGCACCTAAACAGCAGCATTGTGCCACAGTGGCATCCTGATTAGAATCATGCAATGTGACGTTGCCTTTAAATATACAGCTAACAAAGAATGCAATTGGTAAAGAAACTGCTGATGGTAAAAAATGGCACCAGTTACTTGATAGGCGTTCTGAAGAGAAGATATTGTACTAGTTCTGAAATAAGCACCTTTGCTTTTAATTTGTTTCTGTCCTCAGCTTAAGATACAGATGGCAGCTGTATCCTACTATCTGCCCCTACTTACCTCCTAACTCACCTCAAGAGCATAACCTCTTTTTGACCTCAGCACTCTCTTCACCTGAAAAACCAAGAACTGGACCTAATACAAAAAGGAGTCTTGGGTGGAAAAGGGCAAAAGGTATTTAAACACACTGTTGACTCTAGATGAGAAAGAAATGGATGGTGATTGTTGGACTTCAGAAATGGCCTTTAGTAACTGCAAGAGGGGAGATTGTGAACTCTAGAATGCCAAAATCTCCCCGGCAAGGAGGTATGAGTGAGCTAAGGATATATACAATATTTGTTAAATAATTCAAGTCAACAAGAAAAGTATATGGTCACATTAGAGACACTGTCTCAAAGAACTGCCCACTGTAGCAAAGGTTTTCCCGCCTCCTGCACAACAGTAAAAATGGGAAGCAGATTTTTTTTCCCCCTATGAATTTTCCCCAGTATCTCATTTAGCAAAACGTGTACAGACAGAAGAAGCAAAGGAGACAAAAACGAGCCACCCAGTGCTTATACCTTGCAAAAAGTCCCTGCAACGAGACAATAATGGTAGTAATTTGCACAAGAATCAGTCCTGCAATTCTACAAAATTTTGCTTCACAAAAGTGAATACTGTGCAAAATGAGTAAAAAAAAAAATTTCTCTGTCTTGCCCCACAGAAGAAGAAAAACTGAGACTTTTGTTCTGAGCAGTGAAAATGAAACAAACTGGGATTTATACCATGTGTACACTCATCCCCAAGAGAGAAAGCATGATCACAAGGTAAGAGGACAGGCAGGGTCTAAAAGACCCATCTCTTTCTCTCTCTTATTACATGAAGAGGGATTTTCTTTTTTCTTTGTCTTTATGTGCCCTCTAGTGGCTTTTGATAAGAGTGCAGTAACTTCAATTCCTCATATAAGTTATTACAGCGAAATTTTTATATGTGCCCTAAAATTGACTCCGACTTACTTCAACCCTATGAAGGGATTCTCTTGGCAACATTTATTTAGAGATACTTTGCATTGCCTTCCTCTGAACATAGTCTACACAGCACCTGGTTTTCCATGGCAGTTCCCCTTGAAAATACTAACCAGGTCCTGTTTAGTATTCCTGTTTAGCTTCCATGATCACATGGGATTAGGATTTTTCTGGATGTTTCTGTCTTTCAATTCTAGAAAGGCTGTTTCCACTTCTGGGAGCAGGAATTGGGGGGGCTGGTGGAGGAATAAGTACAAATGTTTTCATCCTCAAAAACAATGGGAGTCAGCACATTCAGAGACCACATTAAAAAAAAATCAACTGCCATAAGATTTTTCACATTTTAAGACTTTTTTTAAAATAAAAGTTGAATTTGTGGGCAGGTGCACACACAAGATCTACACACAAAAAGGTGTTTTCTGAACAAAGTATAGGTTTTTTGTAAAAACAACACAGGTTTTTCCACAAAAACATTTTCTATACATAAATAATAGGGTTGTTTGTAGAAATGTTATGATAAAAGTTCCTAAATTTTAATAAAAATATTGGAAAACTCTTTATCTTACCCAGTGGAGAGAAATAATTTTAAAAAAACCTTTTAAGTTCTTTATTCTAGCATACAAAAATGAAATCCCATGGCAGATGTATTTGCCCTCATATGAATTGTCAAGTTCTTGTTTTAGTTCTTCCCAGGATCTGAGCCCAGAGCCATTACACTTCATAACATCTCAAGGAACATCTTTGCCCATAGACTTTAAGATCTGGCACTAGTGACTCTCAATGAAACTGCTATGTGTCAGAAGGGGAAGGGGGTCTTTGTTCAGGACTGCAGAACAGGAAGACATAGTAAATTCTGTGGTCTTTCAAAGTACTGTCAAGAGTAATGGGGTTTTCTCTCACACTGAACAGTTTCTAGAATTATTTATTCATTCATTCATTCATTCTCCGCTATTCAGCCCTAAAGGCTATCAGAGTGGCTTACAATTATTATTTTTAATTAGACAGTTCTGGCCACATAGCCCGAAAAACCCACCAAAAACTATGAACAGTTATAGTTTTTGATTCATTAACAGCCATGGCTGCATCCTATTGAATCCTGATATTTGTAGTGTGGTAAGGCTCTAGAGTTCTCCGGTTGAGAAGTCTCAATACCTCAAGAAACTATAAATCATAGAATGTTATAGGATGGAGCCATGGCAATTTAATTGGCATCAATCTATTAAAATTACGTAGAGTCAAAAAGATTCCCATCCCTACTGGCTTGCAATCACACTGTTGTATCTTTCTTTCCTTCTTTCTTTCTCTCTCATTCTGTCTCTCACTCACACATACACACGCATATCCACACATACATATACATAGTGCTATTATTAAGGTTGGGTTTTTTTTAATGACTATGTTAAGTGCAAATACATTTTTAAATATCATCTGGAGATAGTGGTGGTGGTGGTCAAAATCAATTTAATCAAAATCAATTTAATTAGAAACTAAAAAAATATAGAATTTAAAATAACAGAAATAATTTAAATGGACTAAAACATACTAAACAAATTGACATGGTGAAATAGGTTCAATGTCAAAACAGTTTAAAACATTGTAGATGTAGAGAACCAGTGTGGTGTAGTGATTTGAGCCTTGGGCTATGACTCTGGAAACCATGGTTTGAATCCTGGCTCCACTACAGAAACCCACTGGGTGTCCTTGGGCAAGTCATATTCACTCAGCCTCAGGATGGCAATGGCAAAGCCCCTCTGAAAAAACTTGCCAAGAAACCCCCAAAACAGGGACATCATAAGTCGTCAATGACTTGAAGGCCCACAATAAAAAACCACAACACCTACCGGTACTTTTGCTAAGGTCTATTAGGGGCCTAATAAAATGTCATGTTTTTGCTTGGCAACAGAATGAAACCAACACTGGCCCCAACCATGCCTTCGGTCAGGAAACTAGATGCTGGGATACGTCATGCTGGGTGTGTGTGAAAGAGAATGGATATCTAGCCTGGGAATTACTAACAAGAAGGTGTAAAGGGCAAAAGGTTTGAATTGCTTCATGATTTTATTATATTGTGTAACCGAAATGTCTCAGTCCTAACAATATCCATAATGCTGTGAACTTCTTTGAGCTTCTAAATAAAGCTTGCTATTATTTAGAAGCCTGAAGCCTGAAGTTTTGGTTCCTGAGTCCAAAACAGACAGCACACGACACCTGCAGGAAAAGGACATTCAACAAATAGAGAACCATGGAAGAGAAGGTCATCTCCCATGCCCTCCAACAGTTTAATGCTCCCACAGAGGTGAGACAAAGGAGGGCTTCCATAGAAGACCTCAGTCCTCAGGTAGGGTTGCCATACCACCTGGATAGGCATATTTTACTTTAATAGTGGGAATAGCACCGGGTGCCTGTTTGGATCAGATCATCATTTTGTCAGTATTCCAAGCTTTCATTTCTTTAAAATAAAGAAAGTCTCTAGCCTTTGTAGAAGTCAAGATATGGAGCAAAACATAGAGGGACTCTTCTGTCAAATTGTCTCACAGAAAACAAGTCTACTTGGGAATTACAAACATGAATGAAGCAAGAGTGAGTTGTGTGAGTGACAAAGTGCACAGAGAAGCAAAGGAAGGGCACACCATAAAGGTGCATGGTGAGGCAAAGGGATAGTAGGACAGACAGGAGAGCAAGCAATGTGAGTGGTAGAATTCAAGAAGGAAGGGAAAGTTAATGTTAGGGTAAGGAGCAGAAGGGAAGCAGCAGAGTGCAAGAAGGAAGGCAGGCGTGCCCTATGAGGGTGAAAAATGAATCGAGAAAGAAATAGCATAGAAGTAAGAGACATCAGTGCGAGCACCAGAGTGCAAGATGCAAGGAAGGGGCACACTGCAAGGATGTGGGTTGAACCAATAGAAGGAGTAGGATAGACAGGAGAACAAGTGGTGCAAGTCACAGAACAGATGAGGATGGAGAAGGGAGTGGTTCGAGAGTGTGAAGTGAAGCTAGAGGAGGAAGTAGGAGGGAAGGATAGTGAGTGATGCAAGTGACAAAATGGGAGAAGCAAGAGAGACATGCATTGCTAGTGCACCAGATGAGGTGAGAGAGTAAGAGGAAAAGGAGAGGGGAGTGAGGGGAAAGAAGGATGAGAAACAAAGTGGCTTTTATAGTTTTTTGTGGAGCTTTCAGGCTATGTGGCCATGTTCTGGAAGAGTTCCTTTCTTATGTTTTGCCTGCATCTGTGCCTTGCATTTTCAGAAAGATGCCAGCCACAGATGCAGGCGAAATGTCAGAAAGGAACTCTTCCAGAACATGGCCACATAGCCCGAAAGCTCCACAAAAAACTATGGATGCCGGCCATGAAAGCCTTCAACTCCACAAACAAAGTGGCAAGTGCTAGAAGCAAGAATGAAGGATTGGAGATGCAGCAGTAGAGTGTAAATAACAAGAGAGGGGATGGAATAGAGTCCAGGAAAGGGAAGAATGGAGGGATGGGGGCAAGGTAGCACAGGGAAGGAGGCAATGCAGTAGCAACAGCTGGTAAGGTTCTGCAGAAAAGAGGGGAACAGGGCAATGTATTGCTCCAGTGCCCTGCTCCTTGAAATGGCCACACCATGATGCTACTCTGAAGAAAAAAGAGAAGGACAAAAGCAAGAAGAGAGGGTAAATAGAAGCTTATCCAGGTAGATGCCTTTTTTAAAAAAAATCTTCAGGTCTGGGGAAAATGATAAAGAAAAGATAACATCTGTTTTTGATGAATTAGCTCCACAATTTGTTTTTGTCTTTGGAGCATAATGTAGGCATTAAAAATGTTTACTCACATAAATGGTCTACTAAGTTAAATATACATAAGAAAATAATACAGTTTGCCTCTACAATATTAACTCTATTAGGAAATAGAACAGCAACTACAAGTGTGAAAATGTAAAAAGAACTTGTGTCAAGAAGTATAAGGAGTGTAGAAAGATGGGGGAACACATCTGTCACAATGGACTGGCACTTGCTTTTCATGGGAAAAAGTTGTGGGTCCCTGGTATCTGCTGGGTTTTGGTTCCAGGCCCCCTCATGGATACCAAAATCCATGGATACTGAAGTCCCATTACATACAATGGCATAGTAAAATTGTGTCTCTATTATAAAAAAGCAAAATCAAGCTTTGCTTTGCCTTCTGGATATTTAAAAAAAGACTTGCAAGACATGGATGGTTGAATCTGTGGGTGCAGAATCCATTGATACACAGGGCTGACTGTACTTTCTTCTACATCTAATTCTATAAATCAGATAGCAGTCACACTCATGAGCTTTCTGTAGTATTTTCAAGCATGTGCGACACTTATCCATTTGTGAAAAACTGATGATAATTTTTTTCTACACATGACAAAACATTAATATTATTTTTGTTCTTGTTTTATTTGTACTTCACTAGGAATGCACATGCCCACTTTAGATGGTTTCATTTTTCCACATTCCTTCCCACAGCAATCCTGTATAGTAGGTGTGGCCCATAGCTAATTCCATGACCAAGCAGAGATCTGAACTTGGGAAGCCCAGCACCTTAAATATTACCCTATACTGGTTGTCTCAGTTGTAACTGGGAAAAAAATCATAAGAAAAGTGAAACACAGGGGGGAAAAGGGGGGGGGGGATAAAATTTGTTGTTGTCATTGTTAACCAACTTCAAGTAGATTCTGATTCATGCTGATCATGTGGATGAGACGTCTCCAAGACTTCCTCTCCTCCACTGCTATTGAGGGCTTTGAATGCTGTTACCAGCACCTTGAATTCAAAACCCTAAAAAGCATGGATTTCAAAATCTGAAGAATACCTCTCCCTACGTGTGTACTAAAAACTTATGGGGAGGTGGGGATACAAAATTTGTATTTTTTTAAAAAAAATGTTCAAAACACCCAATCAATTTAAGAAAACAGTTGGAAGAAAAACAGGGGATCTAAGAAGCAAAAACAAAAATAAACTCTTCCAATGATGTCTCCTGTGCCCTGCCCCTAGTCTTCATTTACTTGATTTCTATTAAGTTCTTTATGGTTTTGTTTCCTGTGTTATTTCTATCCAATTATTTCTTGCATTTATATGTTTTATCACTCATTTTGTCACTGTTCATGCATTGACTTTTCCCTAGTCATTTATTGAGTCTATTTGCTTTCTTATTCTATTTTTAAACCATCTTGTGAAATTTGTTGGGGGGCAACCTATATATCAAGTAAAAATAAGTGGAATAACAATATAACATTGCATGAGCAGCTAATAAAGAAGTGGAACAGATACCATAGCATGACTGGATACAAGCATAAAGGTCCTTGGACTGGTTCCGTTATACACCAGCTTTGTACTTTGACTGCTTCATGCTAACAAAGTTTCATTTCCATAAGCATTCATAGATCTCAGCTGCTGATGCTGTTTCTCTTTTCAAACAACTCTCTTTTCAATCAACAAAGATCTCCCTCCATCCACCATCCAGGCCAGCTCCATCGGGCCTAATCAAAGTAAGAAGAAGGGCCCTCCCTCCAGTCCATCTGCCCTGGTCCAGGCCTCCAAGGGACAGAAGATCTGCTGGACTTTCCCCCTTCCCTGCTGCCATTCCCTTTTCCTTTTGTGTCTTGTCTTTTTAGATTGTAAGCCTGAGGGCAGGGAAACCTCTAATTAACAATTTGTAAGCCGCTCTGATAGCCTTTTTGCTGAAGAGCGGGATTATTATTATTATTAACCAAACCAACCACCCTCAGTGTTCTTTATTCATGATGGCCCATTTTACATTGGCAAAAAGAGGTGTGTTGAAGGCTGCATGAAAGCCCAGCCTTTAGATGAGAAAAAGGGAAAGTGTGCCATGAAAACACTATTTTGGCATTTTAAGGGAGAAGAAGTGCTTTAAAAAGGAGCTGGCCCATTTTAGATTGGCAAAAAGAGGTGTGTTGATGGCTGCATGAAAGCCCAGCCTTTAGATGAGAAAAAGGGAAAGTGTGCCATGAAAACACTATTTTGGAGTTTTAAGGGAGAAGAAGTGCCTTTAAAAAGTAGTTTGATTTCCCCACTACTTTTTTAGATGCTATTGCATCTAAAGGCTAAGGTGTAGTTGCACGGTTAAATGGGGCTCTGTCTCTTTAAAGCACCCATTTAAAGGTAGCGATACAAGTATGGAGGGAGGGAAGGTGCCAAGACAAGAAGAGACCTTCAGAGCCCGGCCAGAGTGCGCCTGCACCTTCCTTCACCTCCTCCCTTTGGCTGAGAGAGTGTGACTTCTAGGGAGACAGCAGGGCACTGGAGGCGCTCAGCCAGGCCAGGGCAAGCTGGCAAGAGGAGGAGGAGAAGGGGAGGGACCTGGAGCACCTCCGCTGCCCTGCTTCCCTGCAAGTCACACTCTCTCAGCCAAAGGGAGGAGGAAGGCAGCGGGGAGGGAGGGAGGGAAGGAGCCAGGAAGAGACCCCCAGAGCCTGGCCAGAGCACGCCTGGCCCTCCTGCTTCCTCTTCAAAAAGAAGGCTGGAAAAGTAGGACGTGTCCTGGCAAAGGAGGACGTGCCTGGTCAACTTGGAAAAGGGGGGCCTCTGCTCAAGAATGGAGGACATATGGGAATCCCTCCTGGACAGAGGGCTGAAACCTCAAGACAACTCAATACTGTATAATGCTCTGACAGAACACAGACTACAACTCCCATGAGCCTTTGCTACCATTTCCCAAGATGCCTTAATTTGCAACAGAAAGCCGACCAGTATGTTCACATGTGATGAATTCTTTCGTATTGACTCTGCATTTTCTTTTTGTGTAGATGCTCTCTTGTCTTGTGTGTGATGAGCTTGTGCGTAATCATGTGCATTTCCGAACTGACCTCACTTTCTCCCTCTTTCGGAATGGTCCTGTACTCCCCCATGTGATAAGCTCCGACTGTATGATGTACCTGCACAATTGCGCAATTCGCAGCCAGCAAGGGGAAAAAAAATGTTTAAAGCGCGGCTAAAAGCCACGTTCCTTGCCGCCCATGTAGCTGCTCTGCCTTCGTTTGTAGCGTTTTGACAGCTTCCCATGTAGTTGCTGAGCCACAGAAAAAACCTCAGTCTAGCTGCCCTGTACTTTTTAAATGCACACCTGGGGCTTGCAGTCTAGCTGCTAAGCATTAAGGAAAGTGCAACTTCATGTCACACTTTCCTGCCAATCTAAAAAGCCCCGATGTTGTTTTGTATTTTTTTTGTAATAAAATCTCCTCTTTTTTGACCACTAGAGGGAGCACACTGCTGCAAAAGCTGTCAATTGAAATTGCTGTTGCACTGCAAATGCATAGGATATTTGCATTTGTACCAAATTAATTACAAATGTTAACATTTTAATGGTGTTTCAGAAAATATGTAAAACCTATAAAACATAATATTCCATTATTGTTTGTGAAAGCCAGCGTGATGTAGTGGTCTGAGTGTTGGACTATATATACAGACAATTACCAGTATATACAAACAAACAAAACAAACAAACAGCTTCATTTATATACGCCTTAATACCCTTAAGGAGTGTCTAAGCGGTTTACAATCGTAAGCTATTTGCCCCCCAACAATCTGGGTACTCATTTTAGCGACCTCGGAAGGATGCAAACCTGAGTCGAGCTTCAGCCCTTTGCTGGTCTTGAACTCGCCACCTTATGGTTTTGAGTGAGTGTAGTAAAATGGTTTGAGTGTTGGACTATGATTCTGGAGACGAGAGTTAGATTCCCAGCTCATCCAAGAAACCCACTGGGGAACTTTGGGAAAGTCGCATGCTCTCAGCCTCAGGAGAAGGCAATGGCAAACATCCTTTGAACAGATCTTCCCCCCCCCCCCCCCCCCAAAAAATAGGTTTGTCTCAGGGTCGCTATGCCGGAAACAACTTGAACAAATACAGCAATATTAATGTCTATAAAATCTGGGTCCTGGTTGGAAAAGATGTGAAATCAGAAATACAGAAAGATGGGGTTGTATATGGAGAAATAATATGTATAAATTGTCAGTTAACCCATTAATACAGGGTTTGGGGGATGTTTTGTTTTGTTTTGGTATTATGAAAGTACTGGTCTGCATGTGTTCATCTAATCACTGTGCCTTTGTGAGATGTATGTATACATCTGTACACATGGCAGGGGTTTAGACTAAATAGCCCATGTGGTCCCTTCCAATTCAATTATTCTGATTCTATGATTTATCTAATTAATACTCATTTATAATAGAATACTTTTCCTTGTTTAGTATTTTAAGAGGTATTTCAAATATAAAGACTGCAGTCCAATAAACATAACCTAGAAGTCCTGTTTATTTCAGTATTATTATCCCATTATTTCTCAGTAGTTGTATTTCTGACTAGGTACAGAATTATATTGTTAATGATATTTTATAACTGTTTAATAAACTGCTATTGTAAATGTAACCATGCACTGAACTCCATCCACAGTTTAACCAATAACTGAAAAGGTACAAATTATTAAAGACCATTAAAATAATTTCTTGAGCCAAATTCTATTAGCATGGAAGAACAGAAAATCACTTGTATCGGCACCATATTTAGCCCTTTCATAACACAGAAAGTTTTAATGTTTTAATGCATAAGATTTGACTGACTGAGCCACATGGCCTTGAGAAAAGCTCCTTCACACCCCACATCTTACTCAGTATAGAAAGCACACAGCAAAAAAGTCACAGATGCAACAATTCCATATTCTGATAACCAATTTAGAAAGAATATATTCTTGGGAACAGAAGCCCTGCTGGCTTACAAAAAGGTTGCCATGAGCAGCCCTCTATTCATCCTGAAAAGGAACCAAGGATTCTCTCCCACATTGAGAACAGGACACATAGCAGGTCTTTCTTTGGACAGATGCAGAGATTTTTAGGCCCAGTCCTCAGGAGAAAAGATGGTCTGGTGGAACTGAAAGCATCCACAATCTCCTCTTTCTCATCTCCTCTTCCTCCTTTCTTTTTGCCAGCCAAATGTATTTTTTTCCATCTCTATGCAGGGAATAAAAGTATGGCAGTGACTGCAGGTGCTTCTGGAAACCATGTCCCATGAGGAAGGCTTAGGGAACTGGGTATGTTTAGTTTGAGGAATGGAAGGCTAAGGGGTGAAATGATAACCATTTAAATATTTTAAATATTTTTAAAATATTTCATATAGAGCAAGCTTGTTTTCTGCTGATCCAGAGACTAGGACCCAGAGCAATGGATTCAAGCTTCAGGAAAAGAGATTCCATTAGGGAGAACTTCCTGACATTAAGAGCTGTTTCACAGTCCTGCAAGTGGTAAAGATGGCTGCCACCAACTCAACATAGCTTTTGTTTCCAGGACAAAAATTCAAAAAGATCAAGTGAAGGAAAAAGTAATGTTAGTATTAAACAAAATGATCCTAATGCTTAACCAGTATAATATTGCTTAATTACTTGAGCTTTGTGACTATGGGTTGAAACAAACAGCTGTGAAGGAGTGGCTTCATGCTGCCCCTTTGAACGCCAGATCGGGGACACAGCAACTGCACACTGTTGCCCTGATGTGGCTATTTGCCAGTTCAACAAGAGTGGAAGAATGCCGCTCTTTTTTGAGCTGCAAAAGCTGCAGCTGAAGCTTTTCTGCACTCCTGTGGTGTGCAGTGTATGAATGCTGTGCAGCCAGGGTGCTGAGAAGCCAGCCCATGTGTGGGCAGGCAGGTGGCTTCTGGGTGACATCTGGGCACGTCAGGGCATGCGTCATGTGTATGCCACACCCCTACGCCGCCCACAAAGCAGCTTTTAGTGCTCGTCTGTACCAGTCCTATAACACCTGAATGATAATAAAAACACCTCAGTGAAAATTGGTGAAAACTGGTTTCTGAAATGTTGCATGAGACTGAATGTGATACATGATCAGTGAAAGTGGGGAAAAGAAACCCATACTGTTTCAAGAAAAACTGGATGGAAACCCATAAATATGCAGGTATATAAAGAATCTGAAAGTCTCAAATATTCATAAGTTTTTTAAAAATCACCTGGAGGGACCATGTGTCAAAAGAACACTTACATGCTGTGTGTTTCCCAGTACTGGAGAGTTGCAGTTATAGGCACAACAATTCTAGCAGAGAGCGGAACTTTCTCACTGGTGATTTAGCTTTGAAACTAGTTTGCAGACCACATCATTAGAATTCTGCCAGCAGTTCAGCCTCAAAGTGGAATGAATGAAAACACAAACAGATTTCAAGGGAGGAGAGAGTATGTTCCAACCTGTTTCATATACTTCCCATGGTACCCCAGCCTGTGAGAGGTTTTTACAACCAGGCAATATTTCACAGAATTCAGCTACAAACTTGTTCTGCAGCTACAATTCCATGCCTCTCCTCTTCTTCTCCTCTCTCCTCCTCAATGGGTGTGGCACTTTTCCACCTTCCCAAACATGGGATGAAGATTAATATCTAGTGGAATCTAGTGTTGCCAAAATGAAAACTGGAGAGTCTAATGTTTGTTTAGAAAGGGGAATTTCAAAAAGTGACTCCTTGTTTTGTTGCATGACAAGCAACAACTGCTGAAATTTCTTCTTTTACATAGTCATTAAAGGTACAGGATCCCAGTTCAATTTTCAGTCTGGTAACCCTATAGTAACAGTGGCAACCACAGCAAGTCTATCAGTCTCTGTATGTTACAAAAAAAAAGGACGCAATGTGTGGGATCTAGACCTAGAGCAGCCAACAAAAAGCCTGTAGGAACACAGCTGGGAAATGTTTGCTATAGCACAGGCAATTTTTCTCCTTCCCTTTCCCATAATGACTTTGTTCCTAGAATCCTTAGGACCAAGGCATTCAGAAGACACCCAACTGTGACCACCTTACCAGAACCAACACTGCTGCCCCTTTCCCTCTTCCCCGGCACCTTTAAGCAGCAGCTGCTGCAGCTGTCATCATCCCAATCAGCAGGAGAAATAGAACAGAAGAGAGATGTGCAGAAGGGAGACAACACTGCTTAGGTGTTTAGGATGGCAGAAGTGGAAAGGGGGACTTGCCTGTTTGAGGAGGGGAGAGTTACAATCATTGCTTGTGCTTTCTCTTTTGTATTATAAACATCCCCCTTCCCTCCCCAGAAAATCAAGGCTAGGGACAGAGTGGTTCAATCTCTCTGTTTTCTCAGTGGCTTGCTCCAAGTTATTCTCTCTCAGCCTTACTCATATTAGATGGAAACCCCACTCTAATTCAGTAGGACATGCCCCATATTACAAAAAGGGAAGGGAAGCAAGTAAAACGGAGAAATTCCTACCATCAGGATGCTTTTTTTTTTTTTTTTTTTTAGTTTCTGCAGCCTCCCTACCACCACCACCATGGCCATCCAGTGGCTGGTATAGAGAGAGTGTGTGTGGTGACTGGAGAGGTACCTGGTTATGTCATCATAGTCAGATGCAAACTGATGATATCACCCATTGATATCAATTCCAGAGATCTCAGCATACGAGGTAATCATTCTGTCCTTAGCCTTATGGCACAGTATGCCACCTCCTCCTACTCTCCACCAGCCCCTAAAAGGCCATAGGGGAAGCTACAATGGCTAAATAATGAGACCTGGGGGCTTTGGTTACTGCAGAGGAAGAGAATATCAACCTCCAAAACAAAGATATATGCAGTCATATGCTGATCTTACCCTTATATATGTCATAACAATAATGTCAGTGTGTTTACTCTGTTTTCATTAGAGGAAAGCAGTAGACCATTGCCCTTTGTGGAAGAGAATTCCTGTGAATATTGCTCCTTCTAAAACAGGGATGGCCAACTATGGCTAGACTAGGGGGCTAGTGCAAGTTGTTGTTGTTGTTGTTTCTTGTTTCTCAAATCTTTTTAAAATGTTTATTTTGATTATACTAGGTGGCTATTCTTGTAAAATCCAAATTTTGGCCATAATGTGGTTTAAGGTTCTCTAAGTGCCCATTTTTATCTTACACAATAACTGGCACTTCCTCTAGCATTATTTATCTTAACATTACATTTATATGGTGCGAGTTTGCTACTATAGTACAAAACAAATTAAATCACTCAAGTACGTTGGGCAATATATTGCCACATGGTCACAAAACTCTCAGACTAGATATCTCAAAGCAAATGAGGCAACAGACAAGAGATTTAGAGAAAGATTTAACTGTGAGAAAAAGCTAGTATAGATGGTGTATAATGGTTATGTCTAACCGTTCATGCCAGTGATGAACCAACAGTAGTGGTGCAACCTATCAAGTAACAGTACGTGAGGATTGCAATTTCTATAACTAGAAAAGTTATGTACTTTTTTTATTTTTACAGAAGTAGTCATCTCCATATGTTTTCACCTCAAACATGAATTCACAGAAAGCAAAATAAAGAGAGAATCTTTCAAAATATGAAAATTGCAATGGCTCTGAGGAAGGGAATTATTTGCAGCCAGAACTTTTACAAGAAACTTGGTAAACAGTAGCACCAATGTTTTATTCAAAGTACCTCATCCATTCACTGGAAGGCATTCTGAATAGATATCTTGTAAAACTAAGAACTACAAAACAATTTAACTTTTATTTTTGAAAATGATTATTTCAGATTCTATTTCTTAGATATCTGAATGGAATCTCAGAAAATAATATTGTTTCTGCTGTCCAATAAGCCTATATTGGGAAACCTTAGATTGTTTCCATTAATCTAAATCTGCAATGTAAGCATGCAACTCAAAAACAGGTACTATCACAGGTGATTTGACTATACAGGAACAACTTAGTTTTAATTAGTATATTAGGATTTATTATCTTTATTAATATGAGCTTTAAACTACTGAATGATACATCCCCCCCCCCTTTGCTACTTTGCTCATTACTGCTTCATGAGGCCTTTTGACTTGTTGAATTTCATCTTTATTTCATCCCATCAGAAATTTCCATTAAACATAGTTCACATCTACAAACAAAACCCAAACTCACATTGTTGACATGCAGAGAATGGTCATCATAGCAACAGAAAGACGTTTTCAAAAATGTTTAAAATAATCATCTTTTAAAAGGCATCTCAATTTTCTTGATTTTAATAAATGAAAATCCACTGTTTAAAAAAATAGAATCCCTATAGTAGAAATGTCAGACACATGATTTCCAGGTATCTGATAACCTGGAGTTACTTTGTAAAGATGAAGCTTAGGTGATTATAAAATCTCACCCTCAATAATCATGCTGGCAGTATACTCATCACTCTGTCATTCAGTATGAAATCTCTTCTCCTCTGCTGCTTTTAGTTCCATGAAACAGCGACTTGGGAAAGATTGTAATCATAGCTTAGTAGTGAATTGTGCATCAAATGTAACAGATCAGCACAAAAATGTAAAAACACTACACCAGCAGAACACCCTGAAGCAATTAATCAGAAAGCCCTAAGAGCACAGAAGCTGAGGCAGATGAAAGCTGAGTTAGTTAATTGGCTGGAAACTCCCAAAGATATTAGTTTCACTCAGAATTTTAAAAATGTCCAGCTCTCTAGAGAGCTCACTGCTTGCTGCCATTAAAGTTAAGAATGAGCTCCCATTCCACATTGTACAGTACAATTGGGAAGTTGTAATGAGAGCTATGTGGTTGCTATTGCCAAACACACTCATTTTTCATGCAAAAGGTGAGGATGTGCGGTAGAAAACAAGGTCAATAAAATCTTTATATAGAGTACGATGAAGCAATACTGGACTTGTAGAATATGTCACTAAGCTAATTGCGAGATTCTACAAATATTTCTAGGAAGTATTGCAAAAAAGGGAAAGGAAGAGAGAGTAAGTTATAGCTAAATGGTAAGTGGCATTAATAAAGGTGAAGAATGAAACATTTTAAAATATCTAACTCAGAAAGGCTTAATGAAAAGGCAAAACAAGCAAAATGCTAAAACATGAGTGCAGGTGAACAAAAAGGATAAGCAGAAAGGTCACAGTTAATGTCAAGGGAGAAAAAACACCTACATGCTAAGAGGTTACTGTTATTTTTTTTTTCAGAGAGTTACTGCTGAAGAAAGCACAGATACTGTTGAAGTTCTAAACACTCTCTATGGTTTCCACTTACAGAGAGGCAAACTGTATGCATTCAGCTTTAAGATGACCTCATGTATAAGTCAAGTTCAGGTTTTGGGCCCAAATTAAGGCTGTTGATATGATCCACGGATAAGTCAATGGTAAAATTTAGGAGCATGTAACCAAGGATGTAAAGGACAAAGCAAAGGAAAACAATGCCAAAGAACTTACAAAATTCTGGCAGGCATAATGGTTTGTGTTCACCCTAAAAGCTGGATGGATGAGGGGGGAACTATGGCAAATGGTGATTGTATGGTATGTGGGGAGCTACCAAACACAGGAAGGGCTAAGAAAATGCATACTTGTCAAAAAAGATGAAAAGGCAAAGCCAAGAAAATGGCAGCTACATTAGCAGCTATTATAGCCTTTAACTTTAATTTGATAACTTTGCCTATTTTAACCCAGAAAAACTGACAAACATACACAAATGTCTTATTCAAATCCCTCAAGTTCAGATTACTCTTAGTGCTCCTTTGAGGGGAATGCTAAAGAGCTGTCCATTGCCATTTTCCTGCCAAGGCATTCAAAGGAGCCAGAAGTGGCACCAGGTGGAGAGAGTAGAAGTGGTTGGTGCTTCTTTTAGGTGCTCCAGGTTTGGACGATGCTCTCTACTCAGAGAATGGGATAGATTTTTAATAAGATTTTACACTGACCCATAGATAAGTCGACCCGGGTTTTTGGGGGTCAATTTTTTTACTATAATTTCTAGACTTATACATGAGTATATGCAGTAAGCTTGCAGCCAAAATTTTAAATAGTTATTTTATTTACTTCAAGGTTATATTTAGGCTGCCTTTAAGGGTAGAATTGTTATGTTAAACTGTTTGTTGTACCTCAACTGAGTTATTAATGTTTTGAAATATCTACTTGGATTTAAAATAAAACAAAACCTATATTTATGTATATGTACTCTTTCAGTCTAAATACTTGCAGGTATGATTGTCAAGTCTCAGGGTATCTACTGAAGTTTCAGGGATTTGTTATGCTTCCCCAAGTTTCCAGGTGAGAGACAGGTCTCAGAACAAACAGAACAAAGGAGAAGAAAGTCTTGGATATTGTATTGTATGAGTGTTGGTTCCAAAGCTTCAGCGCCCATTTTGCCCCATTCCCAGCTGGCAACAAGGCTCACTATCTTGGTTTGAAAGTGTCTGTGTATGTTCTATGCCTCTGATGCATCAAAAAGTCAGTAATTAGGGGAAGGGCCCAGAAAGAGATATGGTGAGTAAGTGCTCTTGAGCCCTTTGTGCCATTTGGATCAAGTCTAGGAGTGGAGCACCAGCACTGCAACTTATGGGATATCTTGTTATACAAGTTATGGCAGCAATGACACAGAACCTGGTAAACAAATTCTCAAAGGACTAGCAGTGAGCCTTCCACAAGACCCAACAAGAGCAGAAGACATGGAAGAATCCTGTGTTGTATATACTGTAAAGAGTTGCCAGTTCAGGGTTGTCCCAGACCCTGAAGTTTCTAGGCCAAAACTTGTGAGCTAGGAATAGTCCCCAATGATGTCATTGAGTGTTGTGCATTAAGTGACAACCACAGTTGCTCACAGCAGGTCATTTAAACATACATATGCACACAGAGAGAGGGGGGGACATAAGTTTATGTTTGGAAATCAAGACAGAAATCCAAATATGAAATGGGGGGGGGGGGTAATTTTTCTCACCTACTTAGAGATGAGATAAAAGGATGTTTTATTTAATCTACTTGCTTCTAGGCAGAACGTAGATGCAGAGCAGAGGGTGAGTTCTGGCACTACAGTTGGAATAGAGGGAAGGAGGAAGCTAAGTAAATAAATCTTCTGGAGAGTCTATTGAGGCAACAAATCAATGCTCTACTTGTTACCAAATTTGCTTTGAAGCCCATCTCAACAGTAAGCTGACCCAGAGGCTGTTCCAGTGTGACTTGCTGGCCCTTACTATCCCCTCTCTCTGAATTACAAGCCAGGATGTGGATACAGAGTAGAGCAGTGATGCATTCAAGTCTTTTTGTCAAAGTCTCAAGTCAAGTCTCAAGTCCTTGCAAGATGCTTTCAAGTGAAGTCTCAAGTCCATCAGCCAACTTTAACAGAAAAAAAGGTGGTGATAGTGGTGGTGTTGTGTGTGGATAGATTTCAAAAACTAGAAAATTAAGATGTACACAAATTTAAGTAAAAAATGTTGGAGAGGAACAGCAAATGTGTTAGGCAACGGGCTTGAGGCAGAAGGGTCCCACTAAAGCTTTTCAAACGGTTACAAGACTTCCCCAACATGCACCTGGTACAGGGTGCTAAGCAGACCTCAATCTCCACCTCAGATCCATTGCCTAACACTTTTGCTGTTTCTGATAAACTTAGACTAGCAAGTTGGTTCCTAAAATATACAAGTCTTGAGTTAAGTCAAGTCAAGGCATCATTTATTGCCAAGTGAAGTCCAAATCAAGTCACTGAAGCAATGAGTCTGACTTGAGACTGAGTCAAACAAGTCTTTACTAGTTCAGCCCCTGAAAATAAGAGTGAGGGGTGCTATGAGTGCACTCTAAAAACATCTAAGGCCTGTCACAAAGAGGGGATGCAGGTTTGTTCTCTGTTGCCCCAGAGGGTAGGACCAGGTCTAATGTTTGAACTTACAGGAGGATAAATTTTGATTGAATATTAGAAGGAACCTCGTCACAGCAAGAATGGTTCAACAATGGAACCAATTATCTGGAGAGGTGGTCGGTTTCTTTCTCTGGACAACTCCAAAAAGAGGCTGAGCAGCTACCTTCTGGGGATGCCTTACCTGGATTTCCTGCATTGAGCAGGGAGTTGGATTTGATGGCATATAGGGACCATGACTCTATGGGCCTTTATGGCCTTTGAGCTCCGGATTGGGGCCAGGGCAGCCTCACCGGCTGCTCCAGAGGCCCCAAGCCACCGCTTCCCTAGGCCACAGAGAAGCGGCAAACTGCCGTTTCTCTGTGGCCTGAAGCATGGTGCAGCAGGCGCCCTGGGTGCCAGCTGCACCCCGCCATCTGCAGTGCTCCTGGGGGGGATAAAGGGGCTGCCTTGGCAGCCCCTTTCCCCTCGGGGTCCTTGGCATGGCCATATGAAGGCCGCACCAAGGACAAGTGCCAAGAAGGAGCTCCGTTTTGGAGCTCCTTCTTGTGCCGCAGACAGGGTGCCATAGGCGCCCTCCTGCAGCGCAATGACATCAGGCACGTGCCACACCATCTAAACGCAGCGTGTGCCATGACATCATGGCAGCATGCCCGCATGGAAGGCGCCATTTCAAAATGGTGCCGCCCATACGTGCTAGGGCTGGGGAGCATGCAAATGCTGCACACTCCTCAGCCCTAATCACGGTGCAGGAACCGCCCTTTTGGGCCGTCTGTACCACATCTATGATTCTGTGATTTCATACTTATATTTCACATTATGTATTAGAATGCTTTCCAGATCTTGCAACAAGCTGATCTGAGATCAATTCCTTATATTCTGGTACTTTTTCAATCCAGCATTTCTTGCAAAACAGTATGAAATTATTTTCATTTTGCTTCAGCCTATCTATGCAGTCCAAAATGATTGCTTCATCACTAATTATGAAATGGATCTTTTGAGGCTACACATTTAAGCAGCATACTAAAACTACTGGCTACAGACGAAAGAATCATGCTGCCAGCACTTTCAGTTATGATGCTCAAAGGGGTAAGGGGAAAATATACTATGAGCAAAACATATGACACAAATAACTGATGACCAGCACAGTAAATAAATGAGATGTTATCTTACTAGCCAATAAAGTCTGATCATATAACTAACACAAGTAAATTATAATCTGAAATTACAGATTTTTAAAAACTTAAATAAATGTTATGTATAATTATAGTATGTATAAAATTATACATGTTAAGCATACCTTTATTTTTATTTAAAACATGTACTTTTTGGTAAAAAGAGCTTTTTTAAAAAAAAAAACAATCAAGATGTTACCTGTAGTGGGTTATATGTAAAACTGGATTCTGAATCTTTCCCATACTAGTCCTCTGCAGAGTTTTGACATGTAATCTCCATTGAATGACATCTCCAAAGTTGTCATAAGGGGACAAAAGAAAATCAAGGCAGGGTGAACTGCCCTTATTGACAGTCCCAAAATATAAGTTACATGTGGAGATCTTAATCAGATGTGTAGTCAGGCTTCAGTTGTTAAATACAGCTATACTAGCCCCACATCACAGTTCAAACTGATGATACTGAATAAATGTTTAAATCCCCTCTGGTGTCTTTTTTTCTTGGTTCAAACTGCCCCCTTAACAAACTGCTATTACCATCCCTCCACTGGTGACAAATAAGATCTGGGTAGGCAACCCAGACAAGGAAAAAGGCACAGTTCAAGCATCCATTTTTGAACACTGCTGCCTTAATCCAATTTTGGAGAGGGGGAAGGCTGCAACTGCTTCATGTACATTTAAAAGCTGTGGGAAATGTTATCGCTGATGCCCTGAAGTCACATATAGTTCACAACCTTAGTCATGCTGCTCTAGATCTGGCTCGCTTGGCTTGCCCAAATGCTGCAGTCTTCTGTTTATGATCTATAGCTGCAGGAGGAGACCTAGTATGTTATAAGGCTGTTGCAGCAGCTTTTCTTTCTATAGATTTTTATTGTGTATTCCAAAGCTTTCTTCTCTTCACATTACTAGCTATATGAAAACAACAGAAACTGCAAAGGCTTTGTCTTTTGTATCACCCATTAAAAAGCATATCTGTGTAGCCACACACATGATTTTCCCCTCTACTTGTTCACATAATTTATTCATCCCAAGAGGAAACAGTGCATCTGCTATTTGTTTGTGACTGCTAGCTTAAGTAATATAGGAACAGGTGCTCATTTCCAATTAAAAGAGAATAAAACATGAAAACCAAGGAAATATGCAGCCTCTGAACAATGTAGACAATTTCATACATCGCTTTGGCAGGATGAAGACAATCCTTCTATCCTTCAGCCACTTATTATTGAGTCATTAAACCAATGCAGCAGGCAAAGTGGAGAAAGAACAAGAGACAAGAGGGAGGGGGAGACAGGTTGTGCAAAAGAGAGATGTATATCAACTGCTTTTATCGGTAAACATTTTATGAAATTATTCTGAAAGAAATGTGGACCTCAAAATATCCCCAAAGACCCTCTAAGGGCCAAGTAAGACCCCAAAACATGCCCCCATGCCCCATAGAGGGTGTTTGGTGGCAAAAAATACATATTTTCTTTACAATATCAGGTACAGCCCTCCAGGGTTTCATGGAAAGATAATTTCCACACTCCTTTACTACACTTCTTTATGATACATGCTGGTTACCTCTATCCCACCATTATTTGCCATACTTCCTCTGTATCACCACTACAGCTGCTGGTACAGGAAGTAACCACATGTCCCAAATATCACACATGGCTATTCCTTTTTTTCATTACCACCAAAAACACAGAGGCTTGCTCAATCATGCAGAAGCAGTTTTCTGAAGGTTACTGTAGTATGTTGTTGTATACTTTCAAGTAATCTCCAACTTATGGTGATCCTATCATAGCATTTTCTTGGTAAGATTTATTCCATGGAGGTTTGCCATTGCTTCCCTCTGAAGCTGAGATAGTATGACTTACTCAACGCCACCCAGCAGGCTTCCAAGCATGAGTGGGAATTCAAATCCTGGTCTACTGAGTCCCTATTACCCAGCACTCAAACTATACATTTCACTTAAATTAGACCTATGGTCTAGAGTGACCACAGCAGTTTCAAAAAGACTTGTTTCACCAGTGATTCCAGGTAAGAAGCTTGATCAAAACTGTTAATCTTGGTCCTTCTCCATTTTGAAGAGCAGAAGCATTATATTTTTCCAAAGTAGGATCATTTGTTTTAACCCTATGGAATAAGTTGACACTTGGGAACCAGGTCAGATTCACCATTTTGCAATCCCATCTCATATTTGTTTCCACTTATAGGTTTCTTTGTGACAAATCTGCACATTTGTTGAAGGGACTTTAGTTTGATGGATATTGTGGAGGTGCCTTCCCATGTTAGACAGAATGTATATATAACAGTACACTCTAGAAATGGCATGCCCTTCACCCTCTGACATGGTATTATTACTATTATTATTATTATTATTATTGACATACTAACCTCTGACATAGAAAACACTGAACTCCAAAGAAGTTGCACTCTTGGTGACATGGTGCCAGTTTTCTTCTCTTAGCGCCTATTCCACAGTCTTCAGGGAGGTATGTGAGGATCTCTTTGCTGCCCTTTCTTTTGGCAAACCTTTGTGCAGGATTGGGTACACATTGCTGAGAACCATGAGCAGTGGTACCACAGAGCCCCATCTCATCTACAGCTACAGGTAGCGGGGATTTGCAAAATTTGGACAGAGGGTCCTCTTGGAGATCTCAGTATCAGCTAATGTGGATGCACGAAGAGCTCTCTGAAGGTAAGTCTTGACACCTAAGTATATTATATTGGTTTTTGTATTTTGTAGGTTGCACCTATAGGGATTATACAGTATCTTCCTGACATACTACCCACCTCTTCCCTTTAATAACCTTCAAAAATAATAAGCAAAAGCTATTTTAATATTTTAAATTGTATTTTATTCTTTTATTATTAAAGTGTGACTGCTTTTAATGCTGAAAATAGTTTAATTCTATTTTAGTGCTCTCTTTTTCTATATTCTTAATTGTCTTATTCTTCTAAATGTTAAGCTGTTTTGAATCCCAATTTTGGAAGAAATAGAGGATATAAATAAATATAATAAATAATATTAATTAATTAATTATTTAATTAAGGGTCAGACCATTATTACAAAGAAAAAACAGAAATTTTGGGAGCATATGCATATGCCTCTCAGCCCAAGGCTTGCAATTCACAATATTTTTCAAGTTCTTTTCTTTTATTCCTTTATGGCTGCCCCAATGTATACAATCATATGTTGTCAGATAGGAGAAGAGTGGACACATCATAATGCTAAACATTTCTTCTTTTTATTGGAACACATAAACATGCTACAGTATCTGTGTTGGATGAATTGCAGCTCTTTGCAGACACCCATAGTTTAGGAGCTGCTGATGGAAAAACAAGTATAGAACAGCCAACAGATAAGTTTTATTCTGTGGAATTAACTTCAAATCCATTTTATTGTGAATTTTATTGCATTTATATCTTGCCTTTCCTCTAACTCAGGGCAAACATACATTATTTACCTTGTTCATTTTATCCCCACAAACTGTGCGGCAGTTTAGGCTAAATAATTGTAACTAGCTCATATTAACAATATCTTTTCCTAGTTTTCAGTGCATCCTGTTTTCCACTACCATCCTCTTTCAAGTGAAAGAGCTGTACAGCTAATGGGTAGTATCTCCTACAGAGTACACTTGAAGTTGTTCTTGGGCTTTCTCCCCACAACGTTGCACAAGTGCACTCAAGCACTTGAATTCAAGTCACTAATTTATTTAAAAGAGATTTTTACACTGTCCTTTACCATCTGATCCCATATTGGTTTGCAATGTATTAACCAACCATAAAATACAATAGATAATATTATCCATAAAACAACAAATCTTCTAAATACAGGGCAATTCAAAAAGAATGGTGCAAAACTGAAGGCCCATAGCTTTACCTTTGCACTATACTTTTTGAATAACCCTGTATTATTTTGTGCACAATCATCCAAGCAAGACCCAAAACATTTATCTTGAAAAACTTCTGAATTCTCCATACAAGCCTGCTGATTATTCATAGGAGACACTGATCCTGCTGTTAACATGGTAGGTAAGTCCCTTTAAGTTCACTGATCCATACTATCAGGTAAGTGTATATAATAATAATATAATAATAATATTTATTTATACCTCTTCAGTCCTAAAGGCTATCCGAGTGGCTTACAATTATTATTTTTAATTAGACGGTTCCCTGCCCTCAGGCTTACATAGTAAAAAGACACCACACAAAAGGAAAAGGGACTGCAGCCAAGTGTGTATACAGTGGTCCCCCGGTTTACGAATCCCCCGGGTTACGAAAACCCCGGGATCCGAAACCGGAGGGACCGCTACAGTATCCCCCGGGATCCGAAAGATCCCCGGGATACAAAATAAAAAAACCGTGTGGCCCCTTTAAATCGGCCGCGCGGTCCGTTGCGAATAGCGGTCCCCCGGGAAACGAAAGCTTCCGGGTTACGAAGGTAATCCCGGAACGGATTACCTTCGTAACCCGGGGGACGACTGTATATATATATATATATATATATATATAGGACTGCAGCCAAGTGTATACAGAACTACCAATAAAGCATATATATGTTAATTCATATAACATCCACCTAAAACTTCCAGCTATTCAGCATGGTCAAAGTTCAGTTAATTATTTATTAAGTTATATAGTCACTCAATTTAAAAATTAAAGGAAGTCTGTGAGGGTGTGTGCACCACACAAAGCAAAATTGTAGCTACTTATCCAATACCAAGCAAAAGAGACAGGCTCATTTAAGTACAGAGAAAAATTGAGGAATCATGATCAAGAATGTACTACTATCTATTCTATAAAATCTATGAGACTCTATAAGGGAAAAATTGTTCACATAAAAATAGAGAAGCAAATGTTTTTTTCAAATGAAGTTTGGGTATTAAAGGACTAAAGAAGAAGTAAAAACAAAAAAATTAACAAACTATATTGCAAGAAACTGTAAAAGCTGTATCTGTTTTAAAATGTTTATAAAGCAAGCACTGAAATGCTCAAAAGGCTAGTGCAAGTGAAATAGCCAGGAGCAACTACAAAAACAAGTTCAAAGCAAGAGATCCCTTTGCTCAAAAGTAAGGCAAATACGCTGATAGGGATCCCTAAAGCTGCTGAATGAGAAAAAAATCTGTTAAACTTAAGGAAAACGAAGGGAAGGGAAGGGACTTTAGTAATGAGATGTAGTTTGATTTAGGTCCACAGGCATCTCTGTCCAACCTCACACACATATCACTGGTTTCGAATTCATCCTTTTCTTTCTCTCCACAACTTCTGAAGGACACTGAGGGACAGTAACCTGGAAAGACACTTTTCCATTGTTCTCAGAGACAGATTTTTTTTAAACATCTTCTCAAGGGCAATGTGAAGTTCTTAAGGGCCACACAGAGCATCTGGCCATGAAAGTAGCACATTTTATGTCTTCTTTAAACCAATAAATTGCCTCATAGTTCTATCAAGGTTTGTTTACTACAGTAACCATCTAACTTTCTTCTCACTCATTTCAGAATCCAGAAGTTCAGGGAAAAAGAAACTTCTCAAGACAGATAGTCCTGCTGAGAATCAAACCATACACCAGGCTTTTCTCTTCACCAAAGGTCTTCCATCATTCCGTTACACATATCCAATAGGCCTCAGTAAATCTGAACTATTTTTATTCCACATAAAAACCCTGAACTATAGTTCCAAAGTTTTCCTTTGAATTGCATTCATAATAGCTACAAATAGAAATTGACTATTCAATTGTCAAGTAATTGCCATTCATAAGTCATTGTTGCCTTCCATCAAGTCGACTTTGACTTATGGTTATGGTCATGTAATGTGTTCCCATACTGATCATAGACCATCCCCACTCTTGATTTCACTTTCCCTTTGACTTCTCAGAACTTGTGGATGCAGTCTCTTCTACTTCCTTTTTGCTATCATAACCTATTTCTCTGCATTGGTTACTATTATAGTAACTCTCCTTGTCACTGCACAAAAGTTGTTGAATGATTGTGTTCAGGGTTCTGACTCTATTTCTGTCACCTTTAACTTTTGCTTCTCTTCTGCTTTAAGAGTTTAGTCTGTCTTCCATTGAGGCTTCTCTCTCTTTTTGGCTACAGGTAGTGTCTTTTTGCATTTGTCCCCTGAAAACGTCCCTGCCTTCAGGCCAGAGTCAATTAAGCTTAACAGTGCATATCTATTTTTCACATTATCTTTAAATTCTACGGGGATGTACTTCAGGTTGTATTTTGTCATGATGGTTCATTTACTGTTCTTCTTTAGCTTTACTGTAGTTTTTGATATTAATAGTTTATAGTCTGTGCCACACTCTACTCCTGATCTTGTTCTTGCTGAGCAAATGGAGTTTCTCTAACTTCTGTTTCCAATTATGTAGTCTATTTGATTTCTGTATTGGCCATTGGGTGGTCATTGGATTGCTTGAAGAATGTGCTGACAATGAACAGGTTGGCCTTGCAAAATTCAGTCAGTCGGTCGATCTCCTGTTTCACATCTTGATTAGAATCCAAATTTTCCTACAATCTTTGGTTCTGCTCTGTTTCTTACTTTTGCATTCCATCCTCCTATGATTAACATGTCCTGTTTTGGTGTAAGATCAATTTCCTTCTGGAGTCCAGCACACAATCTTTCAGTTTCTACTTCTTCTGCCTCTTTCTGTGTATGAGCTTCAAGTTACCTCTTGGCTTATGTCAGCCTCATGAATTTCATAGGGTTTTCTTAGGCAAGGAATGTTCAGAGGTGGGTTTTTTTCTCTCATTCCTTCTTCTGACTCTGTAGGTGAAACATAAACTTGTACTATGGTTATATTGATGGGTTTTCCCTGAAGTATTTTTTTTAATTATTTGGTCTATACTTTGGATTATGTCCTTTGCTTGCTTTTACCACATCTCTCATTGCTATTAATGCCAGCCCTTTTCTTCTTAGATTTTCATTTCCTGATAAAAACATTGTTTTACATCTGACTCAGAATGTCCCATTCCTGCCCATTTTAGCTCACTCACCCCGAGTACTGCAAAGTTTATAAGTTCCATTTCTTGTTTTACTGTATCTAGCTTCCTCTGATTCATGCTTCTTACCTTCCATGTTTCTATAATATGTTTTGTGCAGTTTTGGAATTTCCTTTCTCCTCCAAGCATGTCAACAGCTGAATGTCCTTTTGGCTTGAGTCCAAGTGCATCATTAAGCACAGTGTTAATCATACTTGTCCTCTTTTCTTTCCCAGTAGTTCATTGAATGCCTTCAGACCTGGGAGTTTCATCTTTTGACATTATCTCATTTCATTTTGGATTGTCTCATTTTAGGGTTTTTGTGGCCCCTCCTTACTTGTCTGAACTTCTTTCTCCTCACACTCCTTCTCGTACCCTCCGTTCTAGTAGTCAAGGTCTCCTGTCCCAGCCGAGGATTTCCACTGCCCCATCCCGGATTCGTCCCTTCTCACTTGCTGCCCCTCACTCCTGGAACCTTCTTCCCCCACATGTGTGCCTCATCACTTCCCTAACCAGGTTCAAAACTGAATTAAAGACTATATTATTTAGGGAAGCTTTCCCAGGACTGTGCCATCCACCCCAGGATGCCTCCTTTTAACTTTTTATTAAGAAGCCATGCCCTCCCTCCAGTCCATCTGCCTTGGTCCTGGCCCCAGAGGGAGAGAAGAACCACCGGACCTCACCCCCTTTCCCATCACCTTCCCCTCTTCCTTTTGTGTTGTCTCTTTTAGACTGTAAGCCTGAGGGCAGGAATCCGTCTAATTTAAGATTGTATGTACAGCACTGTGTAAATTTACAGCGCTATATAAATAAAGGTTAATAATTAATAATAATAATAATAATAATAATAATAGATCTTCAAAAAGAGGTTTACTGGTGCTTCCCTCTGTGTAGTAACTAACAGGCATTAGCTATAGTGCCTCTGCTGTTGTCTTTGCAAGATCCTCTGCTAGTGCCACCCTCCTCTACTGCTGCTGACCAGTAGCTGTTTGTAGTGCAGAAACACACCTAGTCCAAAACTATAAGCACAGGTTTTGCATACCCACAGATTGTCCTGATTTGGCAGAGGCAGTCCCAATTAATCTGTTGTCATCCAACATTTTCTGCTACATTTAAAATGCCCCCGTTTCTCTCTCCTCCTCCCCTTTGTCCTCAGCTTACTTCAGATGCTGCAAATTGGGTTGAAAATGCAAAAGTAATTTGCAATTCAATTAACTTAGTAAAGGTAAGTGGAGACGGGGGGGGGGGTGAACCTTGATTTTCCCTGTAGACTCAGCAAAAGCAAACTGCTGCAGCTTTACCTAGCTTGTCTGTTCTTCCTGATTAATAGCATTTGCCTTCTTGACTGCACTATGATGTGGTCTGACCATATGTGTCCCGGTTTTCATCTGTGAAATGCTGCAGATAGTATCCTTATGCCAAGGAGCCTAAATACCCTAAAGACACCAGATTCTGACTGATCTTGGAAGCTAAGCAGGGTCAGCCCTGGTTAGTACTTGGATGGGAGACTTCCAATGAATACAGGTGCTGTAGACCATATTTCAGAGGAAGGAATTGGTAGAACTACCTCTCGGTATTTCTTGCCTAAGAAAACCCTATGAAATTCATGGGGTTGACATAAGTCACCAAGTGACTTGAAGGCACACACACATACCTGTGCCAGCACTATCTTTGTGCATCAAATATGACTAAAATGAATCTTTGCCCAATACTTTACTTTCGCTTGTTACTTCCTTTCACTTCCTCTTTTTTCTTTCTCTCAAAGGCCTTAGAACCCCAGATTTGCTTAGCCCCAATCCTTGTTGTTCCCCCTAGAAACCTAAATTTAGCCTATTTATATTGACATCTGCCATGCATAATGATGGCCTGCTTTGCATAGTCTTTGTCTTAAACTGCTAGGGTTCACTACAAGTTAATTTTTGTACACAGTACAATGTGTTATTTTTGTATTCCTGGACATTACAGTCCTCTCTCCATTCTCTCGGTCTTTGGACCTACATCCCTCACTTATGCATGAGGGATGAACAGAGGGAGTATGAAAGGTGTGCGTGCCTGCACGCCCACATGCGCCCACAACTATATTCAAACCAATGGGGCTTGAATATAGGTGAAACTCTGTTTTTGCGAGGGAGTCCGGAACGGATCCCCCATGAAAAAGGAGAGGCAACAAAAGGAGAGGCAGAAGTAACATGGAAAGCATAGAAACTCGCCACAAAAAAGCAGAGAAGCTTGAACATTTTTAGGCAAACTTTTTATTCTAAGAAAGTAAAGATATGCACATATAAAATGGAACAGATCAGATAAGCCTTGAATAAACAAAAACATCTGGAATCTTCTAGAGACTATATCTTCAAAATCACATTAAAATAAGTTTTTCCCCCCCGACAGTCTTCACTTTCTAATAATTGACATTCTGATGGTGAAATTTATAGATCAGTGCTTTTGAAAAACATGTGGGGGAAGAGAGTAATAAGGCTTATCTGCTCTCCCCTTTTCTCTTTTTGCTATTCACACATGCTCAGTAAGGGATTCCAAAGGCAGCTACTGTTTATTTTGCCTATTGTAAGCAGGTATACATGACAATAGTTGGGTCAGATAGTCCTGTTTCTTCCTCACTCAAGCTTTATTGCATTGTTTACTATAGCAATGTTCCTTCACCATCCTCCCAATGCTGATGCTGAGGATGGGGGGGGGGGGGCATAAAAAAGACTTGGAAAAAACACAACTTTTTCAGAAGCTTTCTCAGCTGAGTTATGCCTGTATTAAAGTCTGATCTATGGCTTTATACCCTATTCCTTTGATTGTGTGCTTAACTGGCTTAGTATGAATAGCTTTATTTGTTATATGAGGTACTTAAGATCATGTAAGAAGTGGTATAATTTGTAAATGCAGAGCTCTTGTATAAAAGCCATTCTTCAACAAAGGATCACTCCTATATTCTTTATGATTCTGTGTTACACAATTATTCCCATAATCAACACAACTGGTGAAAGTGCGATTCACAGAGGCAAAGATGGGGTACTGTTAAGATGTGCTAGTGCCAAGGACAAAAGATCATTTATACATGTGTATCTCATAAGGTTTACAAGTTTGCATATGTCTCTGGAGATGACACTTGAGAACTCTGAGCCCAGTTAATATAGCAGTAGCCCAAGCATCAGTAAAATGTTCCCTCTCCCACTGCATGATTAGTCAAGTTGACACTGAGGAAGTTTGGTTACCTGTCTTGGGATAACCAGTCACTAGATGGAGTTAATCAAATGTCAAAGGGCGCATTCTGACACTTGGCCACCTCCTTTCTTAGCAATCAAAAACTAAAGCTCCTAACATATGAAGTAATTTAAAGAAACATGTTACAATTCTGACACGGTCAGTTCCTCCTTAAAGCAAGGGTCATTTTACACTAACTGATGCAAGATGTAATATCTCTTGTTGTAACATTGGGGCTTTTTACATTGGCAAGAAAGTGTGACCTGAAGTCGCCTTTATCTTAATGCTTAGCAGCTACATAGCAAGCCCCAGGTGTGCATTAAAAAAGTGCAGAGCTGCTACACTGAGGGGTGTGGGAACGACTTATCTGAGGTCTTTTTTGTGGCTCAGCAGTTACATGGGAAGCTGTCAGAACGCTACAAATACAGGCGGAGCTGCTACATGGGCAGCAATAAACGCGGCTTTAAACTGCGATTTTAATTTTTTTTTTCCTTGCCGGCTGCGAATTGCACTGTTGCGCTGTTCGTGCTGCCGCGAACAGCGCTATTGCGATGGTCGAGACTTGAACTGCGCTATTGCGATGGTCGAGGCTTGAACTGCACTATTGCGATGGTCGAGGCTTGAATTGCGCTATTGCGAGGGTCGAGGCTTGAACTGCGCTAGCTTGAACTGCGCTATTGCGCTGTTTGCGGCTGCGAATTGCGCAGTTTTAAATGATTTAAAGGGGGTTTGGGAGCTTTAAAAAACTGCGCGGTTAAACCCCAGCTTTTACAGCTGGAGGGCATAGAACGTTTTAATTAGGAGTGAAGTCCACACCACGCATGCTCCCAACCCACGATCCATTCTGATTCGCACCTGCAGCGCAGCCTTTAAATGGGCGCCTTAAGGAAACAGAGCCCCATTTAACTGCGCAATGGCATCTTAGCGTTTTGATGTACTAGCGCTATAATGCACTTTTTAAAAAAGTAGTGGGGCAACCGAACTACTTTTTAAAGGCGCGTTTTTCCCCTTAAAACGCCAAAATGGCGTTTTCATGGCACACTTTCCCATTTTCTAATGTAAAAGCTGGGTTTTCAAGCAGCCTTCATGACACCTCTTTTTGCCAATGTAAAACGGACCATTGTTGATTTTCTGACTCTATTCTAGGTTCCCATTTAATATATAAAAGGGTTGGAAAAATCATTTATATTCAGCTGAAAAGTTCGGTTACTCAATTTGACTCACAAATAAGTCATGTCTTCAGAGCACAGAACCTACTGCAAAAGGTTTAACAATTTATGCATTTTGCTGATTGAAGATGTTTATCAATTATTTTGCTTTTCTGAGACTTTCAGGTTGTCAGGTCCCTCAGCCATGGAGGTCTTTTGACCTACCTTTTCTCTACTATCTAGATATGGTCTGGGCTTGACAGAATTTATATTGCAATCAAAAAACAACTTTAACAGAGGGAAATAAAATTACATAAGTAATCAGCAACAGCTTCAAGGATTTGTCCATCAGTCTCTTGTCTTCCTCTGATATTGTATAGCCACACTGTAAGTTGCATGAATAAAATAAAGGTTGATGGGGCATAGGCAAAAGAGGCCAGGGTGGCAAATGGAAGTACAGCACAAGAATCCCACTAAACAATAATTGCAAGACTTACAGAGACCTCGTTAACTTAGAAGTGATTATACTTTGGGCATTATATGAGACAATATAATTCACTGGAAAAGTTGGTAATGCTTGGTAAAATGTTAGGGAGTAGGAAAAGAGGAAGACCCCATTACAGTTGGATTGACAGGGAAGCCACAGCCCTGAGTTTGCAAGACCTTGGCAGAGTGGCACAGGGTGTTTAGAAGTCTCTTGTTCATAAGGTCACTATTACGTCAAAACCAATTTGACAACACATATTTACAACAACTAAACAAGGCAGACTCACTTTCTCACCCATGTACTTTTCATCAGGGCACGGGAAATATTAGTGAAAGTTTAAACTACCCAGAGAGGCATTCTTCATAAACAACTATACCCTATCAGACATAAATCTGATTACCACATTTGTGTTTCTTAATCTGGCAAATTGAAACTCTAGCATTAAATATCTTTACCATGTGACCACGTTTAAGACTAAAAATGTCAACACAAATAAGGTGTTTATATTTGAATACTTCAATTCATAAGTTAATTGATTGTAATTGCAGAACACAAGGGGTGCTTTAAAATTTAAGTCAAGAAAAAGATTCAGATGTTAGGCCTTCTTCTGGTAAATTATGGACAAGCAATAATATGGAATGTGTAGTTTATGCACAATTAACTATATATTCATAAGTGTATAAAGACATATTCTATTATTCATATTCTGTAACTATATATAAGAATTCCTAAATATTTTTCACCATCTCACATTCCCCTTGCCAGCATTTCTTCAGTTCCTACAGTGCGAACCAAGCGAGTTTTGTACTCTTCTTTTCCATAGTTCCCAAGCAGCCAAACTGATCCCCAAAGTAAGAGAGTTTCTACTTCTTTTGTCTTAGGCACCAGTAAACTGACCCATTTTATTCTAAGACAGACACTGATTTCCTCTCACACTGAAACCAGCATTTGTTTTGAGGAAACTGCATCACAGTGCCCTCACTAATCCAAAAATACAAGAAGAATTACAAAAGTCATTTCTTTCTTTTATTTTTTTTTAAAAACAAATCTAAATCTCCCAAAGCTGATTTATTCACTTCCCTGTCTGTTAACTCCAAAACTGTATTAAACCAAACAAGTATTCATTGTGAATCATGATAACTACTAGTACAGAGAGAAAGGAATACTGTACACATAAAAATGAAACATAATCATAATTATACTTTACTTTGATTTCTTGGCAAATTCTGAAACTACTTCCTAGCATGCTAGCCTGTTGAAAGGGGCAGACAGTATCTATCTTTCACTAAAAATGGGTGGGGGGAGGAAAGAATGCCCATTGCATTTATTTATTTATTACAGTATTTATACCCCACCCTTCAGCCTTAAAAGCTATCAGAGCGGCTATGTCCATTCGAGATCTGAGTTTCTTTGTAGGTTTACTTTGCAATAGTAGGGTCACTACCTTTGTGTCACCAGGTGCAGAGGGGCTGCTGGGGAAGGCAGTGGCCTGCTGCCTCACTCACCTGTCTCCCCTCCCTAGCTTCCCACCACCTTGCCAGATCTTGTAAGAGCTGCCAGCAGTGGCAGATTCCCCTGCCCCTTCATCCATCCTGCTGCCTCACGTATTGTCTGGGCAGTGGAAAGGGGGCTGGGGCTGGGTGCAACAGCAACACCACACACACATCCCCTGAAGCAAGAGAGAGCCCGAACTGGGTATACTATCACCCTTCCTCTAGGGTGTCATCTGATGGTGTCCACACATCCCACACCCCCTCCCATGGACACCATGGCTTTGTAAGCCAAACATAAGCCAATTAGCTAAACAAAGAATGAAGCCAATGGTATAGGTTCCTTCCTTTACTGCCTGCCTAAAGTTGTAAACCAGGAAGGTGGTGTGCTATCTTATAGACTGTGAATTTGGGCTGTGCTCAGTTTGGTGTATCATAAGTTGTGCAGGCCTAATTTAAACCAAAATCATGTGCTCCCCTTGCATTTCTGTTTCAGTTATGTGATCAGTTATAAAGTATAACTTGTTTTAGAGGGCACAGTTTAACAATCGTCTATTTAAAGGCTGTGCAGTCACTCATTTAAGTGTAAAGGATCATAAGAAATGAGAGCAAGGGCCTTGAAGTTGCCTATGCAAAATTAGTAACTTGACAACAGACTGAGCAGTCTCACACGTATCTCACTGTAGTCTTGCCCACTATGATGACATATGTTGTGTTTTTATATAAATTTTAATAATTATTTCTTAATTAGCAGCTCTATTTATAAACTTGTTACAGGCCTTCAGGTGATTTCCAACTTATAGTGACCCTAAGGCAAACCTATCAAATGGCAAGATTTGTTCAGAGGAGGTTTCCCTTTGCTTTCCTTTCAGGCTGAGAGAGTGTGACTTCCCCAAGGACACCCATTAGATTTCTATGAACAAGCAGGGATCCAAACTCTGGTATCCCAGCGTCTTCATGCAATACTCAGCCCACTACACCACACTAGCTCTCTCTGAAATTCCATAAAATGCATGCCTTTTAGATGATGTGTTGTCTCTTTATTTGCCCAGAGGTGAGCAAAGATGTCTCATCATTCATTCCTAAGAAATTTTCATTATAATTCACTGTATCATCAGAAGACATGACTCTCTAGAAAAGACAATGCTTGGCAAGATGGAAGGCAGCAGGAAAAGGGGAAGACCACACTACAGATGGATAGACTCATTCAGAGAAGCTATAGTCCTGGTTTGTAAGACTTGTGCAGGGCTGTTGACAACAAGGTGACTTGGAGATCTCTCATTCTTATGGTGCTATAAGTCAAAGTTGACCTGTCAGCCATTAACAACAACAAGCAGCCACCTTATTGGCAATGCTCTTTCATCATTATCAGATGCCAGATACCAGAGTACCATTGTGCTAGCATCTCTCCTTTGCTATGGACAAGTGGACATATCAGACATCTTGCTAAGTGAAAAACATTTCCTTTCATAATCAGTTAAAGGGAAACTGAGGTGAATTCTCAGGTAAGGACAAACTAAATAGGTAAACATTAAAGCCTAGAGTTTTTTAATTTTTTAAAAAATATATTTTTTTGACTGGCAGGGACATATGCATGTGGGCAGAGGGGTGACTGATACTATTTACAATGGTATGTGCACCTGGGCCACACGCACAGGGTCAAGCCCCTGTCAAGCCTATGGGGCTTGAATAAGCACAAGCCTCCATTTTCTTGGGGGGGTGGAGTCCGGAACAGATCCCCTGCAAAATCAGAGGGCCACTGTATACTATTTCTTAGTATGCTTTGCACAGATTTTACACGTAGTTTTCCTACATTATTTCAATGTGTTTGTTTGTTTGGTTGGTTGGTTGGTTTTTGTATAGTTTTGTTTTTTGCTCAGATAAGATGCTGAAAAAACTAAAATATTTCAGAATACTAGTCTCACTTCCCAATCTTCCATTTCCAGTGATACACAAAATCTGAGCAATAAAGCATCTTGCGGAAAATTGAATGCAGTATTAGAAAATTTATTACAGTAAAATATAGTGTATGCTGTAATACTTCATCTGATGAAACAAGCCATACTTTAACAAAGCTCTAATACATTTGTGAGTTTTTCAGATGCCACAAGACGGCTGATTTACTGCAACAAAATATGAAGGCACCTGAATTGTGAGAATCGTTATAATCAATCCAAATTCACAGGAGAGTTTCATCCCTATGCACACTTGATAGTAACACTGATACAATAAAGTATTGGAACATGAGTGTAAAAGAGCATAGAAATATACGAGTTCTACAAGAGCATTTTCCAGCCTGGTGTTCTCTCACATGTATTGGAGTACACATCTGGAAGGCATGAGTTTTCCATGGCTGTTTTATGCTCTATGGGTTTCCTTCTTTCTGTCACCCCAGCCCAAGGCTCTGCAAAAAAGATGCTGGCTTTACAGATCCTTTCCCCTTTATGCAAAGTTGGTGCAAATATTAGACTGACTGTGTTTATTATTTGCACAATGCTCCTCTCATAGACTGTACACACACATAAGTAAGCAGGTTGTTTACAAAACACACTGAAAAGGGCAAAACACAACAGGGGTGACCCAAGACATTTTGATATCTGATGGAAACAAGATAATCTATGCTTTTCACTCTATGTACAAAAGCTGGTTGGGGTGGCAGCTGTATCTTTCTTCAATACTGAGGATGACATATTCTCCACTTCTGCTCCAGATGGCAACAGGACAGGCAGCACAGCACACCACTCTCTCTCCTGCAGTGCACTTCAGCCAATGCTCCTCTCAGCATCGGCCAGGTGAGGCAACTTCCTCGCAGTACCTAATATAGGACTTATCATGAAACACAGCTATATCAGAAAGTTTTGCTCTTCAAAGCAAGACTTGTAATCTTTTCCACACCCAACAAAATCCGACTCTCAGCAGTTTTCTCACAAACACAAATAGTATGTGGGCAATGCTAACACTGAACCAGGATCTATGCCAGGAGTCCCTGACCTCCTTCAAACATGACAGGCAAAGTAGTGACAAGAAAAAGGAATGACTCTAGTTTGCAATGGTCTATGACGCAGCTTGTTCCAGAACACCTACCATCTTAATTTTTGGTTTAAAAAAATTGAACAGCCTATAGATCAGATTATGAGTATCTCATTGTTCACATACTACCCAGTCTTTAACACACTCAAAGCAACACAGGTTATAATGTCAAGATCTCCAGGTAGGCTAGAAAACAATTCTGCCTGAGATCTCAGAAAGGCGCTGCCAGACATAGTTCACTAGAGTAGATGGACCAATTATCTGACTCAGTATAAAGGCATGTTCCTACATTTTTAAGTTTCCCAAGATGCCTTACCTCTCCCACCACTGATGTGGGGAGTTTCTGTTCAGATGATATCCTCTCTACTGCTGTCATAGGTCAATGAATGCTTCAATAAATAGGCAATGGATAGTGTTTGCCTCTTTCTGGTATCCTCATGAAACTGAAGGAGAGTGAATCACTTATATAAAGAACTAGCTCCACCCACAAGTCAGATTGTCAAATCAGAACTCAGTCATAAACCTTTTAAAAATGCTTGTTTGTCCTTTTTAAACATACCTTTTCCCACTAGCTGACAAGCAGTAGAACATGGCTACATGTTCATACATGCATGTCTAGGAAATGTATATTGTACATTGGCTACAGATAAATATCAATTGGAGCAAGACTTGTTCCTGACAAAAAGTTAGAGATCATCACACAAATATAAATTACAGTGTAATTCCAGTAAATGCTACACCATCTGGAATAGAGTACAGATATGTTTTCTATAGTGTTTCTGCAGAAGCAATATATGCACCGGAGCGACATTTCAGCCCAGTCTCCTTTCTGTTCCCTCCATAAACTAAAATAAGTGGAGCTGCGCTATAGCTGCAATCCTTTGCATGCTTATTTGGGAACAAGTTCTACTGCATAAGTATACAGTACATATAAGCTAGAAGAGAGATGCAGTTTAGTGCCATTTTACTGAATTGACAGTTATCACATAAATCCATGTTTATATCCAAAACCAATGTGTAATTACTTACATTAATTTACTGGGATAAGGTATGCATAAGAGTGCAACCTATATATGAAAATTATTCATTTATCTTTTATCTTTATTTTTATACAAATCCAAACCCATGGCTGATTATCTGCCAGAGTCACTGCCTTGTCATTTGATCTTATAGTCTACATAAATATATATGTTTACATACACCCCATAATTTTGTTTCACTGAGTTTGTTTTATAAAGACAACACTGAAATTTGTGGCATCTAAAAGGTTAAGTCTGAAGCACCTTAATAACTAATTTTATTATGGCATAAGCTTCGGTGGACTATGAAGTGGGCGGTAGTCCACAAAGGCTAATGCCATAATAAAATTAATTCATCTTTTATGTGACAAAAGGCTCTTTTGTTGACTTTCCTGCAACAGACAAACATAGCTATTCCTTCATAAACTGCTTTATAAATGTTGCTGTCTACTTCCTGGACCTACAGCAGATCCACTGTCTGGAACTACAGCAGATCACAAATCCAAAGGAAACAAAAATAAATCCATAATATGCTATGTTAGGTAGCACACACGTTTCTTATCAGCACTTTTGGCTACTTTGATGTTATACTGAGATTAACAAATAACAATCAATACAAAGATACTACATAAAGCAATGTTTTGGACAGTGATGCTGATTTATTTCAACATTCAGACCTATTCGCCAAGATTTGATTGGGTGGCATTGCTATTTTGTTTGCCTGGTAGCAATCCTGGCCTTTTAATAATGGCTCAGTCCATGAATTCAGCACGTTAAACTTTCCTCTAGCACTGAGATGTAGTATGTATCAGATACCATTGTTAAAAGACATGGAGGCTTTTATTGTTGTGTCCCTTCAAATCATTTATGACTTATAGAAACCCTAAGACAAGCCTATCATGGGGTTTTCTGGGCATGATTTGTTCAGAGAGTGGTTGCCTTTTTCTTCCCCTGAGGCTGAGGCTGAGGGAGTATTACTTGCCCAAGGGGAGAGTGACTGGCGCAAATAGGTTTCCATGCCTAAGAAGGAATCTGAAGCCGGTCTCTACAGTCATAGTCCAAAGCTCAAGCCACAACACCATGCTGGCTGTCAGTTAAAATGCACAGGAAGGATGTCATATTGAAGAGGGAGCAAGCTTGTTTTCTGCTGCTCCAGAGAACAGGACCCGGAACAATGGATGCAGGGTACAGGAAAAGAGATTCCACCTCAACATTAGGAGGAACGTCCCGACAGTAAGGGCTGTTCGACAGTAGAACACACTCCCTCGGAGTGTGATGGAGTCTCCTTCCTCAGAGGTCTTTAAGCAGAGGCTGGATGGCCATCTGTCAGGGATGCTTTGACTGGGAGTTCCTGCATGGCAGGGGGTTGGACTGGATGGCCCTTGTGGTCTCTTCCAACTCTATCATTCTATGATGCTTAGACATGACAGGCAAATATGAAGCTGATCCTATGATGCAATGGCTAAGGAAGACGTTTCCAGCTGTGTGCCTTCCCCATATATTTGTAGACTGAACGGGGGATTATGGGACCTATATGGCACCATCTTAAGGAACGCATAGAGGCAGACAAGTGAATTTCTGTGGTCTATTTGTCAATCTGTTCCAGCAATATCCTTCTGTATATTTAGCCAGGAGGACTCATTACCATTCACTGTTAAAGTAAAGCTACTAGCCTTTCATTTTGGTTTACAAGTCATCATTAGGACGCCTTGTCGAATCAAGTTCCCGCTATGTGTTGAAAAAAAAGGAACTCAGGACCAGTATTTCTAGAAGACCACTTCAAGACTGTCATTTCCCACAGACGATCAATCTTTATGACGTTGTGCTTTGGTGCAACTGCCATCCACAATTTAGCCGGATTTACACACGCTCTTATTTAGTAAGATAAACAGTGTTTTATAGTAACGTATATAAGGAACGTAATGCTTCCTGCCTTTCGGCTGTTGCACTGCCGTTATCTTTTACGGTGTTTTAGATTACATCATTCGGCACAATGTTCCTTCCCTAGCAATGTGCCAATGATGTGCGTGCAAAAGGCACTATATTTCGATCCAGGGAAGGAGCTGGTCCACGTTAAAAACAGTTTGTGCATTTCTTCCTATGGTCTTTTACGTACAAAGCACCGCTGTCTTCTGCGGCACAGAGTTGTGAAGCTGTCTTCACAAAGGAAGACCACTGCATTATAAAGCCTGAGACTCGTTCCCATGAGCATGCAGCAAACTTCATTCTTACTCTTATTACTGTTATTAGGCTTTATTTACAGAGCGCTGTAGAGTTACACGTCTGGGATGGCAGAGGGACAAGAAAACAACGGATCGCTATGGCTGCATCCACAATGGAGAGAGAACCCGGTTTCATCCCGCTTGAACTCTTTGTCTCATCAATGGCTATGGAATTCTGGGAGTTGGAGTATGTTGTGGGGCCCAGAGCGGAGCGGAGCTCCGCTCTGGGCCCCACAACATACTCCAACTCCCAGAATTCCATAGCCATTGATGAGACAAAGAGTTCAAGCGGGATGAAACCGGGTTATCCCTCCAAAAGCCATCCAGGGAAAGCAAGCGTTGCCTCTTACGTGCTCCAACTTGTCCTTCCTTCGGAGCCAGACGCTGGCGCTGTAGTCCTGCTGCTTGACGGCGCTGTAGAAGCCTCCGCCGGGGCCCGAGAGTCGGGAGAGTCCGGGCGAAGGCTCCCGGCTCCGGCCGCTGCTGCTCTTCTTCAAGCGGAGCTGCTCGAAAGGCTGCGGGCGGCGCGAGGAAGAGGAGGAGAAGGAGGGAGCCCCCGCCGCCGCCGGGCCCAGCCACTCCGCCCGGCCCTCCATCCCCCGGGCATGGCAAGGGAAAGAGAAGGGAAGGGAGGGAAGGAGGGAGGAGGAGAAGAAGAAAGGGAAAGAAGGGAGGAGATGAGAACTAGGGGAGGAAGGAAAAGAGGGGGGGAAGGAGGGAGGAAAGAGAGGAGAGAGGAGAAGCTAGGAGGGAGAGGGAAAGAAGGAAAGAAGGGGAAAGGAGAGGAAGAGAGGGAAGGGAGGAAAGAATGAAAGAAAGAAAGGGTGTGGAGAGGAGAACAAAGAACCAGGGGAGGGTGGAGGGGGGGGCAAGGGATATAATGTGAGGGAGACCCCAAGGAGGGAAAGGGAGAGTGGGTTGCCTGCGCCGCGCTGCAGTCTGTCGGAAAGGACCCAAAGCAGGGCTCCTTGCGGCACTGGCTGCTGGTGCTGATGGTGGCAGCAGTAGCCCCTCAATAGAAGCAAGCAGCAGACTAGGGACCCCCGGAGGAGGAGGAGGAGGAGGAGGAGGAGGACCCCAGGCAGGGAAAGAAAGAAGGAAGGGAGGAAGGGCAGGAGGAGGACTGGAGAATCTCCCTCCCGCCGCCTGGACAGGGATGCCGCCCGCCCGCCCGCCTCTGCCAGTGGCTGCAGGTTGGTGCAGTGGAAGAAGGGCTGCTGCCTCTGCCTGCCTCACACAACCACACACTCATTACACACACACACCACACACCACACACCACACTCCTCCCCTCAGCACCAGGGCTTCCCCAAGGAAGGAAGGAAGGAAAAAGAGAAAAGAAAACTTCTCCAAATGGTCCAAAGTGTCAGGGACAACAAGAGAAGCTCTCTCAGTTGCTGAGAATGATAAGGGGAGTTTTGTTTTCTTACTTGGGAGATAACCCGGTTTCATATCGCTTTAACTCTTTGTCTGACTCACTGCTATGGAATTCTGGGAGTTGGAGTATGTTGTGGGGCCCAGAGCGGAGCTCCGCTCCGCTCTGGGCCCCACAACATACTCCAACTCCCAGAATTCCATAGGAATTGATGAGACAAAGTGTTAAAGCGGGATGAAACCGAGTTATCTCTCCAGTGTGAGTGTAGCAATGCAGTCTGACACAGCTTCAATCCGGCAGCACCTGCCCTCTTTGTCCAAAAAAAAACCCTACAAACCCCTGTCGAACTACAAATCCCAAGTTTCCACTAGAGGGCAAAAGTGGTCCCAAACTGCATTATTACTACAGTGTGGATGGAGCCAGAGCCCTCCCTTTGAGTCCCCAGATAAGGCTAAGCAGGAGGTCCCCAATGCTTGTCTTATTTGTCCTCAGCTCATAACAAGAACCAAACCTTTTGTCTTTTTTCCCCCTCAGGTTTCTGTCCTCTCAGAGAGCTGGGCATCTCAGAGCAATACTTTCTCCAGAAAAAGCGTACTTTCTGGGAAGAGGCCTCTTTCCCCTGGGCTTCCCATGCTATCAATCCTCTTCCCAATGTCTGGTTTTTCTCCTCCACCTGGGAATTCCTCTTATGAACTACCTGATGAAATGTTGTTTCCTTTTCCCACAGGGCCAGGCTGTTTCCATCAGTCAGAAAAAAATAAAATAAAAAGATGACTGAAGCTCAGAAGTGGCTCTGCAAATGGAAAGAAGGGGAGGCGAAGGTGCGGAAAGGCCTGCCATTGGCATCTGCTACATTGTTTTCCTTATGAACGTTGTTGAACTTCTCGTCTCGATCTGTCTCATGCCCTCATTGCTTCTTTGATTCCCTTTATTCTTTTTATCCTCACTTCCACATGATGTAATTCTTCCTGTTCTATATATTTTTAAAAAAACCATGTAAAGATCAAACAAGGATTTGAAGAAGACAGAAGACATTTTTTAAAAAAAAACCTGAAGAGTACACAATAGAAAACATTCTCAAAAGGCCATGTTGGTGTCAAAGTATTTTGAAATGATAGCTATAGTTTAAAAACTGTGAAACCTAAAAGATGGATTCTGATTCCCTCCCCCAAGGCCCAACAGTATCATTGGAGTTTATCAGACGACGGAAATTGGAAGTATAATCTAATGGCAATCCAAACACATTCATGGGGTTTCACGTTATTGCGTATTAAAGTATCTCACACAATTTCGGGCAAAAGGGAAGTCTTTCCGAACGCAATCATGGGTTTTACGTTATTGCGTATTAAAGCATCTCACACAATTTTGGGCAATGCGAAGTCATTTTCGGGTAATGGGAAGTCATTCTGAACACATCCTGAATGCAATTGGAATTCACGTAAATTCGCTCAACTAGTGAATTCGCGTGAATTCGAATTGGCTCCAATTGGCTCCATTCAAAATAAAGAGAAATTCCTCCCGTCTGATAAACTCCATTGTTCAAATTCAAACTGCTTCTCTTTACATTTCTTCCTTCAGTATTACCAGTTGTTTGTTTATGGGCATGAGACTGGGGAGGAAATCATTTTAGAGGGGGGAAACCCTAACAATGAAACAGAATAGATAATATAAAGCTATTCCAGAATTTTATTTAAAAGGTAGGTGTGTCAGCTAAAATTTACTACCAGAAATAAAAGCCATTATGTCACTGTAAAAGCCATTATGTCACTGTCACTATTAACATGTCTAATTAAGTTATCCTACCCTAGTGGTGAGTGTTCACCAAACTTTAGCAAAACCCTTTTTTTTTTTTTAATCTACAGCAATATCTCTTTCTCTATTGATGTCTATAAGACTGCAGCGGATTACTTTGATGAAATGCAGTCATTTCATCACATGGTTTAGAATGTAAATTTCAGACAAGAGATTGTACTGTGGATTTTTGTTATGAGAAGACCAGCTGAATGCTTAATTCCTATAGTGACTGATGTGTCTTGCAGGTAGAATCAACAAGCTGTCATCACACTAGGGCTAATTTTGCCATTAAAGAGAGATTAAAGAGCATTTAAAACAAATAAAGCAAAAATGGCGAGTAATTGTGCAAACGATTATCACGTGAAATTGCACAAATAAAGTGATATCGGAAATGCATTATCGCTGAAATGCACATTAATGCTTCTTTGTGACCACTTTAATGGTGGGTTTTGTGCGACATTGTGTGAAATCGTGTCGTGTAATTATGCAATTTTTCCAGGATATTCATGGCATAAACTCCCAATCTCCTTCCTGTGATAAACTCTGTGAACTTTGTGAACTCTGAGGCATGCATTTCTTGAACATCAGGAAAATATTTTCTAAAACTCATGAGTTTCAAAAGCATTTAATGACAACCATGGCCAAGATCCTGCATTGCCCAGCAATGTAGACTAGATCCTTCTAGTCTATCCATTCGAAACATCAGCCAAAGTTTCCCAGTTTCTATTATATATCCAATTGGTATCTTAGAAGTCATCTGTACTTGATGAAAAATCTTATATTGCTGGGTACCAATATGTAGGCAGCACCTTTACAATAGTAATAAACCAGCTACCAGTGAGAGCGGCAGCTGTAAGGTTGTGTAGTTGTGGGAACACAACCTGGTACCATCGAGCTGGCTGTAAGGCGTCGCCTTAGTGGGAGCAGGGTTATACTGTAGTCAACTACTTAGTTCAATAAACCTGGTACATACAAATTGGGAACCACAATCTAGTTATTTTAGAGCTATGTTACTGTATCTTAATTGTTATAGCTAGTTATTGTCTATTGTTAAGTGTAGTTTAATGGAAATGGGCCAGCAATCTGAGTTGTCTGGGGCAGAGAGACATATGACGATGGTACGGTGACATGTCATTACGGAGGAAGGAGAGATGTTTAACACCTATCTTACCTTCCAGTCACCCTGATATCCTTAGGAACTTGGAGACTGAACCAAGGCACTCACAAGATCTCACTTTGCTCCTGTGTAATGCCAGGTCAGTTAAAAATAAATCACACATAATTTATGATCTCCTCAAAGATGAGGAGACTGACCTGGCATGCTTCACAGAAACCTGGCTGGGGATAATAGTGACCCAATATGGCCTCAGGCTTTCCCAGCTGGGTACTATGTTAGGAATCAAGTGAGGGAAAGGCGGGGGGGGGGGGTGCCTGTTAATAAGATGTCAAATAGATTTTAAATTTCCTGGACTTTGCCCAGTTGCCACATGGCCAGAAGAGGAGGGGCAGCCTGCTAAAGATACCCTCCCCATACCATTTTAACTAAGGACAGAAACAACAAAATGCAGGCATCTTACTAACATTTCTAATTTTCCTCCTGTTTGGTATGTAACATCTTGCCTGATGAAGAAGCCAGTAGAGCTCTGAAAGCTTGCAACATGTATATTGTACTTTTCAGTTTGCCAGTAAAGGTATCATTGTTCGGTGGATTTTTAAATGCCCAACACAGCTACCCTCTGCATGTTTTCTGTTTTATATACAGTATATAATAAAACTGACAACTGATTTAAAATCACTGTCTGCCTTCCTGTTTTATCTGCTTAGGAACCAGATTTCCAATAATCTTTCCCTTTTGTTGCCAAACGTTCTGACACCAAGTCGGGCAGGAAGACTGCTTGAAAAGGACTACATGATCAAAAGCCCTCATGAATGTTTCCTGATTTGTATGAGTGGAATCATATATTCTATTTAATTAATTTAGTTATTTTATAAACATTTATAACTTTAAAATGATTTTATAGTGTTTAATGTGGGGATTTCAAATTGTGTTTTACATTATTGTTAAGGCTGATTTTCTTTGGAAGCCACCTTGGGTCCCACTCTGGGAGAAAGGTGGTATACAAATGTAATAATGAAATGAAATAATTGATAGCTTCTTCCTACCTGTTGTATACAAGCCTCCCCAGCAGGATTTTATCTACAACAATACACATCCCTTCTAAACATTATTTCCCCCTCTTTCTTGCTTTTTAGGTTCATACATATTAAGTATTTTCTTGGGATATATTCTACAGTTGTGATCTACAATATATAAAGTAATTAAAAAAACAAATGGTAGGAGTTCCCTCACCACCTCTTTAAAGGCAGGTTTCTGCCATATGTATTCTTCATTGTATTACCTATGATTTTGAAGCAATTTTGTAGCATATAGATAAAATGTGCTGGAATTCTTGTTTCATTTATTCTCACAATAAGTTTCTTAAGTAAGATAGGCTGAGGGATGGTTTCCATCCTAGTGAATCCTATTGCTGAGTAAGAATTTGTACCAAGTTCTCTTGCATCCAAATCTGACATTTTTCTATCTATTTTCAAAAAGGAAGAGAAGCAAGACAGAACTCTCATTTTAGCCCGAAGGCAAAAGTTGAAGGCCATTAGTCCTGTGGTCAGAAAACCCTGTCATGCTGCAAAATGCTCGGATATATTTCTCTTGACAGATGAGAGCAAATTATGACAAAGTATATGAACTTTTTGCTGTACTGAATTTTACAAGGCTGGATTACACAGTCCCTGGTATGCTCTGGACAACCATGAGTCCATAACATCAACAGAGAATTTTACTTGCTGTTTTCTTTATGCTGAAAGTTTAACCAACTTGATAGTTCCACAAACATTCTTAAGCATTGCTGCTGCTATCACAAGTCTTAATTTTATTTCCTCGCAGCATAAGCTGTGCTGAAAAGTGTGCCAGACCACACACGCAAAATAATCCAGCCTGATTTGAGGTCCTATCCAATTCCCATGAAAATTGATCAGTTCAACAGCAGGTCACTCCTACCTGCTATTTGTAAAATTAGATTAAATTGTTGCTGCTTATTTCCCACACCACTTTCCAATAAGATTACATACCTCTGTTCATCAGAATCTCCTGCAGCTCTGTCCAGTTGCCTGTAGCAACAAATTCCCTATTGCATTTGATACCATTAACATAGAATGTATGTCATATATCAAAGCATAATTTATTTGACTGTACAGTGATGCACTCACTCATAATTTATCTTAGTTCACTCCATCCCCCTAAAACAAAGATTCATTGCCTTTTCTGTTAGGACTGCAAATACAGGAATACTACCTTCTGTGCTTACGAGTAATTAATTCATCCCATAGCCTTTTGAGAAGGGCTGAAGATTATGCCTGGCATCCTGTTAGTGGCATATACAGATGTAAGCTAACTTTTTGATTGCTGTAGAGGTTGATATTCCTTTTCTCCCTTCAAAACAACCAAACTCCTCCTCCCCCTGCAGCCCTTCTATAGAGCCACTAAAGCCTCCCTCCATGACCATTCCATGACTAGTATGGAGCAGAGGGATTGGAGAAGCATCTGGTTATGTCCCTATGGACAGATAAGAAAGGTAGCCAGACATGAAACTATTATAGAGACCTTCAGATGACCTTGACAAACCTCATCAGATGATGTAATTGCTTCACATCTGGAGAAAGGGACATGACCAGACACTTTTTTGATTCACCCCTCTCCACCTTTACCAGGAATAGAATGATAGTTCTGGATGACAGCCAGCATGGCGTAGTGGTTTGAGCATTACAATACAACTCTGGCATGGCAGGAGGTTGGACTGGATGGCCCTTGTGGTCTCTTCGAACTCTATGATTCTGGAAACGAGGGTTCAAATATCCACTTGGCCAGGGAAACCCACTAGGTGACCTTGGGCAAATCACACTCTCTGAAACACCCATCTAAACAAATCTTGCCAAGAAGACCCAGTGATGGACAGTGTTGCCTTAAGACAGAAAAGACTTGAAGGCATACAACAACAACAACAGCATAGTTCTGCATGAGGAACAACTACACTACACTGAACCATGCAAGACTGTGGCCAATGCCTTCTTGGACAATAAAACTGCATATCATGCCAGGATGGCAAATTTTGGGCATAAATCCAACACCAAAACATCTGCCATGCTGTACTTTACTCCCAGCAGAAGCAAAAGAAGTAGAGGAAATTGTTCAGCAGGGTGCAAAGTAGTTGTATTGCACATGGGAAGCCTAGAATATGTTCTCAGCAGTAGCATCTTCTTGCATGTGATTCCTTTCTCTAGAAAAAACTGGTATGGAAGTTGCACTGAATCCTCAACACTATCATTAAAAAATTAAATTACAATGGGTTGAAACAAGACTAAGTCATTTGAACCCTGTTTTCACTGAAATGAACGTGTCATGATCAATTTTTCTAATTGGCTTCAATGGTACCAAGGTCCAGTTAATTAAATCAGGACTGAACTAAATATTGAAATTTTACTTTTTTTTTCCAGGAATGAAATCTGGGAAACAATTTTCTAATTCTTTCCATCGCATTGTTGTCTTCACTTCTATTAGAGTCTGAGAAGTAAAACCAAGTGCATATGTCAGTCAAGGGAATGAAAGCCCTAATGCCAGAGTTGGGCACACCAATTGCATCCCTCCATTTTGTTATCTTTTCTTGTAATCTGCTCCATTTTGTCTGCTCTATCAGAATCACAGTTTGTGCCTAACATGTAAAGCTGTTATAGAAAAGGGTTTAGACTGTAAGCCTGAGGGCAGGGAACCGTCTAAATATAAGATTGTATGTACAGCACTGTACAAATTTACAGCACTATATAAATAAAGGTTAATAATAATAATAATAATTGTTCAGAAACTGTTAACTATGCAATTTTTTCTATTACAGAGACAACTATTTGAATATGGACTTTAGCCTTCTCAGCTGTGTGGAACAGCAGCTGTTTTCTCCATATCTTTCCATAGGATCTTCTTTCTTGCTCCCAAGGACTGATCATCCTTCACTTATGGTGTCTACCATAACTCATTACTTCAGAAATTAGGTATCCCACTTTCATTATTGTCCAGAGCTCAAACCTCTACAACGTCACTTTTCACATTCACTTCATAAAAGATCTGGATCTGTCTCCCCAATATAATGGTAGTTAAAGAAAATGGATATATTGTACCTTTATGGGAAACTTTAAAAGAATTGTGTATACACAACACATACACACATGCACAGATATACACAAAATTCAAATAAAATAGTAACATTTTAAATTACAAAATAACTTCACTCAGCTTATCTACAAACTACTATTGCCAACAAAAATGGAGGGTACTTGGATATTTAAATATCAACAACCCATATGCCATATCCCTACGTCAGGCTGGAACTATACTGCAGAATTAATGCAGTTTAACATTGCTTTCACTGCCATGGCACAATGCTATGGAATTCTGGGAGCTTCATATTTTGCGAGAAATTTACCCTTCCCTGTCAGTGAAATCTATGCCAGACAAAACTATAAATCCCAGGATTGCATAGGATCATGGGACCATGACAGTTAAAATGTCAAACTGCATTAATTCTGCATCATGTCAAAAACCTATTATCCAGAGCAGAAAAATCAGAATTTTAAGACAGAGGAGAAATCTGTGGTCTATTTTACCCATTACACAGAATGATAGACTGAGGTGACAGAATCCAGAACTGGAAGCAGGGTTAAAGTTTACACTTTTAGATAGCAAGTAGGGCTATACAATAAATTCAAATTCTCATTAAAAATATGAGTTTTTGACTTCTCTTGGTGTAGTGAACCTCATGTGTCAGGCTATCCTATACCTTTAGCCATGAAATGCCACGAGGATAATGATTTTTCAGGGAAGAGGTGTTCAAAAGCGTGATGGCCCTATCTGTAGTTAGTGGCAATTCCCAGATTCCACCAATCAGAATCTACGACTTTATTCTGTGTGAAGGGTAGAAAGGATCTAAGTGGCAGACACATCTGCTCTGAAAAGGAATATGATCTCTGTTTATATACATATATCTCTAGTGAAGTAATGGGATGAAGACAGTTATGTTTTAACCAAGTGAATAAGGCAGAATCCGTTTGGTCTATATATGTGGCCTGCAGTCTGTCTGAGATAATCAACTTCTCTGGGTTGCATCAAATACACATCCTCACTATTTACTAGTTTTGCAGTATCTATTTCACTCCTTTCTCTCTCCTCCCTGCCCAGACTGGTGTTATCTGATCAATGTAGCAACAGACAGAATGCATCTTCCCTTATTTTCTCTTTTGCCGGTTTTTTTCCACATCCACTGAGCTGTCTGCCAAAACCTGGGCTGAAAGAATAAGCAGTTAACCAAACAGCCTCTAACCTGACAGACCCTTTAAAAACAAAACACTATATCCATTATAATGAGATTTGGTGCATTCCACCTGAATTTAAATAATTATCTCACTAAAATAATGACTGCAAAACTACATATACATGCCTGCTCTAGTCCTGCTTCAGAGTGGGACTGCACATGATTCCCTTTGAGTAAAAAAGTAAGCTACATTATATATGTTTCCCATATTGTGTAGTTTGACCCTATGATGTTAACTTTAAAAAGGTCATGACAGGAAATAGAATCTCGTTCTTATCTCTGCAGCCACCTGTATCCTAAAAAGCATCTTTAGGGGATTAAGGGGGATATCTCAACCAGCGGCCTGGGGCTTGTGGCAGGTTGCTGGAAGAGGAGAAAATCTCTATCAGTCAGTTGCAGGAGAGAGGAGAAAAGGGGAGTCTTTCCTTCTGTGAATGTTCCTTAGATCCAACCCAATGTGGTTACTCAAGTAGTGCAAACTTTCAGGCAAAAGTTTAACTGGGATTATTTTTTCCCCTGGAAATTAAGATCAGTGGAGCTTTAGGGCATTTCTTAATATTGGGGATGATTTACAAGTATACAACCTGAGCATAGAGAGAGAAGCAGCATGGGACACCTACAAACAAATCCATGTCTCCATTTTCAGACCATCAAAAAGAGGGAGAGAGAGATCAGACATGCATGGAAGATGAAGAAAAAAACCTTCTTAGCACTCTTACTTCTTAGCATTCTTACTTAGCACACACATACCCTTTCTTTCAGTTTCTGAAAACGCCTCTATTCCCTCGCACACACATGCACGCACACTCTTAAATCATCCCCTTCCTTTTGTTGGACAGGTGGAATATGTCACCAACATGGTTCTCACTTTCCATGGGTATTTTTTGTTTCATTCCTAGTCATTCTGAGAGTTTGCCATTTTCTCAATAACAGATGTGGCTGGCATATTTGGCCAATGACTTTTACAGCATTTCATACATTTGGTGGGATGACTAAGGCAGTCTTCCTTTCAATGCTTTGAGACTATCTTTTTACCTCATCTGAAGACCCCCTTCGTTCTTGAGACTTGCCCCACTTCTATCCGTAATACGCTTTCCCTTAAATGAATTAGGGTTGGGGTCCCCAGTGTCCTCCTCTTATATCTTTGGTAGCATGATGTCTTTGAAGTTAATGTTATAAATTCACTCAGGACAATACTCTCTTGGAAACAAAATAGACATTAACTTTATCTACAGACATGGGTAAATTGTATCTTTTCAAGATTGTTTCACAGAACGTATGGTTACAGTAGTCACAGTACTTTAATAGATACAGTTACAAGTTATAGATACATCACTCTCTGGATGATGAAGGACACCTATAGTGGTTACAAAACAGGCCTTATTGTACCAACTTTTCTGTCTCCAAATTTCTTCATCATTCTTCGCTTCCTTCAAATACTGCACCTAGCTAATTTTGATTCATGTCACATTATCTAAACTGTTCTGTTCTTCCCCTCCTCAGCAGCACCCATCATTTGACACAAGTTGGACAAGTTGACCATGGTGGTATGGGAATTCTGGACATTGCAACATGAAAAGTAATGTTTCCAAATTTTGCCAACAAACTAAAATGTGCTCCAGTCATCTTCCAAGAATGTCCAGTCAGGAATACATTCAGTAGCATGTTAAATTAAGTATTCTTTCTGCTCACTCATCAATGTGTAATTGAAAAAGTCTGGGAGTCAGTTTTACCTCTGACACCTTTTAAATATTTTAACATGTCTAATCACATTTCCAATGACACCCTAGGAGTGAAGAATTCCCTACTGTCACTCTTTAAATTATTAAATCGGAACCAAGTATGAAAGTTTTATGCCAAGAATCCTCATCATGAGATTTCCATCTTGTGATTTTTCTGTCTCCTTGTTGCTGCAAGGTCCTTCCACCTAGAGTGTTCTCAATGGACACAGAAAAACAGATATATTGCACTACTAATGCTTCAATCTAAATCTAGAAGAGAAAGGGAAAACATTGCCTTTAATCATTGTACTCCCTGACTATACACTTACCACTAGTTGCAATGGCCTTCCCTTACTTGTCCAATTGTCCTGGTGGTGGCCAAAGAGAGGGTGCAAGGAGTGTAATGCACAAGGACCCACCAACTGACAAGAGCACCAGTGATCCCTGGAAATATGTTTCCCAGCACTTTTCTGTGCTTTGTGTCATCCACACAAACAAATCTCCTCCCTGTTGCCCACCCAGTATGAGGCAGGCAACATGAAGCAAATGAGTGACACAGAGAAGAAGGAGCAACTGCTGTGATTTCAGTCCAGCCCCATGTCATCTTTCTATCAAGGGGTTCCCGACAGACTTCTTCCACTATAGTGTGAGATCATAAGATCACATAAAGAGAAACCTTGGGAACTGGCAGGGATGGTGGTTGTGATATGCAACATTCCAGATGATAAAAGCCACCTTGCTTGCAAGAGAGAAAAGGAGATGAAGAGAGAGGTTTTTTTTGGGGGGGGGGTGTCCTTTTGACCTTCCCCCATCCCATTAGCTTCTGCTCAGTTAAGAAAGAAGTGTGACTTCAGCATTTGGCAAGCAAAAGTGCCTCTGCTAAAATAGTGTGAAATGAGCTATCATGCCCCTTAAAGGTCTGGGGACAGTTAAGAAGAAAAGTGCATCAATCCACGAGCTCTTTTTTGAGGGAGCTGCTTATATACCTATCTTCACATGAGGTCAAGGAAGTCCAATTCCAACTTCAAATGTACTGCCTCGATCAGCCTAGGGATTTTGAAGGAAAGGAAAAATAAAGGAGTGAATTTAGGCCCACACCCCATTTCTTTAGAAGGGAATATACTTTATCCTTCCTCTCTCCCAAAGTTGCATGGACAGATTAAAGAGGAGGGGAAACTGCCCCTTCATGTCACCCACAGTCATAAAAATTTCACAAAATGGGAGGGATATTCTATTAACTTTTCAGGATAAGAAATCCCATTTCTCCCATCCAGTCCTTCCTTTTAACTGAGAAAGAACCACCCTAGGCTGTCTTCTTGCACTATCCCAACCCTTTCCTCCAACTTGTTCCCCATTCCTTTCCATGCCTGTGCTTGGGAAAGACTGAAATTCTTATAATACATTCCTGGGAGTAAATGCCCTTGAACCTTCCACTACTGTGGCATTGTGACACAGGAATAGAAAGATAACTTTCCCTGTGCATATTATTGAGAAATCTAGCATTGGAAAGCGTATTGATTGCTTTCTATTTGAGAGCTTGACTCTCTAGAGTAATATTCTATTAGCATAAACAGCAGCTGAGAATGGAAGAGAAAGACACATTTTTGGATTAGATGGGTTTCATATATGTAAGATACATTAACACTGCAATCCCATGCATGTTTACTGAGAAAAAAGCACAACTGTTTTCAGTAAGACTCACTCCCAGGTAAATATAAATGCAGCATAAGTGCAAGGTCCCAAGACACCATTGGAATGCATTGGTTTCAGCAAAACAAATATTTATTGTCATTATTTATTTATTTAAAAATTATAACCCACCTTGTAGCCAAAGATCTCATCAAAATGTATAATAAAAATCAACCTCCAAATTATATCTTCCCATATTTCTTTGCATAGTTTAATTTCATTCCATTATCTCCTGGAGCCAAAGGAATTGCACATGATCCCTCACACTCATACACATTTATCCTCACAACAATGTTATGGAACAGCTTAAGCAGAGAAGCTGGGATTGTGTGTGTGTTTTAAAGCTGCTTTTGATTTCTGTTTTTCAAAATAAAGGTTTGGTTTAACTATGCTTTTACTTTTGTAATTAAGATTTTTTGATTGTATTGTGTTTTTAAAAGGCTGTATACTACCTTGATCCCATGCTGGGAGAAAGGTGGGATAATACGTATATACATACATACATACATACATGTGTGTGCTTGATGGAGGGGATTTGAATCTTATGTACAGTAGGCAGAAAGCATGTGGGGGGCAGTTTATGCAGTTTCCCTTCTTGATCTGAGAGAAAGCTATATCATTTTTGTCAGGGTCTGACAAATTCATATGAATTGTTGCCCTCCAAAATGCATATTAGTGCAAAATGCATATTTTAGGCCAAGCAAAGGGTGCAAAAATGTGACCAAGCTTTTGACATCTCCAGCTTGTTTTGTCAGGAAAGACACAAAGTAGTCTGACAAAGAAAGATCTATATTTTCTGGCAGGGTAATTTATAATAAAGGGGTATAAATTTTTGGAACCACCAAGGTGAGTACTAGCATAAAACAGACTTTCAGGACTAGCTGTTCTTTCAGTAGAAGATAAATAAGCATGTCAACTGGATGTTCCAAAAATCAGTTATGTATTTGCTTATCTCAAAATAGCAAGGAATGTTTGACTGAGGTTTAAGTTGAAAACTGGAAATTTTCATTACTGATCACAAGGTATATAACTGGACACAGGCATATATTCAAATTAAATCAAGACACCACCACCCCAAAAATCATTCTTTTTCACATGGGCTCACAGAAACAAGCAAACTGTTGCCACTCCTTGAAATGGCCAGTATCTACTCCCTTCCCCAGAGCAATCTATAGGTCGGCATTTGCTAGAATTTTTGTTTTTCATACTATAAGAAATTCTCTCATCTGAAACTGCAAATGAGCATGAATTGAAAATGGAAATTTTGCTCTAACAAAAGAAAAAGAAACACAAACTTGCACATAATGCAAGCAAAAAATTAGGGATGCAGAAAAGGATTTGGGGGAGCATATTGTGAATAGTATTAAGGCCAACTATAATAAATTAGTCAAATACAAAAGAAGTAGAAAATGGGCTATGGCAAGTATAGAGTTTGTGGTACCTTCCAGATTTTTTTTCTTTTTTTTAAAAAAATAAAGTTATATTCAAAATTTTATGCAAAGCAAGTAATAAGGTTCTCAGACACACCTTAAGATACTCTGACATTACAACGAGGAAGAATAAGGAGATTAAAAAGAAATATATTTACTCATACATTTCAATAAAGGCAGAACAAAATTTAAATATAAGTCCATTTGTAGATGGTGTTACTATATCAGTCTTTCAAATCTTGGATCTAGCCATTGGATCACAGGTGGGCAAATGTTGTCTTTCTAATACTGAAGCCTTCTAGATATGGATGAACTACCATTCCCATCATTTTTTTTTTCCTATTGGTCAGGCTAGCTAGTTATGCTGGGAGCCCAGAAGTATCCAGAGACCTACAGATTTCCTACACTGGGGTTAGAACAGGAGTGGGCAATTGCAGAGAGGGTGGGGTCCAATTTTCTGCATCCCCTTGGCTGGTTACACCATCATACTTCAACATACTGGAAGCAATGTTTCTTTACTTTTAGCTTCCAATTTTTAATCTGGCTTCAGACTTATTTTCCAATTTGGATCAGCTTGGGGTGCTCTAGGAAGGTGGGAGGAAGAGGAGCTTTGGGAGGGGGGTCACCAGGGGACTTCAAGAGTTGTAACTTTGCCACCTCTGGGTTAGGGAGACAGTTGGGTTACTGATGGAAAGAAAGTTGAATTATCTGTGTCTGTCCTTACTCCTGAAGAGGTAGGGCATATGTCCATACCTGAACTAATATTTCCAATAATTAAGACTAAGCAACTGGAGTGACAAGAAATGGAGTGACAAGAGATGAAATTCCAGACCTTACTTATGAACTGAAAACAAATAACTGCACCTGAATTATATCCATCCCAGGATTTATAAAAAATGTGAAAATGCTGATATTCTTGGATGGGTAAATAGCTTAATGAAAACATCAACTCAGCATGCAGCAGCTATGAAGAAGGTAGATTTGATGTTGGGGATAATTAGAAAGGATTTTTAAAAGAAAAAAAGAAAATGCTGCTGCTATCATAATGCTTTTATACAAATTTATGGCACAATCACACTTTGTCATTATATTTTATTTAATCATTGTTTTTATATTCACCAGGGCTCCTAAAGCCATTGTACAATGAGATAGACAAAACATTTTAAAAACAGATATAAAACTATTGTAAAACCCATTTTTCAGACTAGTTAAAAAAACCAAATGCTTTTAGAAATAATACAGTTTGGGCTTTCTGCCAGAAGCTTGAGAGGGATGGAGGCTGTTTACGTTCTAAGGACAGGGCCACTTGTAATCTTATCTACAGTTTTGCTCCCCAAACCTCAACAGGGATATTGCAGAGGAGGAAAAGGCATAGAAAGGGGCAACCTAAATGATTAGGGATTCCTGGAAGGTTTACATCATTTAGTGCTTTTTAGCTTTAAAACAGATGAATGGCGAGAACATGACTGTAATGTACAGTATTATGCCTAGAGGGGAGAAAGTGCATAGGGACTTTGAAGGTGAATGGTGGCTGAAGGTGAATGGTGGGTGATTTGGGGAAGAAAGTAGAGAACACCTTTTCACACAAGAAGTCGTGGCCCTCATATCATTTAAACCATGTAGCACCAACTTGAGTATCTTATAAAGTTCTTGTATGTATGAGGTGCGATTAAGACTACATTGTACTGAAGAAATAATGCAGTTTGATGCCACTTTAACTGCCATAGTTCAGTGCAATGGAATTCTGGGATTTGTAGTTTTGTGAGATATTTAGCTTTCTCGGCCAGAGAGATCTGGTGCCACAACAAACAACAAATCCCAGGCTTTCATAACACTGACCTATGGCAGTTGAAGTGGCATCAAACTGGATTATTTCTGCAGTGCACGTGCAGCCTAAGGACCTAAGGGACAAGCTTGAAAGGCTACTTAAGGACTGCATTTCCCTATATGAGCCTACCCCAATTTTAAGATCTTTGAGGGTGGTCTTTCTCTCAGCCCCTCCACCATCTCAGGTACCTCTGGTGAGGACCCAGGAGAAGTCTTCTTGGTGGATGCTTCCAGGCTATGGAATTCTCTTCCAAGAAAGATTCAGTTGGCCCCCTCACTCTCTTTTTTATTGTTGGCAGGCAAAAAGACCTTCTTATTTATTATAAAGAAGAAGAAGAAGAAGAAGAAGAAGAAGAAGAAGAAGAAGAAGAAGAAGAAGAAGAAGAAGAACCTCTTATACATTTTAAACAAGGGTGAGGTGGTTTAAAATGCACAAGAGGTTTTAACGTGCACTTAAAATTATTGTTTTATAGTGGATTGTGCTTAGTCCTTTTTAATCTTTGCATTTCAGACTTCTCTAGCTGTATTGTTTTACTATATGACACAAGTTGCTTTGGGTCCCATGTGGGAGAAAAGCAAGATATAAAATAAATAAATAAACAAATAAATATTTTTTGAAAAAACTGGAAGTGGATATCTGTTTGCTAATTTTGTGTATTTATTTGTTAATGCAGACTATGCAGTTCCTGGAGGATCCCGTGCCTGAAATATCCACATCTGACTGAGGAAAAGGAAACAAAACAGTCTTTATTATCAGAGGTGGATAATGGCTCTGATAATGGTGAATCCATTCTGGGTGATTTTTTTAAAAGCTTGCCAAGGCACTAAATCCTATTCACAAAATAGATTTAGCACCTTGGACAGTCAGACATCCAAAAACAATTTCCTTTTCTCCAATAATTGTAAACCATTGTGGAGGAACATGCAGCCTTTGGTTTCTGAAACTCTCATAAATCACTCTAGAAACACTTTACAGTGTGAAAAGGCAGACTGTCCCCAGTGTTTATTGCTCTTGGGGTAACTTGGTGATTCATTGCCAATCATGAATGTTGTTGTTTTTGTTAACTGCTATCAAATGGACCTCGACTAATGTTGACCCTGAGTATGAGACATCTCCAAGCCCCACTGTCCTCCACTGCTCTGCTTAGGTCTTGCAAATTCAGGCTCATGACCTCCCTGATTGAGTTTATCCATCTAGCTTGTGGTCTTCCTCTCTTTCTACTGCCTTCTACTTTTCCTAGCATTATTGTGTTTTCCAATGAGTCGTGCCTTCTCATGATGTGGCCAAAGTATGACAGCCTCAGTTTAATCCTCTTTGCTTCCAGGGTGATTTCTAGCTCAATCTGTTCAAGGACCCATTTGTTTTGAAGGACCCATTTGTTCTCAAGGGTCCACAAATATCCCTGACCCCATTTTCACTCCCTCCTCATATTAGGCCCCATACTTACAGCACCTGCTTTGTGCTCGCATCCTGCTAGGATTCTGTTCCTATATGACAGTAGCATTATTCCTCTCCAATTCTGTCTACCACGCCAATATTTTTCACAAAATTTCAAATGCTTCTGGGGAGAGAAACACATATAACTATTTTAGGGGGTACCCTCTTTGTTAGAAAAAAAAGAGGGGGATAATACCGACATAATCCAAAGTGCTGGGTGTGATTCACTATGCAGCAAATAGTTAAATTTCTTTTCCAAACAATAGTAGTACAAGAAAAGCACTGGAAAACATAATATTTTTTTCCAGTCAAACAGCTGAAGTCAAGCTAAGCATAACAAGATGGAATTGTGCAAGCTGAAAAAGAACTACAGGATGCAATGTGCCATGGCCAAAGCAAATTTATTCAAGGAAGGTTGGAGACAAATCATAGAAAATTCAACTTCAGCTTAAATTAGACACATAATGAGGGCAAAAAAGAGATCAAATCATACTATTTATTTTGGGAAAAGAAATTAAAAACAGGAATGCTCTCAGGGAGGCATCAAAGCAGATGCTGGTATCTGGATCAGCATCATCAAAAGGCAAAGACTCTTTTAGAGGTTTTCATGGGATATTGTAGGCATCCTGTCCCAATTCTTAATTGCTTCTGTTTACATAATACCATTTAATCTAGAAAACTTATCTCTTCTTATTTTATTATATTTCCAGTTTCCTCTTTCTCCAAGGAGTTCAGGGTGGTATTCATGTTTACCCCCACTGCATTGTAGCCATACAACATCTGTGGAGAAGATGAAACTAAGGACTAGAAATGTAGGGGTTTGAATGACAACCCAAGAATACCCTAAACAGCATGATCATAGGTCAGGGGGTCCAAGGCTCAATTTCTGGCTAAGAACTTCTGAGAGCCACATGGCTGCCAGAAATGCTCCCCCCCCCCCCAAAAAAAAACAACCAAACCAAGATTGGCCATAAGTCCACTTCTAGCTTTGAAAAAGCAGGGGGATGCAATCTTTTACAAAGGCAAATTCTCATTGCTGGAGGCTTTCACGTGAGCCAATTCACCTTGAGTGGACTAGAAAAGGAATATTCTGGTCTGGAGGCACTGAACACCACCAAAAACAGACTTGAAAGGGCACTTTTGCCTATCCCAGCCATATACCATATGGGCTTGAGAATTCTGGGCACTGTAATCTAAAAACTATGAGATAAAGCCAATCGAGCAGGCCCACTGAATCACTGGGTTTCACATACATATTAATTTTGTTGTTGTTGTTGTTGTTGTTGTTGTTGTTGTGTGCCTTCACATGATTTCCAACGTAAGACAATGTCATTAGGTTTTCTGGGCCTGGGAGTGTATGACTTCCCCAAGGGCACCCAATTCAATTTGTCTGCTATAGTTAGAATTAGCAATATGATTTATCCTAACTTCTCCTTGTTCTGCATTGAGAGAGAGTTGCTAGGCCAATGTGGCTTACAACATTAAAAATTACACAAATCATATCACCCGACCCGCCTTCCCTTGGAAATAGAATTAAACATTTTACACTTTAAAACATGTTAAAAATAAATAGCAATTTAAACAATAAATAAAAACAAACCAATAACAATAGAGAAGCAAACAGCAAACAGGATCGACCCATTACTTCCTCTCTTTGGTGGCCAGGCATCTATTCAGGAAAGGCCTGCCAGAAGAGATCAATCTTAACAGCTTTTTAAAAGCTCTCTATTATTGTTGTTGTTGTTGTTGTTGTTATACTTTATTTATATAGCACTGTAGATTTACATACAAACAATAAAATAGATAAAAGTAAACTTGCCCATGGCATACATTCTAAGAAATAATAGCATAATACATCTAAACAACACATAGCAATACCCGAAAGGGTTCAATAAAATAAGGGAGGTAACAAATTAAGAAAATATCAAATAACAATGACACAAAGCCTGAGAACACTTCCCTGAACAGGGCGGTCTTCAACTCAGTTTTGAAACTTCAACTCTAAGGTGGTTATATGACGGATCTCATCTGGCAGGCCATTTTGTCTTGGCCTAAGCACAGGTTTTCTTTTAAACAGACAAAGTTATCATAAACACTGAAGATTCAGCACAACTAAAATTCAAAATGCTGTTTACTTTGGGAGAAGCAAGGTTTGAAAATTTGCATGGTTCTTCACTGTGGATCATTTATAGCATGAGCAGACCCCGTGTGGAGATTGGGGCACATGTGGCTCCAACTTCTTTTCAGAAGACTTGCAAGCATGGGTCCTGGAGCAGTTATTGGGGGAAACTTGAGCCCTCCCTTACCCTACTGGGGTGCACAACTCTCCTGCCTGAAATCATACAGCATGAAGGATTAGGACCACCAAGTCTCCTGTGTAGTTGAGTATCTTCAAGAACCAGCAGTCATTTTCAGGTACTTACTCTCAAGCCACAGAGGGCCTAAAATGTCAAAAACAGCACCTTGAATTGGGCAGAGAAGATGATAAGCATAATAGGATGTATCACTTGCTTTGCTCAATTAGCTGTCTTACCTATGACAACTGATTTTCAAAGGCAGACCTGACAGCATGCTCTCTAACTTTCTATTCTGATTGTGACAGTCCCCTGATTAATTGTCTGTCATTCCACTTTTTCAGCTTCTTGTAAATTGTCGTAATTTTTCTCTCCTCCTCACATTTCCCCCCTTTGTCTTCAGCTTACTTCCACTGGTGCAAATTCAGTTCAAAGTACAAAAGTAGTTTTGCACACACTTAACTCAGCAGAGAGGAGAGAAGAGGAGAAGGTGGAATCTTGTCCTTCCCCATAGACTCAGGCAAAAGCAAATTCCTGCAGCATCTCCTAGCTCACATGTTCTTCTTCACTAATACCATTTGCCATCTTGACCACATTTTTATGCTCTTGGTCACATGTGTCCCAGTTACCATCTGTGAAATATTGGCGGATATGCCACAAACATAGCAGGGCCTAAATACATTAAAATCCTGTCTGATCTTGGAAGATAAGCAGGATCAGCCCTAGTTGTTACTTGGATGCGAGATTGCCAATGAATATATTTTAGAGGAAGGAACTGGAAAAAATCACCTTAGAATAATTATTGCTTGAGAAAACCCGATGAAATTCATGGGGTTCCCACAAGTCAACAGGCAATTGAAAGCACATATACACATCATAGTAGTATGCATCATGTTGAAATATTTCAATCTCACATGTGATTCTTTCATTGGTATCTGAGAGGAAAACAGAACAGGTCAATAAAAAAACCCTATGCACTGTGCAAAGACAATGAACATTAAAATTAGTAGAACTTGACAATATAGTATAACTTGAATTTATTTATTTAAAATTAACTGACTACAATTGGCATCTGGCCAGTACATTTTTAATTGGTCAATAGTTTCAGATATCTCCATGGTTGAGAAGAAACAGGTGGGAGATATGAAAGACCTGATCCTTGGGATTGTATTGTGTTGATCTATATATGGACAAGCCTTGATTTTTCTGAAATTACCAAAAGACAAAAGTGATAGTAAATGTAAGAAATAAAGAATGGTGCAATCTTATGCATATCTACTTATCAGCAAGTGTTCTTAAGTTTGATTTCTTAAAACCTTCTTTCATTTTTTATTTTGCAGAATTATATACAAAAGGAAAAGAAAAAAAGATTAAGAAAACAAATAAATGAAAAAGTGAGGGGGGGGATGAGATAATCCCTGATGCATTTAAGTAAAAAGCAACCAGATGAATGTTCATATACTTGTGGTGCAGTGGCGCAGTGGTTAAATGCCTGTACTGCAGCCACTCACTCAAAACCAAAAGGTTGCGAGTTCAAGACCAGCATAAGGGCTGAAGCTTGACTCAGGCTTGCATCCTTCCGAGGTCGTTAAAATGAGTACCCAGATTGTTAGGGGGCAAATAGCTTACAGTTGTAAACCGCTTAGACACTCCTTAAGGGTATGAAGCGGTACTGTATATAAATGAAGCTGTTTGTTTTTTTGTTTATACTACATGTTCAAATTGTTGAAAGTGTTGCTATGTGCTCAGTCCTTTAAAGAATGAGATGGACATTTGTCTTTCCAGTGTTGTAATGTATTTTAACCATCAAAAGGGCACAGTCCATTTCTGCTGATTTCAGAGAAGTTTCCAAGAAGCGAAATACTGTTTAAAAAACATGCACACATGTAAAAATTGACTTACTCCCAGATCGATACATGAAATTAATGTATTACCCAAGTACAGATAGGACTTTGCCTTAAAATAGTAATGTAAGTATTAGCCTAGATTGTATATAATCTTATTATAATGAATAAAATATAATCTTATTAATCTTTTAGTAAGTTTGGCCTGTCTAAATTAACTGCTCCTATTGACAAAATGCCAAGTTGAATACTTTTTGCTTCTAATTGCTTTTCGTGTTAAGCTTCAGAGAGTAAGCTTCTCATCAATATAAGTATTTGTTGCAGCTTACTTCCCTGTAAAGCCACATTGTTCTTTACATGCTCATGTGGGCATGAACAAACATCTCTTGGGATTATGGCCCCAAGATTTCCAAGCCAAAATCTTAGTTCTAGGGATGAACCTTTGTGACGTCATGGAGGTAGGGTCTGGTGATTTCATGATTTCAGTGTGCTTTATGGATCAATCACAGTTGCTCAGAGCTTGTCACTGAAACATACACACAGACACTACATGTTTTCCTGTCTGGAAATTAAGTGAATTTGCAAACTACAGCAATTGATTAAATTAACCTTTGCAAAGTGCAGCATGCCTCATTGGAGATTTGCATGCAGCTTTGTCTCTTACCTGGAAACGACCCAATGAAAATTGGAAAATTTTAACCTCTTACCTGAAGGTTTCCACCAAAACTGAAGACTCAGGCATTGCCTTGAGATCTGGCAACCTCACTTGGATTCTGTTGGTATAGCATAACTTCTTGAAAATGGATCTATAGAACACAACCACCTTCTCCCAAAACACATTTTCAGTGGATAGGTAAGGACAAATTTTAAAACAATCAATTGTTTACCATTTGTTACTACTCAAAACCAAACCTTGGAAAAGTTACTCTTTTCAACTGCAATTTTCAGAATCCGTTGGCTGGCATAACCATTAGCAATATTTTCTGGGAAATTCTGTGACTTGTTCTTCAAAACCCCTAATGTTTCCATGCTTTGCTCAGAAACTGATCATACTTAGCTGACTATGCAATAAAATATTACATTCTACTAACAGATAACTCCATGGAAAATTTTGGGCAATATTTTTAAAAACAAAAATAAAATATTAAATTATCAGTTTTGATATATAACCAATATGTTAAAAGTCTTGATTGGGTGAGCTCTTCTATTTTACACGCTCTATCATTATAGCGCTATTCGGCAATTCTATAAAACTGGCTGAATGCCTCCTATTGATTTAATATGGGAGAAAGTAATATTGTCCAATTTCATCTTTCTGTGACAGGAAAACTCCTGGTGGTTTGTTCCACAGATCTATAGCTCCAATATGTATCTCTGAATTATGCTGAGTGATAGATATGCATTTTAGACAGCTACTGCCATCTATACAAAAATACAGATCATTAAGACAAATTAGAGACTTGTCAGAATACAAAGGAGTCTTCAAACGAACCCATTTCTAATAGCAAAACATAAAAAGCAGTAGTCTGGCCAAGTTCCATTTGCTGCACTCATCTAGGTACAATTAATTTCTTCCAGGAATCTAGTAAAATAAGGAATAATGTCACTGTAAATGCAGAAAGGATGCCAAGAAGTAAAACATCTCAAGACCCACTTTATTTAAATAGCATTTGCCTCATTTTTACCTATCCATACTTGCAAATCTCATGATCACCAATTCACCTGATTGCTTTGCAGGCTTTGCTTCTTCCTACAAGCATTTTAGATTAAGATCATAATGCAAACCAGGAAGATCAGTAAAATTAATACTGTAGGAAGTTCAAATTGTGGCAATAATAAAAGCATACATTTTGATTTATAAATTCATCACCAGTTCTGTGGATATAGATTGGTTGACTTTGCATTTGGTTTTCCTCCTTGTTGTTGCTAATTGACATGAAGTTGACTTTGACTTCTGGAGATCCTATGAATGAGAAATCTCCAAAGAGTTTATCACATGAGCCCCTTTCTTGCCTGTTCTTGCCAGTATTGTGCTAATACAGGCAACAGATTTATATCAGTTTGGGAGCATTCTGTCTCAGATATCTCCATAATAGCATGACCTTTGCACTCTCTTCTGCACCCCTCCCTAACCCCACTTTCCTGTCCTATAGCCTACCCGGTATGCCTTTCAGGTGTTGTTTTTTTAAAAAAAAAAAATAACACAATTTACTTGTCACCTGCCCTTGACTACTTGAAGAGTTTCGTCTGTCATATATTGAGAGTTTTCTTTCTTTTTGCCTACAGATAGTGCTTTTTTACATTCTTTCCTGTCAATGTTCCTGGATTCAATCCAGAGTTTTTCTAGCTCCTGGTCAATTAGGCTTGAGAGTGCAAAGCTAGTTTTTTAAACTGCCTTTAAATTCAATGGATGTATTGTTTTTCTGTTTGCATTTGGCATTAAGGCTGATTTATTTTTGATATTAGCAATTCATTTTCTGGACCACAGTCTGCTCCTGGCCTCGTTTTTTGTAGAGAATGGAGTTTTTTCATCTTCTGCTTCCAATTATGTAGTTTTTTCTTTACTTCTGTATTGGACATCAGATTATGTCCACGTATACAGCCTCTTTGGACACTTGTCAAATGTGTTTGCAGTGAACAAACTCTTGGCCTCACAAAATTCTATCAGCTGGTCAGCAGCTTCATTTCTTGAATGTAGGTCAATTTTTCCTACAATCTTTGATTCTACTCTGTGTCCTACATTTGTATTCCAATGATCTATGATTAAGAAGTCTACTTCAGTGTGTGATCAATTTCCTTTTGGACTCAAGCACAGAATCTTTCAATTCTTTCTTCTTCTGCCACTTACCTTATATACTCATGTATAAGTCGAGGGCAGGTTTTGGGGCCAAAATCATGGATTTTGATATGACCCTTAGATAAATTGAGGGTAAAACTTAGGGGCATGTAACAAAGGATCTAAAGGATGAAGCAAAGGAAAACAGTGCCAGAGAACTAGCAGTGATTAATTTCTGTAACTTTATAGCTTTCCATAAATTTTATATTTTACAACTCTTTTGAGTGCAGGTTTGACCATGAAGTAAAGCACCAACCTCACATTAAAAAAAAAGATTCATTGGAAAGCAACATCATGATACCCTGTTTAACATAAGAATTGTCTTTACACTGAACTGATACAAACAGTTTGATAAAGAATGGAATGTACATACTGTATATACTCGACTATAAGTTGAAAAATGTATGCCCCCAAATGGACTTCAAAATCCTGGGGTATATTTATAGTAGGGTCAATAGGGTTTTCAATGCTGTGATCGCCAAAAGCCGGGGGGGGGGGGGAGAGGGATGTAGGAGGGCTTGCTAAGTTACTTACACGGGAGTAGAGCCTTTGCTGCTGTTTGGATGTCCATCAAGCAATGATTCCCAAACTTTGGTCCACCAGCCTGACCAATAACCAGGAATTCTGGGAGTTGAAGTCCAAAGCATCTGGAGGATCAAAGTTTGGGAACCACTGAGCTCTTCCTCCCTCTCCACTGCTCCAGTGGCCTGAGGGGGGGGGAGATCTGCAGGTGGATGCCCCATCTGTAGATCTGTAGATGGATGCCCCATTCCCAGAGCTGGAACAGTTCCCTTTTTGGCTCTACAGTTCCCAGACGTTCTCCTCCAACCATGTGTGTGTGTTGTGTGCCTTAAAGTTCTTTCTCAGGTGAACTTGTCATGGGCTTTTCTTGGTAATTTTCTTCAAAGGGGGGAAGGAAAGGGAGAAAGAAAGGGGGAGGGGGTTGGGCTCTCTTTCTCTCTCTCCCAGCCTTGGAAAAGGGAAAATGAGAGAGAGAGAGAGACCAAGCCCCCTTTTCCAAGTCTGGGATCCGATTCCGGAGGACAAGGAAGAAGGAAAAAGGGGCTTGTTCTCTCTCTCTGTCCCCCTTTTTTCCCTCGGATCCCAGCGTTGGAAAAGGGGGCGGCTTGGTCTCTCTCTCTCTCTCTCTCCCTTTTCCAAGGCTGAGTGCAAAAAGGGAGAAAAAGATAGAAACCAAACCCGCTTTTCTTTCTCCTTTTTCCTCTGGATTCCAGACTTGGAAAGAGGGGCTTGGATTCTCTCTTTTTCTCCCAGCTTTTGGAGACTGCAGCCTTGGAAACTCTATTGCCCCGTCCATAAGTCTACCCTGGGACTTTCTCCTGGGATCACTTCCAAGAAGAAGGTTGCAAGCATTATTTTGTTTATTTAAACAATAATTATAGGTGAATTATTGTTTAATTTTAGAATATGGATATAAGAATTAATAAGTTTTCAGTCTTCCTGGCATTAATGTTTTAGCCATTTCTTTGTAAGGATGGTTAGCATGATGGATCAATTAAAATGTTTGTTTTTAAAAATATGGACTATTGTCTTTAAAACTTGTTCTTGCATTTGTTTTATAATATAATTTTTGAAAAAGCCTTGCTCCCCTCCCTTCCTTTCCTTTCCTTTCCTTAAAAACAAACAAAAGAAAAGAAAAAATAGAAAACCGAGAATCTCCAGAATTCTGTCTTGCCATTTTGTATGAACATATGAAATTGGAACTTAAATTTGCTTTTAACAACTGAGGCCCTGTACAGACCCTGCCTGAAAGGTGGGCCTGAGGGCAGAGTCAGGCCATAGTGTCCTGATGATGCCTGCCCAATTCCACCCCCAGCACCCCCAGCACCCTGATGCCACATGCTGCTCCAGATGGCATACAGCGTCATGACGTGCCTCCAGCACTGCGTCTAGATGAGAGAGCGCTGGATGGGCACCATATAGCCATGCCACTATGGCTATGGCACCCTTTCAAGTGCACAAAATGGAGTCGCTTTTTGCGGTTCCTTTTTGTGCTGTCGAAAGGCCGGATTCGAGCCATAGCATGAGGTTGCTGCAGCTCCAATCTGGCTGAAGAAGGGAGAAGGGGCAGCTGGAGGCCACCCCTTCAGGGCTGTTTGTACAGCCCCACAATCTCTAATCCTGTGCCCTGTAACATGAGAGTAAGTCCAGTGAAACACACTATGTGAAGTCGAAGGCTTTCACAGCTGGCAACCATAGTTTTTTTTAAATAGGTTTTTCAAGCTATGAGGCTGTATTCTAGAAGAGTTCATTCCTGATGCTGGGTCTTTGTCTTTAACAACTACATGGCAGGCATGGTCTTTTCCAAGCAACCAGTACCTTGCTCTGAACCAGGCTCTGAACCAGGCTCTGAACAGGCCTACTTCAGATTGCAGATGGGGCTCTGCCACTAAAAGTTTATCCTAACAAAAGAACCAAAACAAAATAAAATCCCTTCTCATAGAAAATCAGCATGGAAGAAAGAAACAAAAAAAGCAGTTTTTGTGGGGGGGGGGGGTTGGGGGGGGCTACAAGGCCATGTTCTAGAAGAATTTATGTTTCACCAGAAGCTGTGGCTGGCATCTTCAAAGAATCCTGGCATGGAAGAGAATGGGGTATATATACTATTGGTTGAGAGGAAGCAATTTGCATGTTAACCTTTGTATTGTTCTGTGGTTGAATGACAATGCCTCAGGGTGTCTGTCCGTTTTTATTAAATTAATTAATGTCCCATTTTAATTAATGACCAGGGGCCCTGGGTGTTTTTCATTTGCACTTTCTTGGTCTTGATTTTGGTGTTCTTCAGGACTGGTAGCCAAACTTTGTTTACTTTAAGAGTTTCTTCTTTCCTGTTGAAGTTGTCCAGGTGTTTATGGATTTCAATTGCTTCCTGTGAATTCTGACCTGATAGTTGTTGGCATGGTCCAGAATTTCGGTGTTTTCAAACAACATTTTATGTCCAGGATGGTTTATAACATATTCTGCTACTGCTGATTTTTCTGGCTAACCCAGTCTGCAGTGTTTCTCATGTTTGTTCGTGTTTGAACACTGCATTTGGTGGTCCCTATGTAGACTTGTCTGCAGCTGCATGGTACGCAGTAAACTCCTACAGCCGTGAGAAGGTCTCTCCTGTCCTTCGCTGAGTGCAGAATTTGCTGGATTTTCTTGGTCAGTTTGTAGACCATTTGAAGGTTGTGTTTCCTCTCAATTTTCTGTATTCTGACTGTGACTCCTTCGATGTATGGTAAAAATATCTCCCCTTTGGGTGGTTGTTTGTCTGAAGAAGCCAGCCACAGCTGCTGGTGAAACATCAGGAATAAACTCTTCTAGAACACAGCCTCATAGCCCCAAAACCCCACAAAAAACTATAAATACAATATGGCTTACTTCTCAGTAGACATGTAAAGGTATGTACAAGTAAATCTCTTATTGAGCAGTATAATAGCCACTCAGAAGTATAATAATGCTGAGTATGTACTACTCAAACATATTTATTAACCTGGAATCCATATTACCCCTGAAGGACCATCTTTTTCTCACTAAAATACTCATTAAATTTTATGGTAAATCTGCAAAGAAAAAAAACCCAAATGAACTCCCTTTATCTTTGTCTGTTCTGCTCTAATTCTTGAAGCTCTTCACAAGTACCAATCATTAAAATTTCACAATGCAGCTCCATTTCATCTGTTTTGCCTGCATCTACACTGAGAAACCTTTCAGCCTGTCAGACATCACTTTCAAGTTTTCTTAAAAGGTGTGTTTATTTTCTCATTCTTGGAAACCCTACACTTATTCAATCATCCGGGGTTTTTGGGATATATATATATATATATATATATATATATATATATATATCTTTAGGTTGAGAAAGCATTCTCACTTATTATTATTATTATTATTATTATTATTTATATAGCACTGTAAATTTGCACTTATGGAGTCTGTAATGGCACTTTTCCTGTTGTTGTCAAATCATATTTGGGTTTTCTAGTGAAAAGAGCCCCAGTCGCACCAGTATATGTGAAGAAAGGGTTATGCACACCATGGGGTTGTGACTGTGAGTCTTAGATTAGAACAGCCTTAGGAAACACCCAGGAAAATATAAGAAAGGGTGGAGAGATGGAGATGTTGACAACCAGAGTATGCACAGATGCCTTAAGCCACTGAGTAGTTTTTGTAGAGAAGTCATTTTGATTGGGGATTGCCAAGGACTATCAGATGCTATAGGCCATATTTCAGAGGAAGAGAATGACAAACCACCTCTGAATACTCCTTGCTTACGAAAAAAGTCTGTGACAGAACCCATATCTTGGCTGGCGTGCAGTTGCAATGCTTGGTCTCTTACCCACTTCCATAAAGGGTTGAATATTTGCGAGATGAAGTTGCTGAGTGTGCCTAAGGTGGCCAAGATAGCTAGCAACTGAGGTTTTTGTTTTTGCATATTAGTATGTTACTTTAGTATTTTAGCATTTTATAGTGTTGTGTTTTATCATTATTTTTAACTGTATATTTCCTGTCGTTTCCTGTCACTCCCATTGCCCTCTTACCCACAAGAACTCTCCCTGGATCTGGTGCTCAGGATTCAAGGTGACCTTTATGTTGGACACGTGGCTGTGCTGATCAGTGGGTTGAATTGGTAACGCATTAGCAGTTTTCTTTATTGATTCTTAAATGGAAACAATCAGACATAATTGTAAAAAGTAGAACAGTCAATATTTTTACATAACAAATAAGTTAAACAAGAACTCTCTGAACTCATCTCCAGCACCCACAAACCTATTCAGAATCTTCTCTTTCTAGCTAGTCTTCACCCTAACACATTTCATCCTGCTCCTACCTGACCCTTTGAAAGACCAGCCTCAAGTTTTGTCCTTTCTCCTGTAGGCCCCTCCTTCATAGCATTCAATGAGCTGTGATTGACTGGTCCTAACAAAATTTGCCAAACTTCTCTCTTCACAGAATATCAAGTGCTTTGGGCTATATTTCACAGTTGACAATATCAACCTCTAACTATTCCTTGCCTAACAAAATTCTATCAAATACCTGGGGTCACCATAAGTTGACAGACATCTTGAAAGGTAGAGGTTTCCCTTTGATGTGCTTTTCTAGTCTTGTCCGACTGTAGGGAATGGTGCTCATCTCTGTTACTAAGCTGAAAGAGCCAGCGTTGTCAAAGATGATTCTATGGTCATGTGGTGAGAATGCCTGTATGGAATATTGTTACCTTCCCACCAAAGTGGTACCTATTTATCTATTTGCGCTTTTACATGCTTACCTTCTTCTAGGTTGGCAGAAGCTAGAACTAATGATAGGAGCTCACTCTGTCACATGGCACTAAGGTCTCAAACTGCTAATCTGTCACACACTATAATAAGTGGCTTGTAGGTTGAGCAGAAGAAGTACATCATCTTGTTACTGCACCAACACTTCTGTTAGGACAACAGACCTAGTATCCTGGTAGACTAGGGCTGCATCCACATGGCAGAAATAATCCAGTTTGAAACAATTTTAACTGACATGGCTCCATGCGATGGAATGCTGGGATTTGTAGTTTGCTGTGGCACCAGAGTTCTCTGACAGAGAAAGCTAAATATCTCACGAAACTTCAAATCCCAGAATTTCATAGCATTGAGCAATGGCAGTTAAAGTGGTGCAAATGCAGTCAAAATGCAGCAAAGTGCTTAGCTTGTTCCTGGGGAAGCCCCTTGTTCCCGTACAGCAAATTTATGACGTTGTCTTGATGATCAAGATACAGTGCCTTGCAGAAGTATTTACCCACTTTGATAAGTGCCAGTTTTGTCAACCCATGGAAAAATATTTTGTAGTGTTGAATGCCTTGGTTACATTAAGTTGTAATAATGTTAATTTAATCAATTCCATTTCCAATTTGTAACATAATTTGTAGCAACAAATTGCAGAAAAGTCAAAGTAGAGTGAGTGCTTTTTCAAGGCACTGTAAGTAGCTGAAACAACTAATTTTTAATGTTGATCACTCAGAGGGAAAAAATCGGATTTTATGACCCTCAACAATGTTGTATATCAGTTTCATTAACTCGCTATTTAGACCACATCTTTTTCTTTTCATATTTTCCACAGACCAAAGCACCAAAGTGAGCTAAACCATTCCAAACATCCACAAAAAGAATATGACCAAAATATATAATCACTATACTGGGTGTTCTTGCCTCTGAATATTAATTCTGGGAACTAAGAAAATAGGATTAAATGAAATATGAATGTCATTTCCAGGATTAAAACTGATTATGTAGTGAGGATAATAACACTTATCATTATCATAATCTTTTTGAACTTGAATGTAGGTAAAAAGTAGGAACAAATTGTATAGTTTCTGGTATGACAAATGAACTGGCTGTTGCATATCAATCATCCTTTCAGATTAGTTCAGTTTGCAAATTCCTACAGTAAAATCTATGGTGAATTATTTTTCCTGGGGCAAACCAAAATAGAAGAATACTCCATGAGCAAGTGAATACAAATGGAGTCTGTGGCTATATATAATTAAAATTCTGATTTTACTATATAAAATCCTTTATATTTTAGAAATTAAAAAGGGAGTTTTAATTAATTTTTTTTTCGTTATTTAGATCCTGCTTGCAGTTTGACATTCATGGCCATACCTTGCTGCATATGTACAGTGAGCCCTTGGTATCCACTGGGGTTGGATGCCAGGATCCCCTGTGAATACCAAAAAAACATGGATGCTTAAGTCCCATTAAGCACGGTGGCATAGTAAAATGGTGTTCCTTATATAAAATGGCAAACTCGAGGTCTGCATTTTAGAATTAATATTTTTAAAAAATATTTTCAAGCCATGAATATTTGAATCAGTGGATAAAGAATCCATGGATAGGGCTACTGTACTGTATACTAAAATGCTTTTAGAAACAGAAGAATAGCATTATTTATAACCTAATTGAAAGTGACTTGTTGAGTCATGTTGCAGTACTGGAAAAAGCCTATCAATGCAACAGCTCCCCAATCCCTTGTATGCCCAGGAGGTAGGTGCCCCAAGCACCGATTATCTGCTATAATGGCTGTGAACATCTTCACACTCTCACAATGGCAGAATTAATTATGCATCATGTACTGCACATCTTTCTGTCTTCAAAATAAAAAGTTTTCAGACACATTGATAGTAAAACTGGTAATAATTAATTAGCTAGTAATTGTATATGCAGAACAAACTAAGACAAATTATGTAGAAAAAAGGCAGCTCTGAGAGAATTTTAATGTCTTGTCTTTGAGATACAGTGCTGTAATTTATTCTATCGAGCTTCACGGCCTCTGGAAACCACTGGTGGGATTTAAAGATATTGAATTCCCATTGACTAGAGAATGCTTCCACTCTGCCTCAGTGGCAGGGAACCGTATAGAACTGAAAGTATGAGGATAAATGTAATAAAATGTAACAGGACATATAAACTACAAAGTTGAAGCAAATGCTTCTTTTCATTGAATGCAAGTATGTAATCAAAAGTGAGGGGACCTTAAACATTACAGGTGTAGTTTTAATAATTCTTACAGTACATTTGAACTGATTTGTAATCCTATTAACAGCAATAAGACTGGTACTGTTATAGGAAAGAAAATTAGACTAGCACTGTTTTCCATTGGGAGACTGAAATGTCACATTCTTGAGAACTGCTGGACATACAATATGAGCAGAGTCATAAGTCAGGGTCAGCATATTCTAGGCCACTGAAAGCTTTCACATGGTATACATATTGTAATCTACCACCAATTTGCTGCCTTGAATCCCATGGCAGGAGAAAAGTAGGGTATAAATTGAACAAACAAATAAATAATAAAATATTCTAATTTAATATGCAGTCCCAATATTTTTCATGTTATGAGAGATCACAATCTTGGTATGCATTGCAGTATAACCAAAAATTACAGATAAAGAATTAAAAATTCATTCATTGGAGCAAAATGAGTACAACATAGATTTGTACTCATAATTCAGGCACAGAACATGCTTTTACAATTGTCTAAAATTCAGATTTATAGACCTCAGGCTGAGAACCATCAAACTAATAAATATTGGTTTGAAAACAGATACCTTTTTAGTGATGCTCTGTGGGGATGTGATGGATATGTCTTGGATATGACATAGGATTTTGCTTCTTTCCTTATAGGAAAGATGATTTGTCTAGGACTGCAAGAACAAAAGTTTAAATTATCCAATACTTCAACTGCTGGCATCATACAATAATCCCAATCCCAATGATGACTTTTCAAAAGGGACAAGTTGCAAAGATGGAAGTGTGTGTCTCTATGTGTCTCAATGTCACATAGGGCTTCTGGTTAACTGATATCACCACTCAGAATGTCCATTGCCCACACAGGTTCCAGGACCTCATGCTTAGCTCACAGTAGGGAGTCCCTATGATGATCCGTATATTGCTTGTGGTATTTCAAAAATAGATGCTGCTACTTCTACTTGCTGTGGTATCACTACTTGAACACCCAACTTAGTATGTAGAAAGACTTGGTATCTGTACCATAACAGGCTTGATATACCCAAGACGTAGCACACAGAACACATGGGGAGATGCACTGATTATCACAAGCAGCAAGAAGTCGATGCAGGTAATGATATAATGTATGGATTTAAAGATACAAGGGATGGAGATGGCAGCCACAAATCCAGAAAAGGAGTCAAGTCCTCTTTCAGATAACCAGACAGATATTGAGCATTGAGCTTTAAAGTGATGGCACTGCCTTGCTTCTGCATCGCAATCCAGGGGAACCATGGAAGCCATGAATCAGCATGTCTGAGATCGAGAAGGGATTCCAGATAAGAAATGTTTGACCTAATGTTGACTACCAGTGAATCAAACCTTGGGTTTTCCCATCAGTGTTCTTCCATAGACTCCATGCCAACTGCCATCCTCCAACTTGGGAGGGAGTGAAGAGGCAGGTCCAGCTCCATCAGGGCTTGCCTGAAGAAAAGAGCCCTCCCTCCATGCCAACTGCCATCCTCTGGCTTGGGAGGGAGTGAAAAGGCAGGTCTAGCTCCATCAGGGCTTGCCTAAAGGAAGAGAGTCTTCCCTCCATGCCAACTGCCATCCTCTGGCTTGGGAGGGAGTGAAGAGGCAGGTCCAGCTCCATCAGGGCTTGCCTGAAGGAAGAGAGCCTTCCATCCATGCCAACTGCCATCCTCTGGCTTGGGAGGGACTGAAGAGGCAGATCCAGCTCTATCAAGGCTTGCCTGAAGTAAAGAGCCCTCCCTCCATGCCAACTGCCATCCTCTGGCTCGGGAGGGAGTGAAGAGGCAGGTCCAGCTCCATCAGGGCTTGCCTGAAGAAAAGAGCCCTCCCTCCATGCCATCTGCCCTGGTCCAGGCCTCAGAGGGAGACAAGAACCACTGGACCTCATCCCCTTCTCCTTTTGTGCCGTGTATTTTTAGAATGTAAGCCTGAGGGCAGGGAACCGTCTAATTAAAAATAATAATTGTAAGCTGCTCTGATAGCCATTAGGGCTGAAGAGCAGGGTATAAATAGCATAAATAAATAAATAAATAAATAAATAAATATTCATGGCTTCTGGTACTAGAATGGTTGAGTAAATTCTTTAATGGAAATGGGACATGAACTTGTAGTACTAACAGTTATCCAGAAAATTAATATATGCATGAAATTTTGTTGTATGTTGAATACTTGGTGCTTGAGATTTCTCCCACTGACAAAGAGATAAACTATTTTATCCTGAACAGTGACTAGTCCTTTCAGTGGTGAGAAATTCAAAGAAAGTTTTATTTCAGGTCCAAATGTTAGTCTTTGGATCATGACCACTTTTGGTAATTATATAAAAGTTCTCATGTTATTCTCTCTTAATTAAGATCAGATTATTGCTGATTTTGCTTCTTGTTTTTACATTTAACACAAAGGACATAAATTACCATTTCCCATTTTCTCTAAACCTGGGTATGGTATGATACCTCATAAATGAAAGAAGAATAGTTCCTATAGAATAGACAGTACTGTTGTTTTAATTACTTCAGTTATCCTGAATATTCAAAATCTTATAAAGTCTATTTACTGCTTTTACAGTTTGTGGCTGTTGTCTTTCTCTTTTCCCAGCATACTTAATTTAACTAGATATTTTGCGTGTATATTACACCATGCCTGCCAAAAATTTATATAATTAGAAATATGATTTTATCTATGTGGCTTCTGTTAGTCTTTTTAGAGTGCATGTCTGCTTGGAAGCAAATCTCTTTGAGTTCAATGGAAATGATTCCCAGATAAGTGGGTTCAGATCTGCAGATTTAACAGGTTTCTTTGCAGAACTCATAAACAATTCTGTGCCAGTGAGCAGATGCCAGGTAAAAGAAGCTTTTAACCAAGTTGTACATCAATGTTCTAATTACTTTTTCATGTCACATTGGAAGATATACTTAGGGCATGAAATTATTTACGCATGACTGAAAGCAGCCACTTGGTACCCCATTACTACATGAATTATTTAACTCTGTTTATTTATATTGCATGTCACAAAGCTACTTAAAAGAATTATTTAAAGTTAAAATACAATAAGAAAAATATTATAAGGAAATATATTTTTTAAAAAAATTAAAGTGAAATTTAAAACAACCTTAACAACAAAAACCCAGCAGTTAAATGACTAAGATCAGTTAAAGAGATGGAGAACAGTTTCCATCAGTCCTATCTGGCACTGCCAATGGTGAGGGATGAAGAGTTAAGTTCATCAACACCTGGAGAGCTAGATGTTCCTCACCCTGGTAGAAAATATGAAAAGCATGTTGAAATAAATAAGAAATCAACAGACTTGAAAATACTAGTTCTGATGACCTGGTAACAAATAGTGCCATCAAATTAGAGTCTACTGGGGTGGGAAAGAGGTGAAGCAATTGATCTACATTATGGGTGTACACTTGCATGGAGGCCAGTGGTCAGTTCTCCCCATCCCCATGGTTCATACCCTCCACACACAGAGAGAGCAAACCCAAATGCCATCAAGTTTCTTCGGCAGTTCCTCTCAAACTGGCAACAGGAGGTGATGTGGTATTATCCAGTGTGCTCAAGTGATCCTGGCACATGGGGGCAGAAATTCTCACAAATGTTTCTCCATGGGATTAGAATGACAGCAAAAATAAAGTATTCATCTGTCACTTGGCTCAACAACCTGTTTTTATTTGAAATCCTTTTTTAGCACCCTTAATCAAAATTTATTCCAGAACTGTTCTGCACACTACAGATACCTATTTAAAATCTTCAATCTGCTTGGGGGAAAAAAAGGGATGGAAAGAATATTTGTAATTATTTATTCCCAAATTGGAAAAAGGATTTTCCAACAGTCAGGAAACTCTGTTGGGAATAATAGAGAAGGAAGAATTCTGCACAATTTGCTCCTGGTATTCTATGTTCCAAAGTGTTGTAGAAGATTTATTCTGTGGAGAAGAACATGTGGAATAAGGGGAGAATACTCTGGAAGAATATTTCTTTTCTTTGGCAGCAAGGAAAAAGCTACTGTAATTTTTCATCTTCACATACAAGGATAAATAGTTAGGGATTTACACCTCTTGGGAGAAAGGCCAATCTTAGTGTATATATGTGATTTTGACCCCATCCCTCTGCAATTTAGGGACACTAGCTTTGAGGCACTCTCCTCCCCAAGCAAACATCCTCTGGTGCTATTGAACAAATTTCACAAGAATGTATTTACTATAATTTACATTCATAGAATCATAGAATCATAGAGTTGGAAGAGACCACAAGGGCCATCCAGTCCAACCCCCTGCCATGCAGGAACTCCCAGTCAAAGCATCCCCGACAGATGGCTATCCAGCCTCTGCTTAAAGACCTCCAAGGATGGAGACTCTACCACACTCCGAGGGAGTGTGTTCCACCGTCGAACAGCCCTTACTGTCAGGAAGTTCCTCCTAATGTTGAGGTGGAATCTCTTTTCCTGCAGCTTGCATCCATTGCTCCGCGTTCTGGTCTCTGGAGCAGCAGAAAACAAGCCTGCTCCCTCCTCAATATGACATCCCTTCAAATATTTGAACAGGGCTATCATATCACCTCTTAACCTTCTCTTCTCCAGGCTAAACATCCCCAGGCTAAACATCCCCACATTACATTGTGATTTTATTCATACCTGGACTTTATGGATAAAGATAAACAAAAAAATAAAAATAATACTATATCAAGAGGTTAGGTGGAGATATGATAAAGGATAACTGGAACAGGATGTATACTCTTACCATCCCCTCTAAGAAGGGGAATGTTTTGGTGCATGGCTCCAGAAAGTCATCCAAGAACCTTGATGTACATTCAGACCTCAAAAGTTTTCCAGCAGGGGAAATGGTGTTTGGAAGCATTTACTTGAAAACACTCTTTAACTCTCTTTAACTCAAAAGGTGATATCCAGACAGAGCAAAAGTTGTTTTTGGATGCTCTATTTGTTAAGGAACTTTTCTTTTAAAAACAACCATCATCACCAAAAAATATTTATGTTGTCCTGGAACATGAGTAGCACATTGGAGAGTGACCCAATAAGTTTCACAAATGATCCTCCCATACTTTCTGCCAAATTTTAAAATACCATTCATTTCAAAAAGGGAAATTGGTTCCCCAACCTATCACAGATAACAAAAAGGAACCACTCTGATTGATGCCAGACCTTCCCTCTGCCCTTAATAAGCCAGATAAAATATGCATATACACCTGTGAAGAAATTGGACTGAATACAGTGTTGGATTATATGATTACTAAGAGTACCTTCCGAGACCCTATGAATCTATTACCTTTCCATTAAATTCATCTAGTGAGAAGGCTGTGTCCATTCCAATCTTATTGATCCTAATTGCCCTGGGCCCAGAGAAATAGAGTGGGAGAGGGAAATGGTCACCTATTACTTACTGCTTTCAGAATTACATTTGATATCTAGAATGTTAGCATTAGCATCATCTGAAGCTGCAGCTAGTAGACCATACAGAAGCTAAACTGCTGATTAGGACATCATACAAAAAAGAATATAACACTGGTTTTTAAAGGAACTCCACTGGCTGCCAATACACTTCTAGTCTGAACTTAAGGGACTGGTAATGATACCTAAAGCCCTAAATGCTTTGCAACCTTGATATGTGAAGGAGCACCTCTCCATATGTATGCCTGCCAAAGTAGAGAGATCTGCTGCATTGTCCAATCAGTCAGGGAAATATGCTATGGAAACATGCAAGAGAAATACGATTATATTTCTTGTTAGTCATGATGCTTATGTTGTGTGAATGCACACACGGAATGCAATATTTATCAATTTTAGAGTGTATATATTGCTTAAAATAGTAGTTATGTGTGTTCCTCCTCATTATTAACTTTAGCCTTCTTGTTTCCTTTCCCTTTGTTTCCATATCCTTTTCACCACACACTGATCTTTGTCAGCACACACATTCTGCTTGCCATCAGTGAAATGTTAGGAGGCATGGGAACACACAGAGGTGTTGAAGGACAGAAATGTGCTTCCCACATGACCCATTCTGTACCACCTAAGCTAGATTGCTACCCTCAAGTGAAGTGGGGAAAGTTGTAAGTGGGTACCATCTTGGTTTTTATATCATGCACAAAATGTCTTAAGTCAGCCGCAGATAAATCTTCATTGCCATGTGGCTCTGGAAATTTGCCCTTTGCTTTCCCACTCATAGTGACAAACTGTTTTTAAAAATATATTTTCTTCCACTAACACACCTGGTTATCTCACCTTATGCTGAACTTTTCTGAAGTATTTTTGAAATTTGAAATGTCTGGTTTCACACAGCCACAAAGCCATTCATCCTGATTGCCATCTCAAATAAACTATGGAACAGAGTCCCTTCAGAAGGCTGATTGGCACCAACACTGGTGTCATTCTGGTACCATGAAAATGCATGTCTTTTATTAAAAACCTTCAGGGTCCACTTGATTTTATCCAGTTTGCACATATGATATTTTATATTGTTTTAACTGGTTTTAAATGTTCTTGTTTTAAATGATAAATGATTTAATATATGTTTAGTCTCTTTAATTATTGTTATTGTTTTACATTTTCTGAGATAATTTTATTGTACGCCACTCAAATATAGAGTGGAATATTTTAATCATAAACAAACCAACAGTTTCTAGTTGATGTGGTGAACTAAGCTGCAGCCCAGTTCAATTTCTCCAGTTTGTCTTGGGCATTGGCATTCCAATGCATTCCAATATGTATATAGGTAAGATTTTTTTTTAGATATCATGTGAACATAATGGCAATTCTTGAACATTGCTGGAGCAATTATCAAAAGTGTAGACTTCTGCAATGCAATTTTTCATTTTCTGAATGGAAGAAAATACATTATTATGGCTGGCTGCCAACTATGCCTTTCATTAGGAAAATTATTAGTTAATGGCCTGGGGTAGAAGAGAGGCATTTCTTGGGGAATAACAGCTGGAGGAGAAGTAGAGATCTTTTTAAAGTGCTTGAATGGGAGAGCTATTGGAGTTTGGAAGATTATACAGTGAAAGCAGGCCCAAGGTACTGTTCTTCCTCAGGCAAAGAACAAGATGACATCACCGCCCTATTCCACATAAAGAAGTCACCTGGAGTATCTGCAACTGTATGACTCTATATTACTGGTGTTAAAACTTAACACAGGTGATATAGAGTTATACAGTCAGAGAATCATAGAATCAGCCAGCTAGAAAGGGCCTCATGGTCCATTGAGTCCATTGAGCTCAATGCAGTATCTCTGGCTAAAGCATCCCCAGAATGTACCTGCCCAAAACCTCTTTTTCAGGACATCCAGAGAATGAGACCCTGTGGTAATTGATTCCAAAATGACAACCACACTTACTGTGAAGATGTTCTTTCTAATGTTCAATCAAAATCTATTGTTCTGTAACTTCAAATCATTAGACCTCGTCCTACACTGAGGCAGCAGCAAACCACTTGCCCCCTCTTCTCCACTATAGCCCTTGAAGTATTTAAAGAGTGCCATCATGTCACCCTCAGTCTTCTATTCAACATGCCCAGCGCCAACCTTTCTGCATATGTTTTGTTCTCCATACTTCTCATCATCCTCATTGCCCTTCTGGAAACCTTCTCCAACTTGTCTATATTCTTAAAATGAGGCACCCAGAAATCATCATATCATCACCATATCATCATCATCATCTCATCATCTTATATCCTGCTTTAAAATGTATTTAAAAATACTATACAAACCTTGCTTATGATGCTTTAACAGTGCAGAATATAATGGGACTATCATCTCTCTCAACTTGGCAACTACGTTTCTATTTCACCTTCTTTGTTGTAGCATCATAATGCTGGCTCATGTTTAGCTTATGATCAACAATAATCCCAAAGTCCTTTCTGGATGCAATACCGCTGTATAAGTGCACATTTGGTTTTTGTGGCCTAAATGAGGAATTTTGTATTTGTTGCTATTAAGGATGTATCTACCGTGGTCCCCCGGGTTACGAAAACCCCGGGGAACAAAAGAGCCAGGGCCGCAAAAACGGCCCCAGGATCCGAAAGAAACCCCGGGATCCGAAACGGAAAAACCGCGCAGCCCCTTTAAATTTGCCGCGCGGTCCATCAACTAAAGCGGTCCCCCGGGAAACGAAAATTTCCGGGTTACGAAAAGTAATCCGGAACGGATTACTTTCGTAACCCAGGGGGACCACTGTACACTGCAAAACTGAAGTAATTCCACACCATTTTAACTATCATGACTCTAGCCTTCAGAATCCTGGGATTTGTATTTTGGTGAGGCACCAGAGTTCTCTGACAGACCAGGCTGAATACTTCACCAAACTACAAATCCCAGGATTCTGTAGGATAGAGTCATCACAGTTAAAGTGGTGTTAAGCTACTGTAATTCTACAGTGTGGATACACCCCCCCCCCATTTCATTTTATTTCTACCAATTTTCTAGTTTAGCTGGGTCTTTTGAATTCTGTTCTTATCATCCAATGTATTAGCTACCCTTCGCAGTTTTGTGTCATCTGCAAACTTGATAAAGATTCCCTCCACCCTGTCATCTTGGTCATTGGTGCAAATGTTGAAGAGTAATGGCCTGAGGATACAACCTTGAGTCATTCCACTTGAGATCTCCTTCCAGTCTGAAGCACAGCCATTAACAATAACTCTTGGAGCATGGTTTTCCAACCCATTATGGATTCATCTGGCAATGTTCCCATCTATTCCACATTTAACCAGTTTTCTAATCCAAATATTATGGGGGAACCTTATCAAATACTTTGCTGAAATCCAGATAAATGACATCCACAGCATCCCCACCACAGACCAAAGTAGTAGCCTTTGAGCAGTGCACTCCCCAATGGTTGCCATTGCTGTGCTGGTGGCAGGGGTTGTACTGGCTGAGATAGTTGTGGTAGCAGGGCTGAGGCCAATGCTCCTCACATTATTATTATTATTATTATTATTATTATTATGCTTTATTTATATAGTGCTTTAAATTTATACAGTGCTGTACATACAATCTTTTGAATTAGACGGTTCCCGGCCCTCAAGCTTACAATCTAAAAAGACACAACACAAAAGGAGAAGGGAATGGTGGTGGGGAATGGTGGAAGGGGATCAGGTCCAGCATTTCTTCTCTCCCTCTGAGGCAAGGACCAACGCAGATGGATTGGAGGGAGGGCTATTCTTAATCGAGGCCAGGCCCTATGATGTTGGGCCTGCCTTTTCACTCCCTCCCAGGCTGGATGGAGTTGGACCTAGATGGTGATGGGCCTTCCCAGGCATCTCAACCTCTCTACTGCACTTGAGAGTAGCAGGTTAGCTCATGAGACAACATGTTACACACATAGATCCTGGATTAAGAAGCAGAGCCCTCCCTCCATGCCATCTGCCTTGGTCCAGGTGTTGGAGGGAGAGAAGAACTTTTGGACCTGATCCCCTTCCCCACCACCATTCCCTTCTCCTTTTGTGTTGTGTCTTCTTAGAATGTAACCCTGAGGCCAGGGAACCGTCTAGTTGAAATAATGATTGTAAGCTGCTCTGACATCTTTTAGAGCGGAAGAGCAGAGTATAAATAAATAAATAAATAAATAAAATCCATCTTCTGACACACAGAAATGTCTAAGGGGCTCAAGAGCAAAAGGAGTCTACTTCTGTTGGCTGCAACACTCTACATCTGCTACTTGAGGTGGTCACTTCACTCTGGCTACTGTTTTACCACCTCAGTCCAACTAAGGTGAGAGGGTTTATATATGATACATGGAAAGGCAGAAAATTAGCCATTTTGAGGCAAAGATAAGCAGAGAAAAAATATGTCATACAGTGGTCATATAGTGGTTACGAATACCCCGGGGTACGAAAACCCCAGGGTACGAAAGAGCCGGGGCCGCAAAAATGGCCCCGGCTAACGAATAAAACCCCGGGATCCGGAAAAAAAAACTGCGCGGCCCCTTTAAATTAGCAAATAATTCAAAAAGTACACAATAGTGCTTATTTAGTGCAAACCTAGGCAATGTTGCCTCTGAAGCTCATCTTCTTCTTCATGAAATGGACAGAGTATAAGAGTAAGCTCCAATTAATGTCACTGGTGTCATTCTACTTGTGTGGCAGGACTCTTCCTATCCTCCTGCTCTGAAGACAAGTGTGATGAGTGCAATGGTAGAACAAGAAACTATGCCCAAATTTTTGGGCAAATGGACACCATTAGATATATCAAACTTGACCAAACACATTGCTGATTATGACAATAAAAATAAAACCATCCCTATGCTGGAGATGTGTTTATTTTGAGCTTTACACATTTTTATTTTAAACCATAATCCATTTGTTGTTCGGTACCAGTTTTTATTCCACGAGTGTATATATGTGTCATAATAAAGGATATGAAACTTGTTTTGACAGCATCAAAGCCGCTGATTAAAGACTTTTGCATTCAGTGAATGATCAGCTGAATTCCAGAAAGGACTGCCAGCTGTCACAGAGAAGTTCAGTCTGAAGCAATAGTTTAGTACAGAGTGCTGACTTTATAGCATTTCAAAGAGGAAAGTTCAGTGCCAGCAGAGTAAGGGGGAAATGAACAGGTGTTGTGACTGCAGGAAAGTCCCTAGTAACTGTTTTCTCAGTACTGGCATCTGCTTCACCTTCAGCCATTTACAAACTGACTAATGGAATTCCAGTCACTGATGCCGCACTGGGGAACAAAAATTAGCAAGACATTAAGTATTGGGAGGACTGACAGCCTGTTTGTTCTCAAAAAGAGTGGAAAGCTTGGTGTTTAAAAAAACAACAATTCTCTTACAAGGGCTGCAAGACAATTCAAGATCGTTTCAGCACAAAATTAGTGAGGATACTAGTGGCTTGCAAACCCTACCATGCACCAAAGTATCAGTACCAGAAATATGCTTGTACATTGTAAAAGAGTCTTTGCAGGGCCAAATCTCTAAGAGAAGATGTTTTTCAAAGTCAAGGAATTGCAATGAGAGAGAAGACTGGGGTCAAAGTTAAGCAGTGGCCAGCAAAAGGAAATGAGCCCAGCCCCCCAAATGCTGATATTGTTTGGAAGGCAGATGAAAGTAAAATCAGCAAGCTGCTCTGGCCATTGTTGAAATTGCTGGAGCTCGGTTGGGTAAATCAGGCATGCAAGGAAATGTTTTTCATACAGGTCTATGGTATAGAAAGCTCGTCCCCAGGCAAAAGAGGAATCTGGGGTTCCAGAGTCCCTCTGTGCTATATTCCTAGACCAAACTCTGTAGTTCACAACACAACTCTGAAAAGTTATCTTTGGGATTACAAATCTCAGAAACACCCAGTTAGTATGGAAATGTTTCCCAAATTTTTGTTGAAAAGAATGAGTAGATTTCACTGTTGACTGATTGACTGATCATGCCACCCATTTTTATAGTACTTGGACCTGTCACTAAGGTGCTTGGTAGGTGTGAGTAACTGACAGGACTGGAGACCAGTTTTCTGCCCCTGGGGCTACCTGGAGGGTGCACAGATTGCCAAAAGTGAAAAAAGAAAAGCAGCTAGAAGCCTATTTCTAATTCTGAAAATGTTTTTTCTTGTGCTTTTTAAATATTAAACAATACTGGGTCCCCTATAACTCATTCAAAAGATTAACCACTACAAAAAGGGTTTCTCCTTTTTGCTAAAAAGCGGGCAGTTTGGGAGGGCCAGTGGGAAATAGGCTATACCCACCTTTGTGCTATAGATAAGCACTGAGATATTATTTCATAGCATGAGATGCTAGAGGTTGGTTGTTTTAAATTTAATGGGATTCCCCCCCCCCCCCCAATATTATAAACCTATACCCTTGTTGCCTAACCATTTTTGGTGCAAAGTACCCAGGACCATACCAAGGCATTTTGCTGCATGAGACACAATAGCAAACAGTGGCCCTTCTGCAGTCAAGATTCATACTACCTAATAGGCTACTCCAGTTATTTTGACAGCTGAGGCAGGAAATTTTGCAATTGTTTCTTTGTTCTCTATCTATCTATTCTATCTATCTTTCTATCTATCTATCTGAAACAGACATGGTTCTCCATTAGTGGCATCCCACATTGGAGTGTCATCCGGTGAGGGGGGCTTGGGCTTGGGCCTTCAGAGGACAGGACCAAAGGGCACACCCTCACTTCCCTGTATGGTGCACCTTTACACTCAAGTAAACCTGTGCTGGATGGGGAAGAACAGGTGCCCCAGGCCTCTCTTTCCCTGTATGACATGGCTTTACACACAAGTAAACATGCACTGGACAGGGAGGAAGGGCTGTCCCAGGCCTCTCTTTCCTGCTGTGTGCCATAGCACATGGCAGGGAAGTGTGAGGGGGCGCTCAGCCAGGTGACACCCCTCTTCTGGGGTGTCGCCCACTGCGGTCTGCACCCCCTGCACCCTCCTAGTGATACCACTGTTCTCCATTGTTCTCTTAAGACTGAGGGGTTGAGGATCCTTGCCACTTGTTTATCTAACACCAACACTCCACCTAAGCATTCTTAAGTACTGGAACCTCAGGATGTTTATCTGGAAAATGGCAAGCTCTTTCATAATCTTCTTAGACTATTTCTTATATGCATTCATAGATATACTAACAGATACATTCTCCTTAGGGAGAAATACAGTTATGTCAATGTATGGGTGCTTACTTTCATCTTATTACATTACATTGCACGTAAGGCTTCATATAATCATATATTACATTACATCATATGGCCACTGGGATATTATACTTTCATAAGGACTGAACCTTTATCTCTCTGCACCTCTTTAACAAGCTTTGTAACAGTATTTATTTATTTATTTATTTATTGCTGTAAATTTACACAGAGCTGTACATACAATCTTTTTAATTAGACTGTTCCCTGCCCTCAGGCCTACAATCTAAAAAAGACATGACACAGAAGGAAAAGGGAATGGTGGTAAGAAAGGGCATCAGATCCAGCAGTTCATTCTCCCTCTGAGGCCTGTACCAAGGTAGATGGACTGGAGGGAGGGCTGAGCTTCTTCAGGGAAGGCCTGATGGCATTGGGCCTGCATTTTCACTCTCTCATAGGCCAGGATGGAGTCAGATGCCAGGGAGAGGGCAGATGTTTTATATTATTTAAAAGCAGAACCCTTTTAAATAGTATAACTTAGTGATTTATCCATCATCATCATCATCATCATCATCATCATCATCATGTTTTTTCCATTATTTACATGTAACTGTTAAGGCATTATACAAACATTTCATAAAAGTTTTCATGTGTACAGAATTCTGTCCCTTGTATTATATCCATAATTATCTGTTTATCAAAAAATACGATCTCATCAGTTGAGGCATTAAACATCTCTAAGCAAGGATCTGTGAACATACGGACATTCAAGGATTAATCTCCTTGAGCACTTTTAAAGCTTAAAAGCATGTGTTATAGCCATAAGCATCCTAACAAGCATCCGTAATGGGAAATATATTTATTTCAGCATTGCTTAGATGTTTGTCTTATCAATACCATCACTCAGCATGTTTGAGCAAGTTATCAGTCTATCAGGAACAGCCCAGCTATCAAGGATAGCAGTCTTCACTGGTGGAGTGTCATAACTCACCCTATGGAATTGAAAACTCAAACACAAAAGAGTCAGATTGCCAGCAATTTATTGCTCCACATAACTGTGGCCGCTCTGAGTCCAAGGTACTTGGGGAATGGGATAGTTGGGAGGACAACTACCCAACAGCAGGTGGCAGATGCTGTGGACTTGCCTCTGTCCTTTGAAAATCAGTGAAGAGATAAGTAGCTGTTATGCAGATCCTACCATCTGTTAAGCACTTGGTATCCTGACATTGCTGCCTATAAATCTCCCAGCAGCTTCCTGGCATCTTTGTTGTTTGGTGACTGACAGTACTCTCAGCATTAGTGTGCCAACCTTGGAATGACTAAAATTGATGACTCTATGTTTGCTCCTTGTTAGCTTCATTTATCTGGATTATTGACTTGCTGTAATGACTTCTGTACCAGTTGATGATTTCCCTCTTGTTTCTCTTTTCATCTTGCCATATAACCTCTGAGTGACCTGGACTGCATTAACTACTCAATAGCTCCTGCCTTACAACCATCTGACTCCTGAGTCACTTGGTGACTGGAGCATAGGACAGGAAGATATGCCCAAAGGTATTCTGATTCATGGCTTTATCTTGCCTTTTTTTATTCTCCCCTTAGCATCATCCATGTTATCAGGTATCCAATCAAAATAAAGCAAAGCAAAGGAGCTAATGGTTCCCACACATATGATATCCAATCAAGGTAATTAAATATAACCCCACCTGTAGTATAGTTGGAATCTTTGTGGCTGGTCAACTGGAGTACATCACCTGCAAGCTGGTTATTCTTGGTCTAAACCTACAAAGTATTTTTATTTTTATTACATTACATTTGTTATAAGTTATTACAAGTCATATCTGATCACATCTACAGTATGTTATTTTCAAACATGCTTTGTTGACTTTTGAGTGTTTCCCAGACTTAAGTTGCTGCCAAATTCTTTATCTACAGAGTTTATCTGGCTAGAAATCCCAGAGTTCCAAGCAGGGTTCAGGAAAGGAAGAAGCACAAGGAACCACATTACAAACATGTGATGGATAATGGCACACACTAGGGAATTTCAAAAGAAAATCATCATGTGCTTTATCAACTACAGCAAAGCCTTTGACTGCATAGATCATGAAAGGCTATGGAACACCCTTAAAGGCATGCGAGTGCCACCCATCTGATAGTCTTGATGAGGAATCTGTACTAAGAACAAGAGGCTACTGTCAGAACAGAAAATGAAGAAACAAAATTGTTCCCAATTGGCAAAGGAGTCAAACAAGGTTGCATCTTTTCACCCTACTTGTTCAACTTATATGCAGAACATATTGTAAGAAAAGCAGGCTTTGACTCAGAAGGAGGAGTGAAAACAGGAGGAAGGAATACCAACAATCTGAGATATGCCGATGACACCATGACACTAGCAGAAAACCTCAAAAACCTGGAGCAACTACTAAGAAAGATCAAGGAAGAAAGTGCAAATGCAGGCCTATTGTTGAACATATAGAAAACTAAAATTTGAATTAGACAACGAAGAAAAAGAAATAGTAAAAGAATTCTCATATCTGCCATTAAATATTGATAGAAATGGAGACTGCAGCCAGGAAATCAGAAGATTAAGAATAGGAAGGACAGCTATGAAAGAACTAGAGAAGATCCTAAAATGCAATGATATACAACTGAGCACAAAGGTTAGAATCGTACAAGCCATTGTATTCCCTAATGCCATGTATGGATATGGACAGTTAAGAAGGAGGATAGGAGGGAAATCAACTTGTTACTCCCAGATTTTGCAGGGCAGTTCTTTGTATCCTGAGAGTGTGTAATGCAAATTCCCACTTTCAAAAGGATCTACCCAAGCAGAGCTGATACAGATATTTTGAGACACAAAATTTGGTTTTACCATGCATGTAACTTTTATTTAAAATATACTAATAATACAAACACAGGACCAAGAGAGCTCTTGCACACACTCAGACACACATATACTCACATACAATGGCACTTCACTGAGGACATCGATCACCCGCCTCATAAAGTTTGGGAGCCCTGCTTGCCTAGAAAAAGTCTCTCTTTCTAAACCTTTTGCAAAGTTCCTCACTTTTGCAAAGTCCAACTTTTCTCCAGAAACCTTTGCTTAAGCCAAAGCTCCATACTTGATGTTTTTCATGTATTCCATCTCTTATCAGTTCGTGTCCAAGCATTCTGTTCTTTATTGCTGTTCTTGCAATTTTTGGACATCTTCTTCTTCTTACAGATAACACAGGCAGCTGCACCCTCTTTTTCACAGATACGCCATTGCCACATCAAACCTTCAGGAATCCTTGCTTCACTTGCCAGGTTCCTCCCAATATCATGCATTGTGATTCTCCATTTTGTTTCTTCTCAATCTTACAGTGCCACCTAAAATCCATTCACTCCTCACAAACTGATTTAAGTTGTGGTGCTGCAGAAGAGTGCTAAGGATTCCATGAACAGCCAAAAAGACAAACAAATGGGTCCTGGAACAGATCAAGCCAGAAATCTCTCTAGAAGCCAAGATGACAAAACTCAGGTTGTCGTACTTTGGACCTATCATGAGAAGGCATGAATCTTTGGGACAGCAATGTTAGGAAAAGTAGAGGGAAGTAAAAAGAGAGGAAGGCCACATGCAGGATGGATGCAAGATGGATGGACTCTATTAAAGGGATCACGAGTATGAGTTTGCAGGAGTTAAGCAGAGCAGTGGAGGATAGTGTCTTGGAGATGTCTTATCAGCAGGGTCACCATGGGTCGAGATTGACTTGAGGGCACTTAACAACAAATGATATAAGTTACACTAGGTTACATAGAATCATACAATTGTAGAGCTTGAAGAGACCACAAGGGCCATCCAGTCCAACCCCCTGCCATGCAGGAAATCACCATCAAAGCATCCCCGACAGATGGCCATCCAGCCTCTGTTTAAAGACCTCCAAGGAGGGAGACTCCACTACACTCAGAGGGAGTGTGTTCCACTGTCAAACAGCCCCTACTGTCAAGAAATTCCTCCTAGTGGTGAGGTGGAATCTCTTTTCCTGGAGCTTGCATCCATTGCTTCATGTTCTAGTCTCTGAAGCAGCAGAAAACAAGCTTGCTCCCTCCTCAATATGACATCCCTTCAAGTATTTAAACAGGGCTATCATATCACCTCTAAATTTTCTTTTTTCCAGACTAAACATCCCCAGCTCCCTAAGGCATTCCTCATAGGGCTGCAAAGTTGGCAACCTAGCCTTGCTATCTTTCCTCTTGCCCCATGTGTTGGATCCAGACTTGGTTAGTATAGACCCATAGAAAACAATGGGACTTAAGTTAGTCTGCATCCAAACCAATAACAATGTAATAACTATGAATTCACTGCTTTTTCTTTATTTAAAAAACTGTTGGTTATACAGTTTCTTCACTCTGCCCCATTGGAGGAAGACATGGGAGAACCTTGTCCAATGTAGGCAGGGAGTCAGTTAAAACACAGCAGTTGGGTGGCATTTCTAAGGTTATGGGTTCCTGTATGATTGGATTTCATTGACAATGGGGGGGAAAGACCAAATCATGTAAGATCACACAAATACCACCCATTCAGTGCTAACAGTGAAATAACACTTGAACTATTGGGACATTACCTATATTATCACATAAGTGTTTTGAAAGTTTTGATTACAGTTGATTTCCCAGCGCAATACGGAATGTGCTTTTTTTCATTTGAAACCAACATTCAGCCAAAGCTTGGCTGCAGGGAACATTTGAGAACATCACTGGCTATGTGAAACCTGTACATTTGCCTTGCCCAGGCATGCAGCTATTTAGAATTGCAGCCAAAGTGAGTAACAGAGCAGTAGTAAGGTCTGCAGTGAAAAACTTTAATCTGGTTAGCTGTTAAATACAAGGAACTGTAAGCTGTTACTGAGGCATTGTGGAAAATGGTAATAATAACTTTATTCTGAAGGGTGGATGAAACATTTCTTCAAAATGTTTTATTAACCACAGGTACATACACCACGGATTATGTAATTATCGAGAAGTGGATTTCAAGCATACACACACAGTGAGAGGACTTTTAGAACGACTATGATTGCAAGGAGGAGGAGGAGGAAAAGAAACAGCAGCAAGTACTCCTTATTTTAAAAAAGAATAAAAATAAACAAAAGCACCACCAACTAAAGCTCTAGCTTGAACAAAAATTAGCATTCACGGCCTACCGATATTTTTGCATTTTACAGCCAATTAGTATGTTCTGGTATTATGGCTTCCCCCAGGACCCTGTCCATCAAAGTTGCTATTTACCAAGAACAGCAATGCCACCCTACCTTTTTTAAAAAAATGTGAAAGACATTTTAATGGTTGTGGAGTGTCAAGGAAGCTGAAGGAATTCAAAAGCTGCCTATATAAAACTGCCATCTGTCCTGCCATAATACCACTTTAAAAACAAAAGCTGTAGAGAGGTATCAGAAGATACTGGACTGCACATATAATTCTCTCAAGGGAAAATGCAAAAAGATGTGTATTTAGCAAGCTTTAGGTATAGAGAATCAGGTGTAGGGCATCATCAAGGGGAGGGTAAATTACTTCTTTCACCCATTATCACTTAAGAATTCATAAATATGAAGACTCCTACAAGCATACTGTGCTCTTGGAAGTGCTTTTATTTGTTCAGTGTAGCTTATTCCCAAAAAGGGATGCATAGATTGCAGGCAGGGAGAGTATGACTTGCCCAAGATCACCCATTGGGTTAATGGGAATTCAGATCCTAGTATCTAGAGAAATAGTCCAATGCTCAAACCACTGCAACATGCTGGCTACACCATTTAAGCACCTGTATATCTTCTCCAAAGCCCTAAATACCTTAAAGGCACCAGACCCTGTTTGGTACTCGAAGCCAAGCAGGATCAGCCTTGGTTAGTACTTGGATGGAAGACTGTCAATGAATACAAGGTGTTGTGGAAGAATTTCAGTGGAAGAATTTAGCAAAATTATCTGTGAGTATTTCTTGCCTAAGATAACCCTGTGGAATTCATGGTGTCACCATAAGTCAACAGGTAACTTGAAGACACATGAACAAATGCACTCAGGCATGCACACATACATTTTCCTGACTGTGATAACAAAAGGAAATAGATTTGGGCATCATCAGCCTATTGATAGTATTTATCTCTGAAACTTCTGAAGACCTCCCCTAGCACCTTCACACAGAACGTAACATGGGGGGTAGAATAGAACCCTGTGGCATTCCATAGCTTAGTAGTCATAGGTCTGAATAGAAATCCACCCACTCCTAGGCCACTCTCCTCCAGGAATGAGTAGAATCACTTTGAAACTATGCCTCCTATGCACATCTCACAGAGCCAGTCCAGGAAAATACTTTGATTCCATAAGATACTTAGGTTAACATTATTTGTAGCTAATGTTACTAAAATCTGCTGACAGACTCAGGAGGCTCAACAAGTTCAGTTCCTGTCTTTCTTTTGGTGTTATGTCATCAGTCAGGATAACCAAGCCTGTTTCTGTACCAAATCTAGCCCGAAACTAGACTGAAATCAGTACAGACAGTCAGTTTCTTCCAAGAATGCATGAAATTGTCCAGTTATCAATAGTCCACATATCTTGCTCCAAAGGAGATATTTACAATACTCTAGGGTCTAGATAGCAGTTAACAGCTTCATTTTTATAGTGCTTCATCTCATTCTAAGCAGTCTCTAAGTGGTTTACAACTGTAAGATAATTGCCCCCATCAAGCTAGGTACTAATTTTAGCAACCTCAGAAGGACGCAAGCCTAAGTTGTGCCTGAGCCCCTGGCTAGTATTGAACTCCCAACCTCATTCTAGAGAAAACCTCTTGAGTAAAGAGTGCATCAACACCTCATTCAAAGTGGTAGGTGCCATCCGTGACATAGAGGCATATGTCACACCCAGAATCCAGCAAGTCAGTCACCTCTGCCACATTTTATCACCCAAGATGGACATGATTCAAGTTTACATGTGGTGGAATAAACTAATGTAAGAGTCTTGTTCGTGTCCTAAGTCCCCAAAAGTTGAAACTGATCCCAGAAAGCTTGACTAGATGGTACTCTGGAACTACCCTAGACATTGTCATAACTGAGTAAATGTATTATTCAAACATACCTGATCAAAGTGGGGTTGTTCTGTGGATAAGCAATTTCAGTATACCGTCTGAATAATTCATTTGCAATCTACAGGGCAGGGGCCTCAGCCTCTTTAATATCCAAAGAATTTCACATACCTTGTTTTAGAAATGTTACACACATTGGCAAATAAGCTCTATTAAATACACTGAGACCTACTTCTGAGCAAACTTTCTGGCAGTCACAGTTCTGGTGGATATTGGCCATTAAATACTAGATATGCCTACAGCCCTGCCATGATAGTAGCAGAAACATTAAACATTAATTGGCTACATTTATTGAATGCAGAAAGGAAAGCAGGATTAAATACAGCCCCTTAATTAAATGGAAAGAGAGAGCCCAAAAGTGTGTGCCTTGGCTGACCTTGACAGTTAAACTGGCACTGCTGAGGGAGATCCCATTTCAAGAGTAAAGCTGATTCACAAGAAACACTGGCCAAAATGTTCACATTTAGGCACCGGAACCAAATTTCATTGTTTGTTGAGGGAAGCTGCCCATATATAGTGTCCCCACACTTTCCTCTGTATCTCCACCTGCCTCACCTATTCCTATTTGTAAATGATACCCGTTATAATGGCTGGATCACAGAGTTTATTCCAAGGTACAGCTTGACATATCCTATGTAGTGTTTGGGACATGGGAGGTTCTGTAATGAGAAATAAGGTTTTGTGCAGTGGCACTTCTGGGTCTACTATGGAACTAGGTTTTGTCTTTAAAAGAAATAAATGAGAAAAAATAAGAAAAAATTAAATAAAGAAAAAATGGCTGACATTTGTTTCATCTTCATAATAGGACACTAAGAACCAGTATGGCATAGCAGTTTACATGTTGGACTAGAACTCTGGGACACCAGGGTTCAGATCCACATTCAACTGCACAAACCCTCTCAGTCACCTTGTGCAAGTTACATTATCTCAGCCTCAAAAGGAGGCAATGACAAATCTCCCCTGAATAAATCTTGCCAAGAAAAACTTTAGATAGGGTCATCATAAGTTGGAGATAACTTGAAGGTATGTACTGCAACAACAATAGTAGCAGCAATAACATCATCAGCAACAACAGCAACAAAATTATACTAGAACCATAATTAGTATTTATTTGTTTATTTGTTTTTTAATAATTAAGTGATTTTATCTGTTTTATAACAACAATACAAAACAAACAATTAATACATAAATAACAAATAGCCTTGTAAACTTGTATAATGTAAACTTGCATAATAGCTATCTTTTGTGGGGTAATAGCAGTAACAAAGTCCTAAAGACATCACTCAGTTGATGAAGCTGAGATCAAAGTATCTTTCCAATGAATGGTTTGATGGGTAGGAGGTCTGATAGCAAATGAGTTGGTGTTGATTTAATCAATAAACTCTGGCCAATCATAAAAAAAAATTAAAAAGAGAATTATTCTTTGTGAGGCACCTTCATTTTCCCCCTCCCCCACCTTTCTTTTTTTTAAAAACCAACAACCCTTCCTTTCAGGCCCTGCCCAAAAGACTTTTTTTTCTGCCTGAGGCAAATGCCAAGATGGCACTCCAATCCATTCCAAATATAATAATTGATTGGACTGGCAATCCTAATTAACTTGAAGACAGTAGAAGGTAAAAGCAGACTATGGCCCATTGAGTTTTTCCTTCTGTTTCTGTGCCACAGCTCTATACTCCCATCTAGCATCTGGCACTTGCAGCCTTATTCTGCCAAGTGATAGGGTCTTCCTTCCTTTTTTCATTCCTTCTATACAAACTTCTCCCCATGCCTTAGATGGAAATGGAAGAAATAACACTTGAGTTGGAACAAACCATTTTAGTGGGGTCTTTGCAAGATTCAGAAGGTCATCTATGTATCTGGGGCACAGACAGCAGGTGAAATTCCAAAACACATCTCTGCTACCTACGTATTTCTAACATCTGACAGCTGTCAGATTACTATAACTATGTGTCATTTCTCACAATTTGCAGGATATTTTTCAGACCTTATGAATTAGTCCATCGAAGATGCACCAGCTACTTTCCATAACTATTGTTAAAAGGCATCAAGGACAAAGCAGTAACATTAAACACCTCTGAGGGTTGCAAGTGCTTTGAGTACTTAGCACAGGATCAATTTAGCATGAATTTAATGATGCAAATTTGGGAGGAAATCAATTCTATAAAAACATAATCCAAGAGCACAAGCATCCCATGACAAAAATATTAAATAATCTGTATGGCAAATGTAAACACTGTTCCCAAGCAGTGTTGGCACTATGGGCACTCCCACTTTCTGTGTATGTATATTCTATCCATATATACATAGCCTTTCCAGCATTTTCCTCATGCATGCACCACCATTGGAGTCAATGAAACTTGAGCATCCGTGGATTTTGGTATCTGAAAATTTGGGGATCCAGAACAGATTCCCCCACAGACACTGAGAGCCAACTGTACACATTAGAAAATTAGGCTCGATACAAATGGGCAAAAAGTGGTGTCCTGGCACTGATTCTAGGGTTTGGGCGCACGCAGCGACCGCACACTCCCAAACCCTAACACGTAATGGTGGTACCATGATGGCTGCCTTCAATGCACACGGGGTGCACCATCGTGATGCAAGCGCAGTGCAGCATCTGCACATCGCAGTGCAGTGTTTGCATCATCAACATGTGACAGTGCACCAATGGCACATTAATGGCCTCCTCCTCAGGCACAAAAAAGAACCTGCTTTTAGCAGGTTCTTTTTGGTGTGGAGAGAGCCCACATGGTTTGACTCAGCAGCAAAAACAGGTGTCTCCAGCCAGCCCTTTCAGGGCAGTCTATCGAGCCCCTTAGATACTTGCTTATAGCAATAGCAATAGCAAGTAGATTTCTATACCACTTATCAGTGTACTTAAGCACTCTCTAGGCAGTTTACAAAGTGTGAGCTAATTGCCCCCAACAATCTGGGTACTCATTTTAGTGACCTTGGAAGAATGCAAGCCTGAGTCAAGCTTGAGCCCTTTTGCTGGTATTGAACTCACAACCTTATGGTTTGTGAGTGAGTGGATGCGGTACAGGCATTTAAACACTCTTATAGAAAGTGAAAAATAAATGCACATTTGCAAAATCAGATTAGGAATGAAATAATTTGAGAGTGAAGATGAAAAAGTGGTTCACAACCAGGACAGAATGACATGTTTTTCCAAACAAGATCAAAAGCAATTTTTACTTTGTAGAGCAGAATATTAAGTATTGGAGAGGCCAGGTTGAAAGAACGTGGAACATTTTAATAGCTAATTAGCCTAGTGAGTTACTTGAAAGTGTTGTTCTCATGGTTCAAACACAGAAGGAAATAAGAGTGTATAAACTGAAGTTTTGGAATAGAATAAATCTAAGTTTCAGAGTAGCCTAATTATCTGCAATTAGCTACCTTTCAAAATTTGGTTTGTTTGTTTGTTTGGTTGGTTGTTTTAATTTAAGGTATAACAAAGATACATTTCAAAAGTAAATTAATTAGGGGAATTATGTTAGAAAGAATTTGTGAAATAAAATTCATTCCAGTTATCTTTTAATTTACTGGGGGGGGGGAGGGGATTTTGAGTAGACTTTTTAAACTTTTTAAATATAATTAAAAAAAGAAGGATTAGCACAACATATCACTTTAAAACCCTATTAACAGAATTATGATTTGTGGGTTTATCAGTGACTTTTACAGAAAGTTACTTTTAACATTTTAGGTTCTGGTGCAATCTGGCATTTGCAACTGACAAAAAAAATTTGAAGATTCTTGATTGGCCAGTGTAGTATAACATATCCTCCAACTTTCCCAGCTTGGCAGGAACAGTTCCAGTTAAGATGTCATCCTGCTCTTTAGCTGGTTTGAAAACATCCCAGTTTCTCTCTCTTCCCAGCTTCCTTTTTTGTTCTCAGTTTATTTTAATTGCTGCAGAGTGAACTGAAAGTATTTCCCCCTCAACCCAATAGAGGGACAGGAGAGGGGAAGGAGAATCTCATCCTTCCCTGTTGACTGAGGTAAAAGCAAACTGGTACAGCCTCTATAGTTTTCGGGCTATGTGGCCATGTTCTAGAAGAATTCCTTTCTGACATTTCACCAGCATCTGTGGCTGGTATCTTCAGCCTCTCTTCACTTGTGAGTCCTTCCTCATTAATAAAATCTACACTCTAGTGTTGCTTGGTCATGTGTGTCCCAGTTTTCATCTGTGAAATGTTGGAGGGCATGGATTAAGCAGTCAGGAATCTACCCTCCTGCCTTTCCCAGTCAAAAAAATCACCATGTATTTCATGCCATCCTAGAGGCCCCATTGTCATTGCATGATCTCAGAGACACTCAGAAAGAAAACACACACACCCGTTCCAATCTGGATTCTTATCTTCCTAAGGTCTATTGCAAGGTCCTAACAAAGTTCACATCCTAGTGAAAGTGAAATATTTTTATGGCCTATCAGTTCCAATAATAAAGAGGTGAGTATATGAGTAACTCTCCCAGTGAAATCAATAAGATGTAAAAATGATTCACTTTGGCCATCTTGTACAAGATGTTTAACAAACCAAGATGCTAGCTCAGCTTTCTCATATGTATTGGAGTAGAAAATATGGGACAAAGTAAGAAATATTTTGGGCTGTACAAAATATTTATGGCATATTTAAGGAATAAATCATACAACAATCAAGTAGTATGTGAACATAGCTTGTATTTAAAAAATGCAAACAGGCCAACTACATATTTATCTGTCCAAAAGTCTATTAACTATATTTCAGATATAGGTAGCTGTTAAGCATTTCAGTTCAGGTACTAATTTTGCCAGCCAATAAAGGTTTTCAGGGGTATATCTGGTGTGGGGGGATGAGGGCATTGCTCCCAAATAGGAATTCTACTCCTCTCAAAATACATTTTCCTTCAGTCCTCAAATTTCTAGCATTTCAGAGACTGAGACATTAAAAATCATAATTACCTAGAACCCATATTTGCTGTATTTTCATTCCTTTGGTCACTTTGCCTGCCCCTTCTCCTTGGATGCCTAAATTGTATTTAAAAATGCTCAAATAAAGTTTTACATAACAGCATTGCTACACATTTCAGGAATGAAGAAAAATTTCACAGAGAAGGCAGAATTCTTACTGAGGGGAGAATGCCCTCATTTTGCGGCTTTATGCTGCAGAGAATCTATGCATAGCTGTTTTCATTCTTTTTCTGCCTCAGCAAATAATAAAAAGGTATGTTTTTCTGTCTCTCATGGGGCCTTGAATAAGCAAAGTAAAAAGTAATTTCTTCAATGGAATAAATCTTGCAAAGCAACCTCTTGCTAGCCAGCACTTACTGCACTGAGTCATAAACATAATGTAATATCACAAAGGCTGACTCTAATATAGCTTTAGCTTATCTGTATTTAAAACTCTCTTGATATAATTGCAGTAACCTAAAAGATACATAATGTGTCCAATAGCAGCATGTTCTAGCAGAAGGTGGGATACCCAAATTTTACTTAATCTTCTTTCTCACTTCACCCCAAGCCTCCCCATGCCACATCCCATACTGTGCTAGTGGGCATCTGAATCTGCAGGAGCAACTTTGGGTGATGTTCCACTCCAATGTGCCTGAACAGAAGTAGCTTTTTTTAACCAGTGGAAAACTACCAATGCATACAACATATTGACTTTATTTCTTTATGTGGGCCTTGCACCTTCTGAATTCTTGGCTGCCCTTTAGATTTTCCCTACAAAGAGACAGTAAAAATAAAACCACAAGTGCACCAATGGGGTTTTAAAATAAGGTAAAGATGCCTAGACTGGAGCATTTACTACAGAAAGGGGATGGGGAGTCCTTTACCTTCATATAAAAGTATGCTTCCAAGTTCCATTTATATTTTTAACACTGGCTGTTAAAATGCTGATGGATTCTAAGGATAATCTTTTTGCTGCCACTCTCATCGCAAACTGAACATCTTTTGTCAGAATTATTTTGAGGCTATAAGAAATCTGCAAAATAAATGTTTTCTCCTACCCCCTGATGTTTTTTTCAAGGTATGTATAAAATGTTTTGAAAATAATCTCCTAGGGTACAATCAGTAAGTGCTCTGCATTACAACAGGTAAGGTGGAAGTTTTTAATTCTTCTGATGTTGCCACAATATAAAGGAAACAACTTCTGCTGCCTTCCTGGTTTGAAAAAACAAAAGATCAGCCCTTGGACATCTTGAACAGACTCTAAGGTATAAAAAAGTGAGAATAATGCAGCACTCCAGATGTTAGACTGCACAAAATGTTAGACTGTGATTCCCAGATGTCTTAGTGAGTGCAACAGATGGTGATGGAGCAGAGAGTTATAGTCCAACAACATCTGGAGGACCATATGATTCCCACCTCTAGAAACATAACAAGACATTCTTCACTTTACTTCCCTGCTTCATACATTCATGCTGTCCAAGAAACATCTTCTGAATGGAAAGAATGTCACCTGCCACCCCATATGAGTCTGCCCATGTCCTCAAATCTTCTGAGGTGACCCATCTCCCTGTCCTTCCACCCTCAAAGGTATATCTAGTAGAAACACAAGAGAGGACTTTGTCAATGCCTGCTCCTGGGCTCTGGCATTCCCTTCCAAGGGAGATTATAGAGCTGAACCCACTCTGCTGACTTTTTTTAGGCAAGTGAAGAACTTTTGACTTGACAGGCTTTTGAGGGCTAGTTAGGGAAAGGGCCTTTCATGTGCTGTTCAAATTTGTTGGTTTTTTTATTGATTGATTTTAACTGCTGTTAATTTAACTGACAGTCTAATTATAACTGTGATCTAAAACATGCTGACTGTCTGTAAACCACCTTAAATCCTGGACTGGGAAAAAGGCAGGATGAGAATCAGCATTCAGCTCTCCATCCTATCCCAAATGACAATAATCACCCATTTATGTCCTTCCACTTATTAACATAGGAACAGAAGGCAGAAATACGGTCATTAGCCAATTACAATGTTTGCTGCTTGTCACAGCCATTACATTTTGGTTATCAGGTGGGTATAAAGTTATTCTAGAACAGCCATCAGAATGTGCACTGTGTGGACACTCTTTGCTGAGATCATAACTACAGCTGCATATGCACTGCATAAATAATACAATTTGACACCATTTTAATTGTCATGGCTCAATTCGATGAAATTCTGGGAATTGTAGTTTTCTGAGACATTTAGCTTTCTCTGTCAAAGAGCTCTGGTGCCACTAGTGACTATAATTCCCAGAATTCCATTGCATTGACCCATGGACCCTATGGCTTCCAGACAACATCCAACAGCCAGCAGTTCTTTGAGTTCAAATGTGCAGAGATCCATGGCTGAGCATAAAAAAGCAAATCATATGATGTGACAAAAGAACAAAAGTGGAAACAATATACTCTTTCTGAGTATAGCAGCTGTAGTTGCTGCAAGCAGCCAAACAGTGCCAACCTTTAACCATGGCACCATGTGGATGTTGACAATCACTCATTTCAGTCAACATGGACTGGTTTTGTTTTTGTTTTGTTTTGTTTTTGCACACTAGAGTGAACATTTGAGCTTTGACAGCAATGTGAAAGGCTTTTGGACATGGTGTCTACACTCACAAAACCAGCTCAGCATATGACAGAATGATTAAAAGTCAAATTAGATAGTCCAAAATTAGGTCTGTCCAATTCAGCAGGAAATATAAGACAAGGTCCAGAAGCTGTGACCAAAAAAGGAAGGAAACAGTGTGAGAGAAGCAGAGCAAATCAACAATGACTGATACATCTGGGGCAATCTCTCAACAATTTGAAAAATGCCTGAATTTCTTTCTTTTCTTTCTTTTCACTTCCATCTACTGTGTTGATTTCCCCCGTTCATAATGCATAATGCTAAATTTGTGAACTATGGTGGAAGAAGTCAAGCACAGAGCAATAGTACATCCTGCAAATGAAGAATCACTGACCTATGCTGGCAGGAGGCATTAAATTCAGCTAGGCTCTAGAGAAAAAGAGTCAAGCAAGTCTATGGGATAGAAAGACCAGCAAGCTGGCCAGTTTACAATGCTCCATTTTTTATTTTTTATTTTTTGATAGTACAGAAGCTTCACCAGTCCATCCTCCTAACATAAAAAAACAACACACAAGACTCCTATAGTGTGTACAACATGAAGACAGGTGTTCATCTGAACTGCCTTTATGGTCTGGTATTCTCAATACTAATTTTTCTTGTCTTGTATTAAGTACAGAAATGTATTCTTGTTTTTTAAAGGGGAACTACCAGCAAAAAGAGTGCGATCACTAATTGTGAGACCAGAGCTTGAAAAAGGTAGTTTTTGTAATTAGAATCAGATTCTGGGAATTTTAGTCCAAAAAAGTAACAATGTAGCAGTCTAACTAAAGAAGTAGGATCACATTATCAGTTTCGTGCAGATGTAGCTTAATAACTTCTCCAAAAGAATTCAGTCATCAGTCACAAGCCTTATTAGCTTTCTGTCTTTGATGAAAACTAACATTGGCAAAGAATGGCAGGCAGCAAGAAAATAATTCAGTGAATTCTTGGCAATATCACAGCCATGAAGAGTACTAAAGTTTATTAAGCTTGAATTGGCCACAGTGACACATAACTTAGCTACATCTTCTTTGGCCTACTGTAATATGCTCTACGGATGAACTATTGGCAGTAAAATGAAGAATATGGGGGGGGGGGAACAGAATGATTTTCGAGGGGGCTCAGACAAGGCTATATTTTATCATACTATTTCACTTACATTCAGAACATATACAGGCACATGAATTATTAGACTCTGAGGAAGCAGCTGTGAAAATTAGAGGAAGGAACACCAACAATTTGGGGAAAAAATATGCGGATGATAACATACTGCTAGCAGAAAATCACAAAGACTTGAAATGACTACTGAGGAAAGTCAAGGAAGAAAGTGAAAAAGTGAAATTAGAGCTGAATATTAAGAAGACCAAAATAATGAATGAATTATGAATTTATTTGATTGTAATGCTTATGTGTTTTGTGTGTGTGTGTGATTGCTATTTTATTATAATTTGTTATGTAATGGTTAGGGATTGGAAAGGGTTAATTTATATTTCATTGTATTTCTGTACTGTAACATCTATTGTTGTTAGCTGCCCTGATTCCCTGTGATTGGGCAGGGTATAAATAAATCCATATTATTATTATTATTATTAGTAGTAGTAGTAGTAGTAGATTATTTACATAACTTTAAAGTGGGTAATAGAGCACTGAAATAGTTAAAGAGAGCACGTCAGTATGGTGTAGTGGTTTGAGTATTAGACTTTGACTCTGGAGACTAGGGTTCGAATCCCTACTCAGCCATGGAAGCCTACAGGATGACCTTGGGCAAGTCACATTCTCTCAGCCTCAGAGGAAAGCAATGGCAAACACTGTCTGAACAAATCTTGCCAAGGAACCCCTGATAGGTCACCATGACATGAAGGAACACAAGAACAAATACCTTGGCCAGTAATTAATAAAAACGGAGACTATAGGGAAAAAATCAGAAGATTATAAGATTTAGAATGCCAGCCATGAAGGAACTAGATAAGATCTAGTAAAGACATATCATTAATAATAATAAATAATATTATTAGAATCATAGAATCATAGAATCATAGAAATTTAGAGTTGGAAGAGACCACAAGGGCCATCCAGTCCAACCTCCTGCCGTGCAGGAACTCCCAATCAAAGCATACCCGACAGATGGCCATCCAGCCTCTGCTTAAAAACCTCCAAGGAAGGAGACTCCACCACCCTCCGAGGGAGTGTGTTCCACTGTCGAACAGCTCTTACTGTCAGGAAGTTCCTCCTAATGTTGAGGTGGAATCTTTTTTCCTGCAGTTTGCATCCATTGTTCCGAGTTCTGTTCTCTGGAGCAGCAGAAAAAAAGCTTGCTCCCTCCTCAATGTGACATCCCTTCAAGTATTTAAACAGGGCGATCATATCACCTCGTAACCTTCTCTTCTCCAGGCTAAACATTCCCAGCTCCCTAAGGCGTTCTTCATAGGGCAAGGTCTCCAGACCCTTCACCATTTTAGTCGCCCTCCTTTGGACCCGCTCCAGTTTCTCCACATCCTTTTTGAATTGTGGTGCCCAGAACTGGACACAGTATTCCAGGTGGGGCCTGACCAATGCAGAATAGAGTGGCACTATTACTTCCCTTGATCTAGACACTATACTTCTATTGATGCAACCTAAAATTGCATTGGCCTTTTTAGCTGCTGCATCACACTGTTGACTCATGTTCAACTTGTGGTCTACTTGGACTCCTAGATCCCTTTCACATGTTGTCTCATTCAGCCAGGTGTCCCCCATCCTATATCTGTGCATTTCATTTTTCCGCCCCAAGTGCAGAACGTTACATTTCTCCGCATTGAATTTCATTTTGTTAGCACTGGCCCAGCTTTCTAGTCTATTCAGGTCATTTTGAATTTTGATCCTGTCCTTTGGGGTATTAGCTACTCCTCCCAATTTGGTGTCATCTGCAAATTTGATAACTAGGCTCTCAATGCTGTCATCCAAGTCATTAATAAAGATGTTGAATAGCACTGGGCCCAGGACAGAACCCTGTGGCACCCCACTTGTCACTTCTTTCCAGGATGAAAAGGAGCCATTGTTGAGCACCCTTTGGGTTCGGTCAGTCAACCAGTTACAAATCCATGTAACGGTTACCTTGTCTAGTCCACATTTTACAAGCTTGTTTGCAAGGATGTCATGGGGAACCTTGTCAAAGGCCTTACTGAAGTCAAGATATACTATATCCACAGCATTCCCTTCAGCTACCAAGCTGGTAATTTTATCAAAAAAAGAGATTAGATTTGTCTGGCATGACTTGTTTCTCTGAAAACCATGTTGGCTTTTTGTGATTATGGAATTATCTTCCAGATATTCACAGACTCTCTGCTTAATGATCTGCTCCAGAATCTTTCCTGGAATTGATGTCAGACTAACCGGACGATAATTGTTGGGATCCTCTTTTTTCCCCTTTTTGAAGATTGGGACAACATTTGCCCTCCTCCAGTCTGCAGGGACTTCTCCTGTTCTCCAGGAGTTCTCAAAGATGATTGCCATTGGTTCCGATATTACATTTGCCAGTTCTTTTAATACTCTAGGATGTAGTTCATCTGGTCCTGGAGACTTATATTCATTTAGATTAACCAGGTATTCCTGTACTGTTTCTTTACTTATTCTGTGCTGAAATTCCCCTATTCTGTCCTCTGCCCCATCATCCTTAGGTTGGGCACCCTTTGCCTTTCCTGAGAAGACTGAAGCAAAGAAGGTGTTGAGCAATTCTGCCTTTTCTCTGTCTCCTGTGAGCATTTTGCCATCTTCTCCACGCAGTGGCCCAACTGTTTCCTTCTTCTTCCTTTTGCTGCGGACATACCCAAAAAAGCCCTTTTTATTGTTCTTAACGTCTCTAGCAAGCCTGAGTTCATTTTGCGCTTTAGCTTTTCTGACTTTATCCCTACATGCGCTGGCTATTTGTTTGAATTCCTCTTTGGTGATTTCCCCATTTTTCCATTTTTTATACATGTTCCGTTTAAAACTTAGCTCAGTTGTAAGTTCCTTAGTCATCCATACTGGTTTCTTGAGACATCTCCCATTTTTCTTCCTCATTGGAACTGTCTGAAATTGTCCCTTTAGTATCTCCCTTTTGAGGAACTCCCATCCATCTTGAACTCCCTTCTCTTTTAGTATTCTTGACCATGGGATCACCCCCAGTATTTCTCTAAGTTTATTGAAATCAGCTTTCCTAAAGTCTAGAATGCGTGTCTGACTATGCTTAGCTTCACCTTTCCACTGTATAACAAACTCCAGGAGGACATGGTCACTCCCACCTAAGGATCCCACCACTTGCACCCCATCAACTAGGTCTTCCCTGTTGGTTAAGATCAGATCCAAAATAGCTGATCCCCTTGTTGCCTCTTCCACCTTTTGGACAATGAAATTGTCTTCAAGGCAAGTGAGGAATTTTCTAGATCTTGAGGATGGCGCTGAGTTTGACGTCCAGCAAATATCCGGGTAGTTGAAGTCCCCCATCACTACTACATCTCTCCTTCCTGATTGTGTGGTCATCTGTTCTAGAAAGGCATCATCCAGTTCCTCTGTCTGACTTGGGGGTCTGTAGTAGACTCCCACAGTAACATCCCTGTTGTTTCCCTCTCCTTTAATTTTTATCCAGATGCTCTCCACCTGGCTTCCAGTATTGATGTCCTGGATCTCTTCACTGGTGTAAATATCCTTGACATATAATGCTATTCCTCCTCCTTTCTTGTTTGTCCTGTTTCTCTTAAAAAGGTTATACCCCTCTATTTCTATATTCCAATCGTGAGACTCATCCCACCAGGTTTCAGTGATGCCTATTATATCATATTTCCCTTGTTGTGCTAGGAGTGCAAGTTCATCTTGCTTATTTCCCATGCTCTGTGCATTAGTGTAGAGACATCTAAGACCATGTGTCCCCTTTACTTGATGCCTGTGCATGTTTTTTTGGCTCCTTTTGTTGAGTCCTCGCACTGTTTGTCTTCTTCCCTCTATGTCAGTTTGACTATTTTTTCTAGCCGTTTTGCCTTCCAGACTGCTGTCTCCCTTCCCCAGATCACTTAGTTTAAAGCCCTCCTGATCAGATTCTTCAGACTGTTGGCAAAAACGTTTCTTCCAACTGGCGTGAGATGTAGCCCATCCCTTGCTAGAAGTCCCTCCTCATGGAACCGCAGCCCATGATCCAAGAATCCAAATTGTTCTCGGCGACACCATCTGCGGAGCCAGTTGTTGATATCTGCTATTTTCCTCTCTCTTCCTGGACCATGCCCTTCTACTGGTAGAAGAGACGAGATGACAATCTGTGCGTCCATTTCCTTCAGCTTCTTCCCCAGAGCCTCGTAATCCCTTCTGATATTCTGAAGGCTGTGTCTTGCTGTGTCATTCGTTCCCACGTGGACCAAAAGGAAGGGGTATTTGTCAGTAGATTTGACCAGTCTTGTCAGCCTCTCCGTAACATCACGGATCTTTGCTCCAGGGAGACAACACACCTCACGAGACATCTTGTCAGGCCCACAAATCACTGCTTCTGTACCCCTCAGCAAGGAGTCCCCCACCACAACCACGCGCCTCCTCTGAGGCTTAGCAGCAACTCTTCCCTGCGATGGAACTCCCAGGCTCTCCTGCTGTGTCCCTGAAGTCTGTCCGTGTTGCTCTTCCTGATCCTCCTTGATAAGTGAAAGGGCTTCGAAACGATTCTGTAGCTGCAAGCTCCTACAGCTATCCCTGATTTCTCTGCTTCTCTGTGTGACATTCCTCCAGCTGTTTGCCTCCTGTGTAGATGAAGTGACCTTCTCACCCCCAGCGACTTTCTCTGTGTGGTCCCCTTCCAAGATCGTTCCTTCCTTTGTGTCGAGGAAAACCTCTTGCTCCCTGACATGCTGAAGTGTCGCTACCCTGGCTTCCAGCTGCTGTACTTTCTCCTCCAAGAGGGCTACCAACTTGCACTTGGGGCATGTGAAGTTCGCCACATCTGTAGGCAAGAAGACAAACATCCCACAAGTGTTGCAAGTGACTGCAGCCGCTCCCTCGGTGCCCATACCGAGAACTATTAAGGAATCACTAAAAGAAGACTGTGGGCTTCCTCCTCGAAGAATATTCCCCGGTAAACACTAATGTCAAAGCCCCTGATGTCCTGTCCTATTTCACCAATCTCTATCAGTGATTTCAACCTACTGGGAATGTTACTTTATACAGATGCCCTGGTTTCTAACTTGTATTCACTTCCTCTGAGGTGGAGGGGAACCCCTCAAAAGCACTTTTAAAAAGGGGAAGATCTAAAGGAGAACCTCTAAAACAAAGTTTACAGCTCCTCTGCTCCTAATGTTGTGCTTTTACCCTGTTTGGGGGGGGGGGAATTCTTTCTCTCTCTCCAAGTGGTCTGCAGCTGGCTCTCTGAGCAGTTCTGTATAGCTAGTCTCCTAGCTCCTCCCACTTGTGACTCACAGGTGTGACTCACAGAAGCTCCTCCTCCTCCTCTGCAACAGACACACTCCCCAAAGAGATTTTAAAAATCCACACACTTACCACTTAAAATGGCTGCCAAAAAGTTGCTCTTCCTTCTTCTTTCTCTCTCTCCAAGTGGTCTATTATTATTTGTATTTCCCGCCTCTCCCATTGGATCGAGGCGGGATTCCAGCAGTTAAAATATACAGCTCAATTCAAACAATCTAAAACAATAAAACAATTATAAAATCAGTAAAACTCACCACATGGTTTTGATATAACAGTTGTTACTGTATCTAATATAGATCCAGTGATGTCAATTCAATCCTACTGGATTAAAGCAAGTCAGGTGGGTAAGCCCGCTGGAAGAAATCCGTTTTAAGAGCCCTCTTAAAGGCATCCAAGGAGGTAATAAGACGAATCTTCTCCGGCAAGTTGTTCCAAAGCTTCGGGGCTATTGCAGAGTATGCCTTGTGGGAAGTTTATACCAGTCTTGTATGGAGGGGATCTAACAGATTCTTCCCCGATGTTCTGAGAGTACGGGGTGGATTATGTAGGGAGAGGCGTTCCTTTAAGTAACTCGGACCTGAACCATATAGGGCTTTAAAGGTAACGACCAACACTTTGTATTGCGCCTGGAAGCTAATTGACAGCCAGTGTAAGGATTTTAATATAGAGGTGATATGTTCAGATCTTGATGCCCCTGTAAGTAATCTGGCTGCTGCGTTCTGAATTAGCTGGAGCTTCCGGACTTGGTACAAAGGTAGCCCCATGTAAAGCGCATTGCAGAAATCTAAATGAGAGGTTACCAGTGCATGTACCAATGTTTCAAGGTCCCCCCTGCCCAGGTAGGGGCGCAGCTGGCGTATCAGCTGAAGCTGGTACCACGCACTCCTGGCTGTCGCTTCCACCTGAGAAGTCAGCTGGAGCGACGAATCCAGGAGTACGCCCAGACTGTGAACTTTGTCCAGGACAGGTTGGCAAATCTCCATCCCTGGGCCTGGGGTGCCTGTCACAAGTATCTCCATTTTCTCAGGATTCAGCTTGAGTTTATTTTCCCTCATCCAGTCCATTACTGACTCCAGGCAGGCGTTTAGAGGAGAGATGCCATCCTTGGTCACTGCAGCAGTTGGAGACATGGAGAAATATATTTGTGTGTCATCAGCATATTGATAACACTGCGCCCCGTGTCTCCGGATGATCTCTTCCAGCGGCTTCATGTAAATGTTAAATAGCATGGGAGACAGAATGGTGCCTTGAGGGACGCCAGATGTCAGCTCTCTTTTACGAGAGCAGCTGTCTCCCAGCTTCACCATCTGGAATCTGCCCAAGAGGTAGGAACGGAACCACTGGAGCACAGTGCCTCCAATTCCCATTCCCCTCAGGCGTTCCAGAAGGATACCGTGGTCTACGATATCGAATGCCGCTGAGATGTCCAAGAGCACCAACAGGGTCACACTTCCCCTATCGATGCCCAGACGGAGATCATCGACCAAGGCAACCATGGCCATCTCAACTCCATACCCCCTCCTGAAGCCGGTTTGAAATGGGTCCAGATAATCGGCTTCTTCCATGGCAGCTTGGAGTTGGAAGGCAACTGCCCTCTTGATCACCTTGCCCAAGAATGGTAACAACGAGACCGGTCTGTAATTGTTTCTAATCAAGGGATCCAGGGAGGGCTTTTTTACTACAGCTTGTTTCAGCTCAGCTGGAAATTTGCCCTCCTTGAGGGATGAGTTGATGACAAGCTGAAGTAATGTCATCACTGCATCCCCTCCTTGGACGGTCAACCAGGATGGGCAGGGATCAAGAGGGCATGTCGTCTTCCTAACACTTCCAAGAAGCTTGTCCGCTTCCTCGGTATTTATAAACTCAAAGTGAAAATATGAAAATTTCATTAAATATGAAAGTTAAAATGATTCATGCTACTGTATTTCTGATTTCTATGTATGTTTATGAAAGTTGGACAGTGAAAAAAAGCTGATGGGAAGAAACCCAGCTCATTTGAAATGTACTGGCTGGAAGAGAGTTCTCCAGATACCATAAACTGCTAAAAAAGACAAATGAATGGATCCTTGAACAAATCAACCCAGGACTCACACTAGAAGCAAAGATTATTAAACTGGGGCTATCATACTTTGGACATATTATGAGATCACATGACTCACTAGAAAAGATGATAATGCCTGGTAAAGTGAAAGGCAGTAGAAAGAGAGAAAGAACACACTAAAGTTGGATAGATTCAATCAAGGAGGCTGACAGACCTGAGTTTGCAAGACCTTAGGAACATCAGTTAATAGCAGGTTGTCTTGGAGGTTTCTCGTTTATACCTCAAAGTCCACTTGATGGGAAGTAATGATAAAAACATGATGTAAACGAGGTTGTCTTGGAAAAATGCTTGGCAACCTCACTGGTTGAGAGGTGACTGTTGATGGAGGCCATTTACAATGAGCATTCAGCTCCCTTTTTAAAAGAGCCTCTCTGGTTACTGTCTGATTCAGTTCAAAGTACTGGTTATTTAAAAAGGTTTTTTAAAAAATAAACCTTTGTAATAACTGCAGTAATGCTATCAAAAACAAAACAGAACAAATAGTCAATATGTGTTTTTATGGTGTGAGGGTATAAGCAAAAGGACTGAATTACTGGCATCAATGTGAAACTCTATAGATCCATTTAATAGTGCTGAGATGAGCAGAAAGAAAGGGAAATTCCTAAAACCTAAAAATGCCAACACTGACTCCCATCAAACCTAGTTAAATAAGGCAGACCCTTCTAAACAAAGAAGCTAATGCAATATCCACAAAAGGCTGGGGGAGGGTGCATCCCATCTGGCATTTAAATTTCACTTAAGGTGTAGAATCAGTGAGTTGGCAAGATACAGCTTGTGTGTTACCCAGGAGCTGTTGTTAACTGCCATCAAATCAACTTTAACTCATATGGAATAGAAATAATGGTAAGAATGTTTTTTTAAAAAAACTCTTTTAAAGAGCTTTTGTATATTTTTTTATATTTTAGGACATTTCCCCCCCAAAATTCCACAAGTAATTTCCCCCCACAAGATATTATGTTTTACTTAAAATGTATTATGTAGTACTTTGTAAAAAAGCTCTTAGGTGTGCAAAAATGTTGCTTTGGGGGAAAATTTTCACCAAAATTCATGAAATGCTCACATACACGCGCACATACAATCTTACAGCAGTTGGCTTTTTTCCCAGCAGGCTGCTAGACTGAAAAGATAGGTTTTGGGGTCACATTCAGTTGTTAGAAACCATAAACATAGATCCTCAGCAGTTATGAGACTGTTAAGTCAAGCTTGTGATCTGATAAGTACTGAACAGGAGAGCAGACACTGATTTCTTTTTGTGTTAAAAATCATTCAGAACCAGCATAGAAAGAACTTGGAGGTGGGGAAAGAACCATGGTAAATGGACCTGACAGACCTGTGCAGCCAGATTCATGAGTAAGTTCATCTGTACTAAGAACCCAATGTCTTTTTTTGCATAACAATCAAAATATAGCATGTGCCTAGTTCCTACTGAGAATTATTATTAATCTGGGCTATATCATAGTTGATGGAATGTTGGAATGGAATGTGCACATGGATGAGTACTTCTTCCCATGGTATATTCCTGCATTACAGCAAACAACAGTTTATTTTTCTTTCTTCCATGCTCATTTTTTTATGTGAAGAGATTTTATTTTGTTTTGGTTATTTTGTTGGGAGAACCATTTAGTGGCAGAGTCCCCATCTGCAATCTGAAGTAGTCCTGCTCAGAGCAAAGTACTGGTTGCTTGGAAAAGACCATGCCTGCCATGTAGTTGTTAAAGACAAGGAGCCCAACAAAAAGAAACAATGTCAACCCTAATTCAGCATCATATACATAGCTGAAGATAACAGAGAAATTGGACTTTAAAGGACTGAGCACCTAAAACCCTTACCTGGATTTACTATGGTTACTTCCACATTCAAATTCTGTTGACTCTCAAATCTTTCAGTCACATATATGAAGAATTTTGTGGAGTTTGGAAGGTCTCATGCTTTAAAAAATGAACTGAAAAAAATATATCCCTAACATTTTCTACAATTCCCACAGTAGTCCTGAAATAATAAGAACTCTTCCCTCTTCCTGGAGTGTAAAATAAAGCCTTTTAATTACTATACTAAAATGACTTCCATAGAAGCTAATCCCTTTTACAGTAGTACCATCTGGCAAATACACAAACAATAAAATCTGGATGGTCTCTTCCCTTTCTACATTAATTATTGATAGCACACTCTGCCACTGAAGTGCCTCTTTTTGGATACTCGGTAGCCACTTGTATGATTCCATTCTTTTCTTAGATACATGAAACCTCTAAATTTTATATCCAGCAACAACCTCAATTACAGTGACTCATAAAAGTAATTTAGACAAGAGACTCCAACCTCTTTAGGAAACAAGTATAATGGTTGCAAAAAGTAATTTCTTAGATGAGAACAGTAAATGATCTATGCTCATCCATGCACCATGAAAGCATACATATTCAATTGCAACCTGAAGCAGAAATAAAGAGGCAAGATATCATCATTGGTTTGAATTAACATCATATTTTTATTTAACTTAACAACAGAATGATCTGCAGAGGGTAACTGAGATGTAGGAATGACTATCCAATCTTTCAGGCCAACAGCCTGTGCCAGTTCTGAATTTTAGAAAAATACCACCAAAAGGTCAAAAAAAGAGAGCAAAAATCTTACTCTGGCCATTTATACCATACCTACCTGGCTGGGAAAGATGGGATTCTTTAGATCTCCCCACCACTATGACAGTTCTTTCACATGAACCACAAAGAGCCATTCATACTCTGGACCTAGGTCTCACAGCCCTTGGGCCTAGGTCTCTGGTATGATCAAAAAAGGGAAGGGGAAGTACATACCCTATGAACAAGACTAGACATATACACTGATATAAGATGACAATATTTCCAAAAATACATTTTCTTGAAGCTGATATCCCTAAAATACAGTACATGTTCATGTGTTGCTACTCCAATAAGATATGCTCACCATTGAAAGATAGATGGTCAGTGTTTATAGTGCCAACCTTCAAGTATAAATGTTTTGCATTAGCAAAAGCATAGAAGATGCAAACATTTTGACTAAATTGCTTGAATAGTAATAATAAAAATCCTTTGCCCAGTGATGGAAGCACAACAGGATGTGGTCCAACATGACCTTCTCTTAGAACACAGTTTCGTAGCCTAAGAACAGCCACAAGGAAGGTGTTGGTTCTGAAGACTCTTATATCATGCCTTGGGGCTTTATCAGCTCCAGAGACAAAGTTTATTCAGAGCAATTGTAATAGAGGGAAGAGCAGCACAATCCATTGCTGAGGCAGCAGGCTCACTTTGCCTCATGGATGGGTTGTCCCTGGCTTTACATGGGGCATCCAAAGAGGAAGGTGGTAAGACTGTTGTATCAAGAGTCTAAAATGATCATGGCTGCATTTGCTCCTGAGAAATAATGCAGTTTGACACCATTTGGCTCCACCCTATGGGTTCCTTTGTCTCTCTGACAAAGAAGGCTAAATACACCACAAAACTACCAACCCCAGAGTTCCATAGCATTGAGCCATGGTAGTGCATGTTAAACAGTGCATTATGCACACTACTGGTGGAGGTACATTATTGCTCATTCTATTATTTTCAAAATGATAACTGAGTATCATTCTAAACCAAAAACCAACACACCAGTCCCAGACAGTAGACACTGCTAGATTTCTGAAAAGGTGAAGTAAATAGTTTATACAAATCAGTGTGGTATCATGCTTTATCAGCAGAATGTAATTGAAAGCCATTGTTTTCTTGGAAGTGAATCAAAGGAGAAATGAGCTATTAAATCCAAACCTCTACAGCCCAAGTTTATTTCTCTGTCTTTATTAGACAGAGAACAAGAGAATGTGGTGAATCACGTCATTCATGGGGGAAAAAAGGAAATGACAAAAAAGCACCTTATATGCACTCATAAATATCCCCATCTTATGTCCACTGAGAGCTCAAAACGATTTGTGCCACCACACATTAATACAATTGGTTATGCCAGCAGATAGTATACTTTTGGCACCACAAGAAAAAACATACTCTGAACTGATTATAGATAACCCTGTTTTTGCTTAAATAGACTCCTAGCCCTTATAAATAAGAGCTTGTTATATAAGTGGTAAGAACTGACAGCATCTTATATCACCTCTAGGTTTCTGGAATTATTGGTATCAATCACAGAAAGAAAAGGCTACATTAACAGTTTTCAGCTTCTATCCATTTTTCTCTGTTGTTTGCAGAATCATCTTCCTTGGTATTGGTTGGTTTTGACAGCAATCAGATGACATGTTTTTGAGAGAAATTTATCATGCAGAATGCACTTCCACAGCATAAAATTCAGTTATCCATCTTTATAAAGTCATTACCTAGCTTCTTTGCCATCCTTGTCCCTTGTCAATTTGTAAATGAAACGAAAAACTGCAGTTATTTTCCCAGATGAACTAAGATCACCGAAGTATACCTGGGTGTATGACAAAAAGAATATAACTCACTGCAGTTTTCTTAGTATGCCCTGAATCTATTCTGTCCTATTTCTTCTAAGTAGCACAAGAGAACATGGAATACATAAACTCCTGCCATCTTTTCTGTTTAGGAATGATGGCACTATTCAGTCTTTCAGTGCAAAGTTTATATCAAATAATATATATTCCATTCCTGACTTAGTAAACTATCAGTGAAATGTTATAGGCATATGATGGAGAAAAGCTGGGAGCTTACTTACATATGGACTAAAAATCTGAATAATGGTGAAGGAATTTGAATTGTGTGTCTAAGGGAGCTAGACATTAAGGGAATATGTATTCCCTGTAAGAAACCCCTTCCCCTCTTCCACAACAAGATTTCCTCAGAAAGTGAAATCTGAAGGTGAAAGGTACAGAAAAATCATGGTTCAGATTAATACAACTCCACATACTAGCAAATATGATATACCAAGATGAAAGTAGCCCTAAATCAAACTACTTTTTTTGAGGATTACTGTATAGCTTCTAAAAATAATACTAGAGGCTTAGTCTCTAAGCTTTATGTGATACTGATGGAGAAGCAATATAAAGAATATGGAGGGGGGCAAAACTGACGTGGGAAGCTGATTTAAATACTGAAATAATGGGGGGAAATTGGGATGTTATATGGTCCGTAGATTCATTTAAGGCAACGTCAGTCTCTATAAAGGAGAATGTATGTAAAAACCATTTATAGATATCATTTAATGCCAGCAAATTTGTAATAATAAAAATTCTTCTCCCCTTGTGTTGATGAGGATGAAAACAAAAGGATACTTTATTATATTTAGCCTTTATATATTTATTATATTTAGCCTGATAGCCTTTAGGACTGAAGAGCGGGGTATAAATAAATAAATAAATAAATAAATATTTATGGATCACATGTCCTAAAATAAGATTTCTGGCATCAGATACTAAACCACATAACCCAAATCACTAAACAACAAAAAATATGTGATAGTAATGTTTTAATATTGTCTCTTTTTGCAGAAAAGTATAACCTTAAACATTTTTTAAAAAATCTCTCATTGTGGTTGCTTGAGCAAAAGTAATAATAGCTAAACATTGGAAACCTGAAGAATACCCTGTTGTGCTGACGCCAACCAAGACAGTTTATAAATTAAAAATCACTATCTGGATGTATTCTCTCTTGCTCATTCTCTGTGGGGTTTTTTAATAATAATAATAATAATAATAATAATAATAATAAAAATAAAAACTTTATTTGTATACCGCCCTTCCTGCGATCAGGGCGGTGTACAGCATGTTAACAATATAAAATCACAATAAATGACAGGTAACAACAAGTAATAACATTAAAACCTCAATACATATTCAATAATGGTGTTTCATCAAGTTAACAGGAGGAGAAGTTATATACAGGGTGAAAATCAGGAATAAACCTAATTAAATAAATAGGTTTTCAATTCCTTTTTGAATTGAGGGAGGGAGGCAGTCAAGCGGAGCTCAGTGGGCAATGAGTTCCAGAGGCTCGGGGCAGATATAGAAAATGCTCTTTTGGCAGTAGTTGTTAGCCTAGCCTCTGGAACTTTCAGCAAATGGTGCCCACTTGATCTAAGTGTGCGGGGCGGATTGTGTGGGGAGAGGCAGTCCTTTAGGTACTCTGGGCCTAAGCCATTTAGGGCTTTATAGGTAATGACCAGCACTTTATACTGAGCCCGGAAGCGAATAGGCAACCAATGAAGATCTTTCATGATAGGTGTTATATGGTGGGTCCTGGATACACCAGTGACCACCCGTGCTGCCATATTTTGGACTAGTTGTAGCTTCCGAGTGTGATATAAAGGCTGCCCCATGTAGAGCGCATTGCAGAAATCCAACCGAGAGGTTACCAGAGTGTGTACTACAGTTTCAAGGTCCCTCCGGTCCAGGTAGGGACGCAGCTGGCGTATCAGTCGAAGCTGATAACAGGTGCTCCTGACCGTCGCATCCACCTGAGAAGTCAAGTGGAGCGACGAATCAAGGAGCACCCCCAAGCTGCGTACACTGTCCTTAACGGGAAGCGTGAGCCCATCCAGGACAGGTGGTACCACCTCCATCCCTGGGCCGGGAGAACCTATCACGAGTACTTCCGTTTTCTCTGGATTCTGGATTTTTAAAAAGATCTTTAACTTAGGTTATATCTACACTGTAGAAATAGTGTAATTTGACACCACTTTATGTTTAGTATTTTGTAATGCTCTTTCGTATGGAATCCTGGGATCTGAAGTTTTACAAGATCTTTAGCCTTCTCTGCCAGGGTGTTGGTACCTCACAAAACTACATATCCCAGGATCCTGTAGGCTGGAGCCATAGAAGTTAACATGGTACCAAACTGCATTATTTCTACAGTGTAGATGTACCCTTAGTTGCCTTTCAAAGGCCCTTTCTACTCTTAATTACTCTCCCCAAGAAAGACTTTGATCTGGTAAGCAACAAGGTAGTATAAATAATGTGGGATACATGAACACTGTTGCACTAGGTAATGGTGAACTCATGCGGTAAATTCCAACAGGACATAACCAAAACATAGATTAGTGGGAAACAAGAGAAAGATATCCTCATGATTGAGAAAACCCCAAGATTTTTGAAAATATATCTGATAAAGTATATCTGACGTAAGGGGACCATCTATGAACCACTCCTAACCCCCTCCCACAATAAGCACGTTGAATAATGGATTGATGGAATATTGCATTGGATGGAGTATTTGGAGGAGGAATGGCTGCCTGGAGCCTTGCACAGAAGTTATTTGGTTAGAATATGTAAATACAAGCTTGCCTGGGCCCTGAAGTCCTCAGGAAAGTCCCTTCTTCCTGTCCCACCACCTTCACTGACATGGCTGGTGGGAATGTGAAAGAATGCCTCTCTCTCTCTCTCTCTCTCTCTCTGGCTTTTCTTCGCTAACGAAGATTCAGGAAGGACTCATCCCATGCTTACTACAAGTGTGTTGATGACTAAAAAGGCCGACCCGAGATAAACAAGTCTGGTTACAGAAAGCACAGCAGAAATTCTCCTTGGGTGATGTTTCCAAGTTGTGGCTCTTTCTGTATTGTTGTTTCTCTTCGAGACTCGTTCGTCGTGAGTTCTCAAAAGAGGCTGCAGCATTGTGGATAGTGCATCTCCATGCCTCCTGATGTGAGGCCAGGGTAGACCATTGTTGGTGATCAATTTGGCCAAGCTTGAGATGTTGTTTCAGGGAGTCCTTGTATCTTTTCTTTGGGGCACCCCTCTTACGCTGACCTGTGGCGAGTTCACCATAGAGTACTATTTTGGGGAGGCGGTGATCCTCCATCCTGGAAACATGCCCTGCCCAGCGCAGCTGTGTTTTCAGTAGCATGGCCTCAATGCTGGTGATCCCTGCTTGCTCAAGGACAGCAACATTCATCACATAGTCAGTCCAGTGTATATTTAGGATTGTGCGTATACAGCACTGATAAAAGCGTTCGAGGAGTCATAGATGTTGGCGATAGGTGACCCATGTTTCAGACCCATAGAGGAGAATGGACAGTACAATGGCTCTATACACACTGATTTTTGTGCTTCACCTCAGGTATTTGTTACTCCAGACTCTTTTGTGAAGCCTTCTGAATGCACTATATATACGACTAAGATGTCCCCCAAATTCCTCAAAATGATTATCTTGCTGCATGAGGGCCAGCAAGGACAAGTCAGATTTGGCTATGCTCTCTCAGAACCCTTTCTAATAACTAATGGTGTGAAACAAGGCTGTGTTCTCGCTCCTACTCGATTTACAATCTTCTTCAGCATGATGCTCCAAAGGGCTACAGCATATCTCAAAGAAGAAGACGGCATCTATATACGTTACCGTACTGATGGTAGCTTGTTTAACTTAAGCCATCTGAAGGCTCGCACAAAGACTCTGAACTATCTAGTCCGTGAGCTGGTTTTCACTGATGACGCTGCCCTTGTTGCCCATACAGAAGCAGCTGTGCAGCACCTAACATCCTGCTTTGCTACGGCTGCAGAGCTGTTTGGGCTCAAAGTCAGCCTGAAGAAAATGGAAGTTCTCTACCAGTCTGCACCACAGGAAGAGCATTATCACCCCCATGTCACCATAGGCAAATCTGTACTTAAGTCCGTCCAGCATTTCACCTACCTGGGAAGTATCATCTCCTCAGATGCCAAGATCAACAAAGAGATCGATCACAGATTAGCAAAGGCATATAGTGCATTCGGAAAGAATGCCTACTTAGCGGTTATCCACAGACTCTGGCACACCCTTCCCAGGGAAATCCCTCTTTGCTATCCTTCTCAATCTAGACAAAGACTTCTCTTATTTTGTAAGAATTGTATAATGTAGGTTTTTAAATAAAGGGTTTTTAAGAGTGTGCGTTATTACTTTCATTCTACTGCTTTTCACTGTTTTGTGTTATTTTTAATTGTATGTTTTAAATTGTTTTAATTTAATTTAATTATAATGGTGCAACTGGACTCAACCTGAAAGGATGTTCAGCTGCTGACATGTTCAGACATGAAAGTCCAAAGCTGCACAGCATATATTATAGAAACATAGAAGAAGACAAGCATGAATCAGGGGAAGCTGGACATAGTAAAATAAGAAATGGAGCATATAAACCTTGCAATACTTAGGGTGAGTGAGCTTAAGTGGACAGGACACTTTGAGTCATATGTAAAGCACAGTGGGGGTTTTTTAAATCAGGAAATGAATATCTAAGAAGAAATGGAGTGTCATCAATAGTGAGGAGAGATTTTGGACGTTATCATACAGGAGGAATTTCTCTCAATTTCAAAAGAAATGAAAGTGGGGCCAGTTCGGAACTGAGTAAATTTGCTAGTTCAGTGAATTTATGTGATTGCGTATTGACGCTGCATTGCATTCAGAACTGCTCCGAATTGCCTCCCAGTGCCTGAAAATGCATGCGATAGTTTCTCACGCAATAATGTGAAACCCCACAATTGATTTGGAAGGACTTCCCATTGCCCGAAAATGCTTTCACGCGATAACATGAAACCCCATGACTGCATTCAGATTGCCATTGGATTATACTTCCAATTCCCATCGCATCGTGTAATAAACTCCACAGCAAAAGCAATCAAAGGAAATAATGTAAAGTCTGACCAAATAATATCAATAAGACTTCAGGGAAAGCCCATTAATATAACCATAATCAAAGTTTATGCTCCAACTACAGAACTGGAGAAAGGAACAAGCAAAATCATCTCTCAGAATCTCTTGTCTTTAAAACCCTATGGAATTCATAGGGGTGACATGCTAACAGGTGCCATGAAGATACATCCCCGCACAGAGAGAGACAGAAGAAAAATAAACTGAAACTTGAAATCGAATAAACTGAGAAAATTATATGATGGACTCAAAGAGGAAATTGATCACACACAAAAAAGACATGTTAATCATAGGCAATGAGGATGCAAAAAAGTAAGAAACAGAGCAACTTTGGCCTAGGATGAAGAAATGAAACAAGAGTAACTGACTGAATTTTGCAAGGACAACAATGATCAAAACCACATTCTTCAATCAACCCAAGTCCACCTGATTGCCAAAATGGAAATCAAATAGACTACATAATTGGAAGCAGAAGATGAAGAAGCTCATCCTCTCCACAAAAACAAAACAAAAACAAAGAGCAAGTTATGGCACTGATCAAGAACAGCTAATATCAAAAATTAGAGTAAAGTTTAAAAAGAGCATTAAATCAGTTATTATACCAAAACACAGCCTAAGAACATCTTATAGAATTTGGAGATAATGTAAAAATAGATTTGCACTATTAAGCTAATTGTCTGGGAGCCAGAAAAACTGTGGACTGAAGCCAGGGATATTGTCAGGGAGGAATGTGGAAAGACACTAGGTAAAGGTAAAGGCAGTCCCTTGACATGAATGTCTACTCATAACTGAAGAGCCACCATTGTCTGAGGACTGCTCTGGTGGTCATGTGGCCAGCATGACTTCACTGAATACTGTTACCTTCCCACCAAAGTGGTACCTATCTACTTGCATTCACATGATTTTGAATTGCTAGGTTGGCAGAAGCTGGGGATAGTGACAGGAGCTCATCCCATCATGCAGCACTTCGGCCTCTAACAGCTAATCTTCTGGTCTTCCAATCATCAGAATTGGCATCTTAACCACTAAGCCACTGCATCTGTACTGAAAAAGAAAGAGATGGCTCAATGGATGAAACAAATGAAACTCTTCAAGCATTTAAGAACAGTCAAAAAAGAAAAAGTGACAGCAATAGTGTCAGAGTGCAGCTGTTCAGTGACTTGTGTTTATGGACAAAGAGAATTACTATAAAAATGCATGCAGAGAAATAGAAAATGGCAATAACAACAAAAGGAAGAACAAGAGACCTCTTCCACAAGATCTGAGAAATGAAATCCATTTTCAACTGCTTTTCAAATGTTCCAGTTTCTTTCTCCTTCTCTCATTTTCCCCTTTTGTCCTTGGCTTATTTCAATTGTTCCAAACTGAATTCAATGTGCAAAAGTAGCTTGCCCTCAATTAACTCAGCAAGGGAAAGAAGAAAACAGGGGGCAGAATCATTCCCTCCCCAGTAAGGTCAGGCAAAAGCAAACTACTGCAGCCTCACCTAGCTTGTGCATTTTTTCTTTTTGATAACCTATCCCATCTTGACCACATTATGATGTTGTTTGGCACATGCATCTCATTTTCCATCTGTAAAATTTAAAGGGGTATGCACTGAAATTAATGCATCCAGATTCTGCCCCAACTGATCATACAGTTAATACAAGAGAAAATGTCAAATGTTTTGAAGAAATCACTTGGGTTTTCTAAAGTCAAAAACCTTCAGGCTAAGTTTTTTTAAAAACCAAAGGTTGTCCCCTCCCCAGGATCAGCTGCAACCTATAGAATCTTGGGGTCTACAGGGTGAGGAAGTAGAATTCTCTGGCAGTTATATACTGCTCATGGGTTTTTGTAAACTATATTATCTTTATCAGACTATAATGTCAAAACAGATTGAATCTTAATGTGTTTACTCCTCTATATTTTCAGGGGTTTCTTCTTTTGTTCACTCCCCCTCTTTTCATTTGTTTACACAGTTATGAATTAACATACAGCCCAAGCAGTGCTTTCCTCCAGTGACTAACAATTAAAACCAATTATGTGTAACTTTGCATTACTAGATCAGGGCCCAAGTCATGCTGTGCAATACTGGGAGGCAATGGGGCAAGGCAGGCAATATTAAAGCTTTATTATCCTAAGAGGCATGAGCCAGCACAGTCAGTTGGAATGTTATGCACTGCCATCGCCTCCCATTAACATCAGCTACCAAAGGTGGGGGAAGGGAACGAGCAACGACAAGGTTTCCTTCCACCTATGTTGATTTTCTTTCTTTCTTCCTCACTCTTTCCTTTAAACAGCAGCTGTCCTAGTAACAGTCAGTGCCTCTTGAAATTCAGCACAGCACTAGCTCTTTCCCCTCTTATGCTTGTTTAGGCTTGCTCTCCTAATTTTATTCTGAGATCTTGCCTCTTCAGCATCAAACAGAAGTATACTGATACATATAAGATGTCAAGGTTATATCTTCAAGACAACCTGGAAAAGATTTAACAGTTATGTTATGACAGTAAAGGGGATGCCGTGCATACTGATTTTTAGACAGCAAAATAATATCTGCATTGCATGCTGAGGTGTTTACATTTAAAGGAAATCAAAAATCTGGTTGCTGCTGTATGCCTTCAATTTGTTTACAACATATGGAGACCCTACATGTTAATCAATTCCTTTGTTTTGTCTGGATTGTCCATAAAAGTGTATTCTCGCCTATATTTGAGATCCAGCAGTATTATCTAAAACAGAGCCCATATTGTTTTAATCTGCAGGACCTTGTGCTCTTTAACCAAGACTGTCTTCATAGTTTGCAAACCTTAGCTGAAAAGTGACATCAGTAAAATCTCATGCAGAAGGTATATACTGTGTTTTGAAAATAAAAGAAGCCATTTCACAGATGTAGAAACTAAGACTAAGGATGATATGTAGAATTCTAATTACAAACAGACAATTGTTGTTACCTTTTAAATATAACAAGTTCATGGGAAGCAGAAAGATATTAGATGAAGTTTCCCATGTAAGAAGATGTGGCAACAGGGGGAAATGTGTCATTTATATCCTGTAAATATATCCTCTGATTTGTAGTTGCACAGGAATTCTGGCAAAGAAAAGAAAAAGATAGAAATTTTAGTAACTAGTATCCTAACTAGTGCTATTGGTCTTTGCACTGTTGACATTCATAGGACATAAATGCCATCTTCTTGTTGGCAAACTAAACTAATAGCATAAAATGTATGACAAAATCTTAAGATTGTTTCCTACTGGAAATGTGAAGACAACAATTTTATTAAACACCAGCAAAAGTACCAGCTTTGAATGAGTTAAAAACAGAAACTCTTTCATCACTACCTCCACACTAGTGTTTCTACTTTTACCTCTGCTCCTTCTCTTTTCCTCCCTTCTTCCACTCTCTTCTCTTCTCTTTTTTACTGGTATTTCTTTCCAGTTCATGCTATTACATTCTGAATTACTATTTATGAATAACAGTACAAAAAGTGTCGCTAAGGATTCAGCATGGTGTGGCGTGGGTGGAGGTCAATAGGGGAGTGACACATGGTGATGCCAACCCTAGTGATGCCACTGACTCAGCAGCCATTCTCCCGCAGACACTATATCTGTGCTAAATATGTTTAACTTTTTCTCAACTATTTGAAGAGTTCTGCAGACGAAAGCATTATGTGGAGGTGGCTAGAAGCCTTGTGGAAAAACGTTTGCTCAAACATGCCCTCAGCTTTGTCTATCCTGTCAAGGAAAGTCTAGTTCTTAGAATTACAGACAGAAAAACTAAAATTAATATTAAAAAACAGAATCACTTATAGTTGCATACCCTTGGTGTATGCATATTACACAAGCTGTCAGGTGTCTTGGAGCTACTGTATGGCAGGGGCAGTCATGTATCACAACCACCACCACTGCTGCTACTATGACTACTTCTCCTCTTTATTCTTTTTCCTCTTCTTGTAGAGAGGATTTCCCTCATAATGCCTGAATCAGGATGATTCCAATAAAGCCTAAACACTGTACAAAAATATGAGATTAATAAACCCTTAATGGGGGACAGGGGGTTTATTTTGGTACTTAAACATTGTAAAAATGTAATTTACAAAGAATTGCAAGAAGCTTTTCTGCAAATGGACATCTAATCGATAGAGTGGTCAAAGCCAGCATAGCTTTTTAAAATCTCATTTTATAGTTCCAGTACCCACCAGTTAACTGACCAAGGACAACTAGATTATTAGAGGTACAAATAAACAAAATATTTTTAAAACTGTCAATCAGATCTACACTGCAAATATTCATGTCATTTGTTTTTAGGTAATAAACTAAGGTTGGACAGTGTTTTCAATTAAATTGCTTATCTAACCTGGAATCTGCTGCAACCTGATCCACAGTTCAGCTAGGGTTCGTATTATTTTACTGAAGCATTTGAAATAATTTGATTACATCTATGAGCTGAGTTGAGGACCTGGCAGTCTGTTATTAAAGGTCATTTATTAAGATACCCTGTCTACAAAGGTGATTACATCTGAAAGAAGGAGGAGGAAAATACTTTCTTCCTAAAGCTGCATTTTAGCTGATGATCAACTCTAGTATTTTACCTAAAGAATTTTTACAGCAACAACATTCACAGTGTGATGCAAGTCTAGCTGGGAGGCCTAGTATCCTTGAGAAGGAAACATAGCTCAGTAGTAGAGTTCATGCTTTGTTATGCTGAAAGTCCCATGTTCAATTCCTATCATCTTCAGTAAATAAATATGCTTGGTTTGGGTACCCTGTAAGGGACTGCCAGCCACTAAGGTTACTAGCTTGTTGTTAACTGCCATTGAGTTGACCTCAACTCATGGCAAACCTGTGGATGAGGTATCTCCAAGACACCCTCTCCTCCACTACTCTGCTTAGATTCTGCAAATTTAGGGCTGTGAATAATAATAATAATAATAATAATAATAATTTATTTCTAGTCCGCCCCTCTGAACAAGCAATCGGGGCGGATTACAACAAGAGTTAAAAACAGTTACAGTTAAAATATCCCATCCTTTCCCTTACCACCCCCCCTTAAAAAAGAATTAAATCACAATACAGTTAAAACATAGAATAGCTAAAATAGGCAATAAAAAACTCTTGCACGCTACCCAATTACAGTACTATGGACTTTATCACAAAGAAAAACCAGGGGTTTCAACAGCAAAAATAACATTAAAATCACGCAATTGTGATTAACATTTTCACATGACATCGCAATTAAAGTGCCATTATCCAGGAAATAAACAGGCAATAAACAGGAACAAGTCATTCACAGGGAAATTCCATAAATGATTTGTTGTTGTTTATTGCCTGTTTATTCCCGGGATAATGGCTCTTTAATGTGTGTGAAAATTTTAATCACAATTGCATGATTTTAACACAGTTTTCTCTCTTTAAACCCCTATTTTCCTATGATTCCACTTTAACTACTCTTGTTGCATCCTATGGAATTTACAGTTTAGTGAAGCTGCAGAATTCTCTAGCAGAAAATTCTAAGTACTACTCTCTTAACTACAAATCCTAGGATTCCATAGGGTGGAACCAAGGCAGTTAAAGTAGAATCATAGTACTATAACTGTGTAGTGTGAAGGGAGCCTAAGAATACTGAGTCTGATACCCTAGTGGCCCAATTTAATATAATACAGGAAATTACTATGCAAGCCTTTAAACCTCCCATTAAAACTAGAGAATAGCATCTTTGGAAATAGTATACAATATAATAGCCATTTCATAGCTCCTTTGCTGTTAGAGTGCCCCTTTTCATTGATGGTGAACAGGTCAATAAGATCCCAAACACACTACTCTAGCATTTCTCTTCATGTGCAGTAACTTCTTTGCATGGCTGTTCTAGTATTGAGCAGTCATGTGGATCAGTGTTCTGCCTCTCCCCTTCCCTATTTCTGGTCAGGCTTCTCCATGCCCTCTCCAGCCTGACTAAAACAAGGAATGACTACTTACTCATGAGGAGGCAGTCATTCTTCTTTGGCAGGATGAAGGGGAAAGAAGTGGGGAGGTGGAGTTAAGGACGAAAGAGGATGAAAGAGAGCAGAGACCCTCAATGGCACAAAAATCTCCATCACACTATTGAAGAAAAGTGCAATATTAAAAGTTACAAAACTGGTATTTTGTCAGAACAGGGGTCCAGAACCCTAGACAATCAACCAGTCAGCTTTATGTAGAATAAACAGAACTTTATTGATGCTCCAGGATCAGCAAAACCACACCATTCAGCTTCTTAGCTGAGACTGACCAGTCCCCGCCCAGCACCCCTATATCTTCCAAAGGCCCACACCTCCCCCCTTCTCACAAAAGCCCGCGAAAAGCCTATTCCAGTATTTTTCCATAGGTTTCGTTTTCCACCTTATCTCCCCCCTTCTGAACGCTTCCCACCAGAAACTACTGCATTCCAAGCTTAGAGCCGAGCAGCCCCAAGGTCAACTGATAAATCCTCCTGGCACCGTTATGCACTCCTCCTCTCTATCTAGCAGCTAACTATGTACCATCATCCCCAACTACACCTACTAACTCATATCTGGAAGAATACTACAAGGATTCTGACATATTTTCAGGTTTTTTAAATAATGTCATTGCAGCAAGGGTGAGGCATGCTATAATGTTCAGAGATACTTGCAGTAGGAGATAATCCAGCAGGCAGTCAAATCCAGCCAATGCATCCTGCTTCAGCAGGAAATGTTCAGCACTGAAAGCCCTTAAATTGTATTGTTAGGCATCCAATTTGGAGAAAGCAACACAACTCTTCTCCGTATTGTCTCCTTTGGCCAGCAGGTATTGGAGAGAATCTGTGGTGTCCTGCTCTGTTCCTCTTTTTATGCCTTATTTAGATTTGCGCCTTAGTCCACAAATCCTTCTACTCGCACAGAAAGAGAGCAATGGACTACATAAATAAAGCATCATGTAAGGATTTTGTGTGCTTGCTTGCTGAATAATCCCCCCCCCCCACACACACACACACAGTTTGTAGCATCTGGAGATCTTTTTAAACCCACCTCACCAGATTCAAACCCAGGCAGGACACTCTTCCAGACAGGAAGCTACTGGATTTGGATTTTGGAAGTAGATCCACTTTCAAAAGACTGTATTATAGGATTTCAGTACAAATAATGTTCTGAGAATACAGTACTGAAATATTGTGGTATTAAAGTCACCACTCCACATTCATGGAGGTTTGGGGCTGAAGGCCTCTGTGAAAGAGCACCACTCATAACTCTCTTTGCAACCTTGAATCACATAGCCTCCCCCACATTTCCAAAGTGCTTCCACTTTCAATCTGACATTAGCTGCCATGGCTCCAAAAATCAACTTTCTTTCCTCCCCGTCCACCTCCCTTTTGGCCAGACAAAAGTATCTTTTCCACCTTGACAGACTTTGCATTCTCCTCATTTCCAAAGTCTTTCCACTCTGATTGCAATGTTTGCAACCATCACCTCAAAGGAAAGGTATGGTGTTGTTTTTGTCTGGCTGGGAGAGAGGGCGGGGAGGAGGTGGAGAGAGAAGTTGGATCTTCCCCGAGGGTGGCTACAAACATTGGATTTAAATGGAAGGTCTTTGGAAATGAGGAGAATGCAAAGTATGGCAAAGCAGAGGAATGTACCTTGTTGGTTTTGGCTGGCTTGGAGGAAGGGTGAGGAAAAGGGTGTGTGTGAAGAGGCTGACCTTGTTAAGTGACAGCTACAAAGTCACCAATAGTCAAAATCACAAATCTGAAACCTGCAAATGTGGAGGGCCAACTGTATACTCCAATCATTAACTGATAAATGTTTCATATTTTCCTGATATTATGTCTTTTGTCTTTTATAATGCTAAGGTTAATTAGCTGAGGTGGTCCTGATTCAGCAATGCATGAAATGGCCCAGTTTGGCTTGGAATGATTAAAAACCTGCCCAATTTGGAATAGCCTAAGATCCGGGAAAACTGTTCACTATGATTAGAAAATAGAGCTGATAATCACAAAACTACAGATTGTCTTCTCATTTCATCTCCCCATCTTTATATAGATAGTTTGTTGAGAAGTGAAGACACAGTGCCCAAGTGTCTGTGAATTCAAGTTGCTAGCAAATCTTCAAATTTGGTATGGGGTGGAGGCATTCTTTGATTCAGACATCTCTTTAATCTGCTCAGATCATTCTAATTCAATTATGGGTTCAGTATTCCTTTTCTTTTTGGGTTACCATGGAGAAAAACAGACTGACTATGATAAAGGTCAGCATAGACTGTAATAGCTATGGATGCAGACTGTCATCTCATTAGTGACGGGTTCAGTCTGAACACTATTGCTCATCTATTCTGAATTCTGTTTCATAAAGGAAGGTTGACCTGTGCTAGAGACTGAACTCTCCAGTCTCATAAATTATAATAATAATAATAATAATAATAATATGATTTATTTCTATACCGCCCTTCCATAGATCAGGGCGGTGTACAGCATATAAAAAACAGTAGGACATAAAAACCATTAAAACAAGCCGGTAACAATAAAACAATAAAAGCAGTAAAACCAGTAAGACAATAAAATCACAATAAAATCACAATTCTCCATATAAGTGCTAGTGCATATGCCGCAGCAGAACAGTGGGTGGCATTACAACAGGCAGGTAAATAAAAGTCCATTCAGCGGTAAGCCTGGTTAAATAAATAGGTCTTTAAGTCCTTTTTAAATTGAGCAAGGGAGGGGGACAAGCGGAGATCGATAGGTAGAGAGTTCCAGAGACAGGGGGCAGAGATGGAATATGCCCTCTTCGTCGTACTCGCCAATCTAGTCTCCGGAACTCTCAGTAACCGCTGACCAGATGACCTAAGTGTGCGGGGCGGATTGTATGGGGAGAGACGGTCCTTCAGGTACCCTGGACCCAAGCCATATAGGGCTTTATAGGTAATAACCAGCACTTTGTACTGAGCCCGGAAGCGAATCGGCAGCCAGTGAAGGTCTTTCAGAATTGGTGTTATATGGGCGGCCCTGGGAGCACCAGTGACCACCCGCGCTGCCATATTTTGGACCAGTTGTAGCTTCCGAGTGTGATACAAAGGCTGCCCCATGTAGAGCGCATTGCAGAAGTCCAACCGAGAGGTTACCAGAGCGTGTACTACGGTTTCAAGGTCCCTCCGGTCTAGGTAGGGACGCAGCTGGCGAATCAGCCGAAGCTGATAACAGGTGCTCCTGACCGTCGCGTCCACCTGAGAAATCAGATGGAGCGACGAATCAAGGAGCACCCCCAGACTGCGTACTGTGTCCTTCACGGGGAGCGTGACCCCGTTCAGGACAGGTGGAACCACCTCCATCCCTGGACCGGGAGAACCTATCGCCAGTACTTCCGTTTTCTCTGGATTCAGGCTGAGTCTGTTTTCCCTCATCCAGTCCATTACCGATTCCAGACAGGCCACGAGAGGAGCGACGCCATCCCTGGTCACTGCATCAGTCGGAGACATAGAGAAGACTATTTGGGTGTCATCAGCGTACTGATAACACCGCGCCCCATGCCTCCGGATGATCTCTCCCAGCGGTTTCATGTAAATGTTAAAGAGCATGGGGGACAGAATGGCTCCTTGAGGAACCCCAGATGTAAGGGCCCTCTTATCGGAGCAAACGTCCCCCAGCTGCACCATCTGGAACCTCCCAGAGAGGTAGGACCGGAACCACTGGAGCGCAGTGCCCCCGATTCCCACCTCTGCCAGGCGTTCCAGAAGGATACCATGGTCGATGGTATCGAAAGCCGCTGAGATGTCCAAGAGCACCAACAGGGACACGCTACCCCTGTCGATGCCCAGACGGAGATCATCGACCAGGGCGACCATGGCAGTCTCAACCCCATAGCCCGCCCGAAAACCGGTTTGAAATGGATCTAGAAAATCCGTTTCGTCCAAGATCGATTGAAGTTGGAATGCAACCGCCCTCTCGATCACCTTCCCCAGAAATGGCAGCAGCGAGACTGGCCGATAATTATTATGAACCAGGGGGTCGAGGGAGGGCTTTTTCAATAACGGTCTTACAATGGCCAATTTAAGATGGTCAGGAAATTGTCCCTCCCTCAAAGATGTATTAATAATTTGGCGTAACAGCAAGGTTACCGCCAATCCCCCCTGGGCCACTAGCCACGAGGGGCAGGGATCGAGAGAGCAGGTTGTCTTCCGAACACTTCTAAGGATCTTGTCCACATCCTCGGTACCGACAGACTCAAACTGATCCAGTACAACAGAGTCCACGGAAGCTCTAGACGCCTCTATTCTGGGTTCTGCTTCAATTCTGGCGTCCAGACCTTCGTTTATCCGAGAGATTTTATCCGCGAAGAAGTTGTTAAATTGGTCACAGCAGGCCTTGGTTGGTTCAAGGATCTGGTTCGGGGCAGGAGGGAGCTGAGTTAGCTCCCTCACTACCCTGAACAACTCTGCTGGACGCGACTCCGCGGACGCGATACGAGCAGCGAAGAACGAGTTCTTAGCTGCTTGTATCGCCTCTCCATAGTCCACCAAAAGGAGATCTAGGAGAGCCTTGTCGGATAAACGCTGGTGTTTCCGCCAGGCGTGCTCTAGTCGTCGCAGGACCCGCTTCCTTGCCCGGAGATCTTCCGTGTACCAGGGCTTACTTTTGGAAGCAGGCCTGAGAGGGCGCTTGGGAGCGATACTGTGTATAGCCCTAGAGAGATCCGTATCCCAGGTGTTAACTAGGGCATCAACAGTGTCGCCGTCACTTCCAACCATAAACCCCTCTAGGGCTTCTTGGAACCTATCAGGTTCCATCAGCCTTCGAGGGTGGACCATTCTAATAGGTCCGCCACCCCCGGAGGGGATCTGGGTAGATGCCTTGATGCTTGCCTCAACCAAGAAATGATCCGTCCATGACAGGGCGGAAGTGTTGGTGATTTCCGCCCACGGATTTTCCATGTCCGTACAGAAGACCAAATCGAGTGTATTCCCCGCACAATGCGTTGGACCCGAAACCAACTGAGACAGGCCCATGGCTGTCATGGTCTCCATGAATTCCCGAGCCGCACCAGATGGAACATTGTTGACCGCGAAGGGGATGTTGAAGTCTCCCAGGACTAGAAGCCTGGGGGACTCCAACATCAGCTCCGAGACCAACTGTGTCAGCTCGTTAAGGGAGTCTGTTAGCGCACGGGGTGGCCGGTAGACCAACAGAATCCCTAGACTGTCTCTAGCCTTCAGGGTCAGGTAAATACACTCGATATAGGTGGTCTGACGGACATGGTTCCTGGTTAGAGACAGGGTGTTTTTATGCACCAAGGCAACACCCCCCCCCGCCCACCTAACCTGCTCTGGTCCTTCACCGAGTACCCGGAAGGGAGGACCTGAGCCCACACAGCATCCGCCTCAGGCCCAAGCCAGGTCTCGGTTATGCAAGCCAGGTCACAAATTAAAACACAAATGGTTTATTAGCTAATCCAGGCATATAAAAATCAGCAAATCTTTGATAGTACCTTCTAGCCTTTTGCCTCCAGCCCAGTCTCTTTACTTGGCACTTTTTCTGTTCATCCAGTAGCACCTACCTCCCCCTCTCCTTTTCTTCTTCATCCCTAAAATAGTTTCTTCTTTTCTGTTTTTCCTAGGGTGGTAACTTTCCATCTGAGTGAAGTAGTCAACCATTTTTATTTAAGAATTGAGCTAGTAACATAAGATGAGCCCTTTTAGATCAGGCCAAGGCCTTCTTTAATCCAGTTTTCTGCCCCCATAATAGTCATCTTCTATTGTTGTTCCCCAGCAACTGGCATTCTCATAGATGCTGCCTTGCATCCTACTAGCTTCTCCTTGATTTATCCTTCACTAGTTTGCCTAATCAACTGTTCACTTTGAAAGCAATTTATCCTATTGGTCATTACTGTATATAGTAGCAAATTTCATAATCAAGCTACACATAGGTGAAGCAGTCCCTCTTTGCTTTGGCTTAAGCAACCAACACAGCCATTGCCACTGTCACATACACAGATCTATTAAAAATAATAATACAAGTGCAGCTTTCTACAGTTCTACTGCCAAATTTCAGCAGAAGCAGTGATAGGCTACAATATGATAGTTTTAGGGAGGAGCTGCCCCATGGACTTATTAAAAATGCCTGGCCCAGCTTTACACCATTCATTGTTACTGAAATATCACTGGTGTCCTTCACCGTCATTTTCTCTTTAAGCTAAAATCACAAAATGTTATAGACTTTTCTCACATTTAATTATTTTGGTTGCCCTATTCTGCACCTTCTCCATTTCTAAAATATCCTTTGGTTGAATTAGAACTGTATATTGATCTCTAATGATGTGATACCACAGATTTATAAAGAGACTCCTTTATAACTGTTGGTTTCCTGTTCTAATAACCCACAGTATAGGATTTGCCTTTTTTCCCACAATTTCCACAAAATGAATTGGTATTTTCAATTCAATACATGCGTCTAGATCTCAATCCATGATCCTACTTGGGTGTCACCATTTCAGATCCTACTGGCATAAGTGTGAAGTTAGGATAATAGCTGAAATACTGCACTGCCGAATCCCACTTCATAACCTTGGAAGAATGCACCACTTACTTCTGTTCATTGTAAGATATTTCCACTCCCTTTCTCTGCATCCTCTTTTTTTATCTGTTACTTAACATAAAAGAACTATATAATATCTTATGATTACTAAAGGAACTCAGAAGACTTTGAAGAAGGATTTGGGCAAAAGCTTTGTTGAAGTCCAGTGTGTAGGGTTTCCTCTAATGGTGTTTTGTTGTTGTTGTTGTTTTGTTTTTTGGCACAGGGAATGACAAATGTAGAGGGTCTGGAGGCCAATTTTCTGTCCTTGGCACTTCGGGGGGCTAAAGGGACTATTTTTTATTTAAAAACCTATAAGGGGCCAGGAATCCATTACTGATTTTGAAAAAAAATAAATGAATGGCCCGAAACAGACAGGCAGGAAAGAGCGGTTGCTTTGGGGGCAGAGTGTGCAGATGACACATGACCTCAGAGCAACTGGAACATGCTCAGTGGCCATCTAAGGCAGCCCAAAGCTGGCAAAAAAAAGGGGGGGGAGTGCTGAAAAAAGCACTCCTTGCCTGTGGCCCATTTAGGGCTGCAGCAACAGGCAGCCCTATGACTGTTGTGTCTGGTCACCATGGTCCCATGCCGATCGGGGGCCAACTAGGTTTGGAGGCTGCTCTAAGCTCCTGGTCTGCTTCACCCCGTTGCTAAGCAGTGTGACGAGCAGCTAAAACCTATGTAGAAGCCGAATTGTTGCTCCTGGTAGCTCCCAGGAGAATTGGTTCCTCATTTTTAAGGAAAGGAAAAGAGAACTCTCGCTGTTGGAAGAGGTCATAGCCTGCAAAAACAACCTTGGGGAACACATTCAGCTCTGGAAGCAAACTTTGCCCTCCTCCTGCCTTAGCAGAAAAACTTTCTACTTCTCTGAGTCAGATCATCTGAGTTTGTGTTTTGTTTTGTTTTGTTAGTTTTGTTGACCATTCTACTCAAGAGTGTTTGCAGCCTTGAAAAGAAGCCTGTCTTAAGAATCTTAAGTAGGTAGAAAGATTTAACAAAAATCAGATCTTCTTATTTTTTGCATGAGGTGCAAAACATGATTTGATTTTGCCTTGTGTGCTAAATATCAAATGTTTCCTTAGGCTTTTCCAGACTGGTACAAGCAAAAGCTTTCCCAACATGCTGATTGATGCCAGGAATTGCTGGTTGGTGCCACCTCCACTTCTACTTGTAGCCTCTCATGTAGTGTTTTTTGTTTGTTTGCTTTTTAGTCTTTGTAAAATCTGAAACCATTTGAAAGAACATAACACAAAAGGTGGGAAAAGGGATGAAGGAAGCTGCATGTGGTCAAAGGCAACTTGGGAAGTTTTTTGTGGGGCTTTCGGGCTATGTGGCCATGTTCAAGAAGAGTTCCTTTCTGACATTTTGTCAGCATCTGTGGCTGGCATCTTCAGAGAATTTCTCTGAAGATGCCAGCCACAGATGCTGGTGAAACGTCAGAAAGGAACTCTTCTTGAACATGGCCACACAGCCCGAAAGCCCCACAAAAAACTATGGATGCCAGACATGAAAGCCTTCAACTCCTCAACTTGGGAAATCATCATTCAGATCTCTTTAGAATTTTTGCTCACTGCCATACATATTGGTTTGGGATATTTTGAGGTCTGTTTTTGGGCATACAGACAAACCTCAGTTAATGAAATAAATGCATTCCTGAGCATTACTTCTTTAAAAAAAATATTGGTGCCAGAGGCAGATATAACATGGAAAGAATAGGGATGGGTTCTTGAACCGGAAAAAAGAAGAACAACACAACCTGCTTCAGCAAAATTTTCCTTCGAAATCAAAATTATGTGCATGTGAAATGAAACAACTAGGTCAGATAAACCTTATATTTAAACCCCCCACAAGCTTTCTAGAGACATCTTAAAAGTGACTTCCCAAAAGCATACTGGGATTTTTTTTCTTTTTCTCCCCTTTTGTAAGGATTTCCATTTTGATGGCCAAGGTTAGAAATCTAGGCTTTAAAAAAAACTGGTGAGAGTAACTGGTGCTCTCCGCTTTTTTTCTTGACTATTGCAGTCAGGGTACACATAGCAATAATAGGATTGGTTGGAGTAGAATCCCATTCTTTCCCAGCTCAAGCTTTATTGTATTGTTTAATGCAGACATGCTGCTGCAACTGACACTGAGTTTATGACCCTGTCTGCACAGGTCAAATAAAATGGCTTCCCCCATCTTTTCAGCAGTGAGTCTGGACAATGCAGGGCCCAACCCTTGAGCGTGGCATGAATGATCAGTACAACATCCAACCCATTTAGCCCTAAACACAGGGTATACTCTTTTAAAATGGACTTTAAAAACTCAGTATTTGTTCCAGATCTTCTTAGAAGATTTTGAGCCCTCTGTTCCAACACCATGAAGCTGTTTAAAATGCATCCCACAGTGCCTCCCAGTGCAGCCGATGCTGCAGTTTGCTCACTCTGAGGTCAGAATGAGATACTCAGACATGTGATCAAGTGTGTGATCTGCAGTGGTGGCAGCCAACCATGCTAAACAGCACAATGGAATGCACATGTGAACAGACACCTGTGTCAGAACAGAGGACCGCAGGCAATGGGGGCAGATCAGGGCAACTCTGGGGCTGCTCCTGGAGTATCCTGGCCCATACAGACACACCTGTGTTTCTCCAGCTTTCCTTTACCATCATCCTAATCTTGATGCCACTAGAAGGCTAGAAGCAAAAGATGGGGACTGGGCAAGCATAAAAAGACTTTGTAAAAAAAGAGCTTCTTTGTCATAGGCTTTTAATGGAAACATGACTGAACCTTCTCTTTAAAGGAACAGTGGTGTAAAAATCCTTTAGGTAAATTATAAGGAAGCATCCCTGCTGTCAGTCACCCCACCTTCCACAACTGAAGCAGGAGTGGCCAGGGAATCTGGTAGGAACTGCAAGTATTGAATTACAGAAATCCCTTGTTGTGATATATCCCATTAATGTGTGTGTGTGTGTGTGTGTGTGTGTGTAGTGCCTTCTGGGTGGAAATAAAATATTGCTGCTGATACCAAGACCTGCCACCAAATAGGCCAAGACAGATAGTCCAACAGAAATGGTATCTGGTTATTTTACAAAATTACAGCTACAAACCACAATATTCAGCAATATATCCCCTGTCTTGAGGAGCCACTTGAAGCAAAAGAGGAAGATTATTTTTCTTTCAGATTCAGAATTTGTACAGTTAAAAGACCAAATCTGTGCATTTTGATAAATCCATAGTATTTAAAACTGCAACAATTTATCCCTTATTGCATGAACTATTAAAAAGTAGAAGCATTGAATAGGTTGCTTATGTCTGTTTCATGCATTAGTTTGTCCTTCTTGCTTGCTCTGTATGCATGTGCTTCAACTACACAAAGGAGAGAGGCCGGCTAAAGACATCTTTGTTTGAATTGCACCATGAACAAAACAAAAAAACAAAAAAAGAGTGATTGGTGTCTTGTCACACTGATGAGGAGATATGTCACAGAGAGTTTAGAATTTTTCACAGGCTGTGCTGCCATGTTGATACAACTTGTCCCAACCATAAATAAGATAAGTGAAATTTCTTCACCTTCCTACTTCGTGCTAATCCAAAGCCACCATCAGACACACCCCTAAAGTCTATCAGATTACCCCTAATTACTCTCAAAGAATTAAAAGAATATTTTAATTGGTATTGGACTACTGCAACCCTATACTTTATCCTTTCACTCTGCAGAAAGGAAATTATTTCCCCATGCTTTATTACAGGGAGGAAAAATACTCATACAGTGCAAAAACCTTGACAAGTGCACTTTTCCCATCCACAGTACAAGAGAGGATGCAGGGATCCAGAAACTCTTTTTAAGGTGAGAGGCTCAAAATTGGTAGACATGTTGATTTTGCCTTATTGCAGGTACTGTACTTGCAGAGGGAGGCCAAATTATTTTTCCCATTCCTAGTCACTGAAACATCCTTAAAAATGAGGAGTATTAAAAACAAAATGTGTGTTTAGAAGTGCCCTCTGCATGTTCAGTGTTGTTAACTCCCAAGCAGGTGTGCATAGGGTGGTTTGCAGACAGCCTTTATTATTCCGAGTTTAACAATTGCTGTCTTAACATTTCTTGGTGTTGAATCATTCAGTGCTTCTTTCTGACTGAAAAGGTTCAATTACATAAGACAATTTAACATGGTGACCTATATGCTTCCATCCTAAAAATGGTTAAAGTGTTGGCATTCCAGAAAAGCAAGCAAATTCGCTAATGTTTATCACACACATAGCACAATAAGGGATTAAAAGCACATTACTTAGGCAAGAAAATGGGTCGAAAGTGAATTTGGGTTTCAGACAGATGAGGACAAATCCTGTTTCTAACTTGGAAATAACTTTTTTGCACATGTTCCAAACTGTTATTTCCACAAGTGCATATATATACATGCTCCAAAGAGGGAAGGAAAACTGTGGAGGAAAATCCTCTTTGACCCAGAAGCTGTTTCAGAGGAAGGCAAGCTGAGGTTTCCCTTTGCCAACTCCCATAAAACCACACACACACACACACACACACACTAGAGAGAAAGAAGAGGTAGCTGTTCCATAAACTTGCCTGATTTCAGCGAGGGCTGAAACTCCTAGATGCCCTCCTTTTTCAGGACATATCCTCCATTTTTCCCTCCTGTACAGAAGGAATTCCAAAACGTCCTCTCTATGCCTTCTCCCATCAGCTGTTCCCTTAGAGGCTGCTTAGAGGTTCCATTAGAGGAGGAGAGGAGCTGCACAAGGAAAAGAGGTTGGTGTGTGTGTCTATCCCTTTCAGAACAAGGCTGCATCCCTCTCCTTGGCACAGCAAGGAACCCTGGGAAATCTGGGAACAGGGAGAACCAGGAACATGGTTTTCAGATTGTTGCAATTGCGTGAAGAAAGCGTAAATGAACTGGACATGAAAACACAGTATTTTTGCAAAAATGCTTATTCCCTGATTCACCTCACTTTCTGTCTGGATTCTAACAAGTTTGTGCACAGCATTGTCTGAAAAACAATTGCAAAATTGTTCCTAATACCCTGGATGGCCCTGCATTGTGACCATTTTAGCCTTCCAATTTGTCCCTTGTGAAAAAGTTCATAGGAGTCTTGATGGTCTAATTTGCCAGGTCATTTCAGGGGAGATCCAGTCCTCCCACATTCTAGTCTAGCCTAACCAGGGTTCATGCCCCACCAGCCTACCCCTTCCAGGATCCATGAGAGGATAGAGTGTAAGTTATGTTTCAACGTTTCTTGCTCTTGCTCTTGCTCACTTTCTCTAATACACACACACCAACCAACCACAGTATCCCATCATGGAGTCCAAGGTTTTAGCCACATCCTCCTAGCATCAATATTATCTGTTCCAGCAAAAATGAAGGAGAAAATGAAGGAGAGTTGCCTGGGTGTTACAAAATTTAGGGCAGACATTTCCAGTTTTTGATTTCTTGACCTCTACACCAGGGTGACAATTTTATCTCTTGCAGCTTTGACTATACTGTAGTCAATGAGAATCTGCATAATAACTCCAGGCTGTCCAATTAGGAAAATTGTCAATGCAGAGCAAGAGGAGAATAGCATTTTCAATGTGCTCCCTTTAACTTCCTACCATTTCGCTTTATCTCATGTCACAGGCAGCACAACCCAAAGAACAGTAAATGGGCATTAATGAGAAGAAATAATAAATATGACCTATCTGTTTTGTTTTCAGTGCAGCAGAAGCTGGGAAATAAATGGCAGCAAGGGAACAGCAGGTACAACCACACCAGAACATCCGTGCTTGGCTAGTGAATTAAATTTAGCCCACTTTAATGATTTTTTAATGACTTTATCCAGACCAGTAATGATGGTGGTGAAAAGCATGAGACCCAGGACTCAAGCTTACAGGATCACACTTGAAACTGCTTCCAATTCAGTTTCCACCATAGCACTCATAAAATGCAATGCTGTTTCTTCAATGATTCTATAAGTGGCACAAAAGCACATATTAATCCCAGAGCTCAAAGATTGGCTTTTGGGAACTCCCAGAAATGTTCAGCCAGGGAGCTATAGTGCTAAACTGTGGGAATTACACACTTCTTTTCCCTTTTTGTCAAAGCCCAACTAGACATGATTTTCCCAAGCTGTGAATGAAGAATGAAGTGCATCCAGTCAAAAGCTTGGAGTGGGAAAAAAGGAAATATGAAATAGACATTCAAGTTTTGGCATGCTTTTGCTATGCTTTCCATGTTGTCTGAGGAGCATGCTGTACAAGAGGTAATTGCTTGATCTTGGTTCTCTCCTATGCCATTCTTTGTAAGCGGAGGTTGGAGACTGCTCTCTCACTAACTGTTTCACAGTTTCTACTGTGTTCCTGCAAGGGATACATTGGCCATCTTTGGTCCCCACTAACCTAGGGATGGGGAACATGCTTTCTTCCATGTGATGTACTGCTATTCCCATGATACTTCTCACCTTTAAAAAAGGCTAGTTGTAGCTGCACTACATCAACACCTGGAGGACCACTTCTTCCACTATATAGTACATTCTAGTCTGGCACAATAGGGAATCTACTTACTTTGCCTCATGCATGTGAACTCTGCAGACATCAATACTGGTTATTCTGGGATGAAACAGAGATCTTGAACCTCTTGGGCCAGACTGTCAAGTAAAGACAGCATCATATATGATAAACACACATAGGAAATAACTTGAGAGCATACTCTCTATGGGAGGCTACCATTCCAGATCCGGTGCAGTGTTTTAGCTGGTAGACAAATTGTCTTTGTTAGGCCAGTTATTGTTTGGTTGCCCAAGATGGTTGACTGAAGGTTTATTAGTGGCTTGGGAAATCTGATGGAATTCTCCCTTTACTGCAGGATCAGGCAATTTTTGGCCCTCCAGAAGAGGTCAATGTCCTCCCCACAGCTGAGGCACTGTGGGGAAAGTACTGAGGGAGGAGATAATTTAAATGATAAAAAAAAAGCTACTGGTTTCAACTTGAGGAGGAAGAAACAAGAGTACATCCACCTTCCTTTACCTTCTTGCAAGAGCCCAAAGCAGCTGCATCTTCATCATCTGAATTGCTTCCCTCCTCTCTACCCTTCCTATTGATTAGCAGAATAGCCCCCTGCTCCCTATCTGAAAAGGGACATACATGTAAATAAATAGGACAGTCACACTTAGATGTATGTATGTCACTAATGGTGCTCTGGTGCCACAACAAAGTGTAATTCCCTAAACTCCATAGCATTTATTTATTTATTTATTTTCTATCCCACCTTTCTCCCAAAAAGGGCCCCAAGGCGGATCACAGTATAAAACACATTAAACCTATATGTTTAAAAACAATTAAAAATTATCTAATTAAATCACTACAAGGTTAAAATTTAAACATACAAAAGTTAAAAACATAATCTAAACCAACCAATCCCCCTCCCCCAATAAAATCAGGCTTGCATGATTTTAAAAAGCTTGCTTGAATAAAAATATTTTTGCTTGTTGAATTAAAGGCTTGTCTGGAATTCTCATAAAGGAACTCGCTACTAATATTTTAAAAGATAGTTTTTGATTAAGTCCCTGGTGGAAGTTAAGATAGTAAGTCTGTTTCACCTATAGGGGCCTCTGAGTGGAAATAATCCCAGTGCCTGAGGGTGTCATCTTTACAGTAGAGAGGAGAAAATGGGGTTGAAAGACCCATGGTGCTGTCATACAAGAAAATAGTTTTGAAAAGATAGGGGCTGTCACAGACACCATTGCATATAATGCCTCTTGATAAGATATCTGTGCTCATCTGAAAGTAGATGGATTGCTATATTCTGTACTACACGCCCACTACGCCGAGACATAAAATGAGACATAAAACATTCTCTGGGGTGAGCATACAGTGGACTACAAAGTAAAATATTACACTAGATCCTCCACATAACCATTTATACCATTTCTCTTGCTTTCAGGAAACATTCTGGTATCTACCACCCACAAAGGTAGATGGCATCTGTTGGGATCTTAATTCCATAAAAGCCTTCCTCAGTAGTGGAACGGTGGTAGCTGATAAATACCTTGGCGTCTGATTATCATTTTTAATGGTAGCAAACCATCAAGAAGAGAGGTTATTACTTATAATCTCTCTGTCCAGAGACACATAAAATTTCTAAATTTGTTGGTTAATGATGGACTGTAAACTAAGCAGCATCGCCTGCTCTGTAGAGACTGAATATAATTTCATTATATACTGGCAGGTCTTTCACTATTGCTCCCCAATCTCAGTTGCTCATACCAACATTTCAGAGGAAGTCTTGAATCAACTGTTTCATTCCACCTACAACAGTGTCATGGCATTATTTTATTGACCCTAGATTTAATAGAGCACAGGTCAGTCTCTGCTTTCAACAAAACTGCTGATGTACCAAGGGAGAGAGCTGGTAGTTTCCTTAAGAAACCATTCTGTACTTCTAGACCAGCACTATTACCAGCACTATCTCTGATCAATAATACATCTGGACAACAGCCTTCCCCATAAATATTTGTAAAGTGGGTTCAACCAGTAGTCCACTCTTAGATAAGAAGAACCTTAGGAGTTTATCAGCGATAACCACCACTTTGAGTTCTGCACCTAAACAGATCAAAGGCCAATGCAACAAGGAAGTTATATGTTCCTTGTGACCAGCTCCAGTTAGCAATCTGGCCATGGCATTTTGGACCTGCTGGATTTTCTGATCTGTTTCCAAAGGCAGCCTCACATCAAGTGTGTTATAGTAATCCAAATATATGTAATTAAACATATGTCATTGTAGACAAGTCTCACATCTCCAAGAATAAACATAGTTGGTACACTAGTTTTATCTATGCCATATACTCTTGGTCATTGCCAAGTCTACACTTCCAGGCTCTGAGTCTGCTGTGGACCTGAAGTTTCACAGGGAGTATAACCCTGTCCAGCACAGGGTGAATTCCTATTTCCTGAGCTGACCTGCCTTTTGACTGTCCTGGACTTATCCTCATCTAGTCCATTACTGACAGCAGGCCCTGGTTTAATACCAAAACAGTTTTTTTGGAATTAGATAGAAAGGAGAAATAGAGTTCAGTATCATCAGCATACCAGTGGTACCGGAGCCCAGAATTACAGATTACCTTTTCCATTGTTTTAATTTATTTATTAAACAGCACAGGGGGACAGAACCAAGCCCTGAGCAACTCTACAGGCCAATAGGCAAGAGGTTAAACAGGACAGCACATCCCCCAGCAGCACCATCTAAATTTGTTCCTCCAAGAAGCACTGGAACTACAGTGAAGCAAGGCCCTAGTTCCCATCCCCAAAAAGCAGTCAATGGTATTGGAAAGCCCCCGGGCAGCCCAGTAGAACGAACAGGGACACATTCTGCCCACATCCAGTTTCCAATGGCACTATGGGATAGGGCTCAGAAGTCAGATATGACAACTTTAATGCCAATAACACTGTTCCTGGATGATAAAAGACCTAGCCTCTGCTAATAAAAGAGAAACTCTCCTTTCAAATAAACTAGATATGTTTCCTATATAAATATATTTATGACTATTATGAACAATGGATGCCCATTATAGATGTCTGCAGGTATACCACTGATGCTGCTATGTATATAACAATGCCAAGGGATACTATTTCCTTGGATGCCTATGTATTTCCTCCACAAATGTATATGGGATAGGTATACTCTAAATTTATGTCTGATGCCTTGCATGCAACAAATGTAATGAAAGGACAGTGCGTTCACGTCATACGCGGGCATGCCGTATGTATCTAGACCTTGAGAACACTCTGTTTTTCTCTAAAGGGAGTATATATTTGTGTATCTATGACTGTTCATACTACATTGCCTAAAAACTAAGACTAAAGACTAAGATTGAAAGACTTAAGAGTGCTTAAATGGAGTGTTGATGCTGTCTGTTTGAACTTTACTGTGAGCCATGAGTTGGAAACCCAAGAGACCAGGTATTAATAACAGGGGCCTGCAAACATATACAGATTAACTGACAAATGACAAAGAGCCCTCACTCTAAAGATACAGGGGTGGGAAACCATCCCTTTTTCAAGTGGAGGAGGTAGAGCTAGCCTCCTAACCATATTCATACGTTTACCTCAAGCTGATTTTGTATGCCTGAATATGACTACTGTAAGGTATGATAGCCCTGTTTAGGTATTTGAAGAGGTGTTATATTGAGGATGGAGCAAGCTTGTTTTCTGCTGCTCAAGAGAATAGGACCCAGAACAATGGATGGAAGCTACAGGAAATGAGATTTCACCTAAACATAAGGGGGAACTTCCTGACAGTAAGGGCTGTTTTGACAGTGGGACACACTCCCTTGGAGGGTGGTGGAGTTCCCTTCTTTGGAAGCTTTTCAACAGAGGCTGGATGGCCATCTGTTGGAGGTGCTTTGATTGTGAGTTCCTGCATGGCTAAGGTTTGGACTGGATGGCCCTTGTGATTTCTTCCAATTCTATGATTCTAAGGAACTATAGTAACCATACTAGAACAGTGGGAGAAAAACACTCTGAAAAAGAAATATATTTAAGTAATGAGGAAAAGTGAGGTGCTTAATGAAAGAAAAAAAATAAACTGATGTTGCAAGAGAGCTCAGTGTTCCATATGTGTAATCTACAAAATTGTCTACAATTACACATTATCTATATCTTGTTGTTGTTGTTGTTGTTGTTGTTGTCATTTCCAACTCATGGCAACCCTAAGGTGAATCTATCATGGGGTTTTCTTGGCAAGTTTTGTTCAGAGGAGGTTTCTCAATGCCTTCTCTGAGGCTAAGAGAATATGACTTGACCAAAGTCACTCTGCGGATTTCATGGATGAGCTGGGAATCGAACCCTGGCTTTCAAAGTCATATTCAAATGCTCAAACCATTACACCATGCTGGCTCATACAAGAACTGAAACTATATCATACAAGAACTGATACATTCTTGCAATAAAGGCCATTGAAAGAAGGGGGGAGAATAGACCAAATCATTATCCATGTTTCTATCATCAAAGTCTTAAAGGGTCTTCTGAGAATCAGTTTTCATTAAGCAGAAAAACAAACAAGAAAGAAAAATAATTGGAGGCAAAAGGAAAATTGCTCAGAAATACATTAAACTGAAGCTAAAGCTATTCTTACATCCCTGAGAGTGTATCTGAGTCACTTTAGCCCAGTACTGAGAGAAGATTAGCACAGATAATTAGAAATTTGAAGACATCCTTTCACATTTCTCTACCACCTCTGTGCTGAATTATAGATTGTAAGCCCCTCATGGCAGGAACCTGTCTTCTTGTGCTTTGTAAACAGCACACATAATTATATAAATAACACATAAAAACAACAGGAGCTGGAAACTTGAGTTTTAACATAAGAAAGGAGGTATAAAGTAGGGAGATGAATTCTATTTTCATCTTGGCCCAGTACAATGTCTGTATTGTGTATGTGACGGAGGTAGAAAGAGAGAGGCAGATTATAAATGCTCTCTAGAAACATGTTTCTGGAATCAAGACTGTAATCTTAGGCATACATGGCATGCAGATGACCTAATGTGTTCCTAGGATTTTCCCCTAATTCTCACTTTAGCTTCCCCTTCCCCTGAATTTATAATTCCTATATAAAGCTCAGTAGGAGCAAGGAATAATTGGGGTGGGCAGGAAATACATATACACACCCCTCTGGAGAATATGCATGTACTATTCTAATTGCATTGAAGTGTATTGTCTAGGCAGTCTGTTAATATGAGCTCTCAGGAAGTGCATTTCCTATGCATTTGCAAAGCTAGTATTGACTGGATTTGCACAATTACTTTGAGTGAGATGGTATTGTGGATAACTGGAGCATACATTGGCCAAGCAAAATACACTCGAGGCTTGGAGACATTAATATCTATCAGGCTTCTCTAATATGAGGATTCTGTTTTCATAGGAAGAAAGCAATGATTCCTTCTCAAGTTTCTTTGCTGGAAACACTCAGCAGAGAAATTCATGATGAGCAAGAAGTGGAAGCATGAAGGACATGCCATGGTCAAATCTTTTAGTGATGTGTGTGTATACACAATAGCAAATGGTAACACTGTAGCATATCCTTCACCCAGGATTTTGCATAATTCCTTTCAATGATCCATGATAACAGATGTAATAATGTGTCAAGAAGAAGAAGAAGAAGAAGAAGAAGAAGAAGAAGAAGAAGAAGAATTGTTGCTGAATTGTCAGTAGTAGTAGCAGTAGTAGAACACACTAATGGAATCCTTCATTTGGTTGGAGGTAGTGCTTTGAACATGAGCTTCAAGACAGTCTGGAAACATGAGCCTGAATCCTATTTTAGTGCAAGAAAAGAGAGTACAAGAGAGGATTAATTTAGAGTGTCCCTGGCAAATCAGGACAGTATTAGCATACCCTACACCCCCTCGTGCTAGGGTTTAATATTTTCATACCTGGAGTCAGGTATGTTTTTATGAGGTTACAATGACCTTTGAAACACTAGAAAGTTTCACATGGGAAAGACACAATGGCCCAAAGATGTGGAAAACCTAGACAGCACTAAATAAAGGTTAAATGGGTTTGTCAATCTTCCCCCAGACTTTCTGCATATCCTCTCACAACAGAGACAAATCAAGTTCCATTGCAAAGCAATTAAAGACCATATATCCTTCCCACCCTGGGCTGTTCCCTATACACTCCTTTCTATCCAACCGTGCAGGGATTGTCTCAGATCCAGTCAATGTTTTGTCACTCCAAAATTAAAACCATTGGTTGTTCTGGAATCCTATTGTCCATTCCATGGGAAGACAATCAGGTTTTGGTAGGTATACTGTGTGGGAAAGTTATTCACCCTTCAGGGCCAGAAATCAGATATAAATATCAGTCCCACACATGACCAATTCACTGCTACAGACTGAGTCTCTGTCTCACAGACTAGAGCTCCACTCTCTGTGTTGCCTCACACTCCATCTGAGCCGCTCTCCATCTTCCGTGGAACCTTCTCCTTGAGACTGGTAATTGTCACCCAATTATTAATTCCCAATTTCTTGCTATATAACCTTTCACATTTTTCTTTCTCTTAGCTTTGTATGGTTCCTGAAGTTGCATTGGTTTTCTATGTTTGTGTGAATCTTTGCAACTTTCTAAATAAAGGTCCTTCATTCCCTAAAACCAGAGTCTCTTTACAGTTAGTGCTGGTATACACAGGTGGAAAGATCCATTTAAGTCAACCCAACTTATTGCAGGCTTCCTGTTTAGCTAATAGATTCATACACAATACTAAAGAGATATTGCCACAGTTGATGGGGGACCCAAAATCCCTCTATCTTTTGGGTAACAGAGGGCATGGTATCCAAAGGCATAATATTTCTTTGGATTTTCTGTTACTTTGATGAATAGTTCATCTATGTATTTTTGCCAAACTTTATTTTAAAACCATGTTTTAAAACTATCTTTTACCTGGTTCCAGTGATTTTGACATTGACTACAGGTGATTTTCAGAAATAATTAGAAAATTTCACAAAGGATAAATCTATTCATGATTATTGGCAATATACAGACTATTTTAAAATGGAACCATTATTTTTTACAAAAAAAATAAATAGTCATAACATCAACATTAATAATATAATTTAGTTTGTACTGAACATCATTCCTTTCTCAGTGAGCTCCAGTTGTTCTGCATTGGAATGATCAGCAGCTATATACATCTTGATCACCTTCCAAGTGTTATTGTAATTCTTAGAAATAAATTGTGATAACGATAGAATCCTCAATGCCTTTTGATTTTCAATCAGCTATGGGAAGATAAATTTGACTGAATATTCTAGTTTCAAAACCAATCAATATAAGGTAAGAAAAGTCTCTTTCACATCACACAGTTATAGCACTTTGATCTCACCTGAACTGCCAAGCCTGCATCCTACTGAATCCTGGGATTTGTAGTCTGATGAAGTACAAATGCAAGATAAAGCCATGGGATTAAAGTGATAGAATTGAGAGGTGTGAAAGAGATCAAAGAGTATCTCACACACACACACCGCAAATTTTTATATTGTGTTTTTGGCAAATGGTGCTAGACCAATTCTAAACCCACAAATCCATATCCTCAAGATTTATGTGCTTCCATCTTGTTTGTGCACTTGCCAGAGAAGTTTGGTTGGCCATCATAGGAAACATAGCTGTTTGTGTTATCATAAAAACATGATTGTTTCTCTATATGCCTATCTACACTAGGGGAGGGCAACTTTACAAGACAAAAGCATGCATTAGCCTTGGAGAGCTTAACCTCTCCTATCACATCTACTCCTACCAAACACACACACACAATAAAAATCAAATATTTGGCACTTGATTGCATTCCCCCCCCTCAATTCCCCCTAGGGGACATTGTTGATGTTGTTGTTGATGTGTGCCTTCAAGTCATTTCTGACTTATGGTGACCCTATCACAGGGTTGCTTTTTGGGGGGGGGGGGATTTGTTGAGGACAAGTTTGCTTTTGACTTCCTCTGAGACAAAGAGAATGTGACTTGCCCAAAATCACCCTGTGACCGAACAAGGATTTGAACCCTGGTCCCCAGAATCATAATACAACACTTAAACAACTACACCATACTGGCTTTCCTAGAGGACATAGGGGCTTGTTTTTGGACCTTCCTAGGCCCCTAGAGGGCATTTTAATGAAATTTCTTTCTTTTTTTAATTGCAAATTTTCATTTTGACCCCTGGGGAATCCTGGGGATCCAAACACAGTGAAAAGCCCTCTACACCCCACAAAGATCATTCTTGCTCATTTCAGAGCAAAATGAATATATGGGATGGGGAGGGGGAAGATTACAAAAAGTTTGGGGAGGCACACACAGCTCACAGGCCACACCTTGCCCACCCCTGCTCTATGAAAATAGTTTTGATTTTTTAAAAAAAATGCTTTGGTGGTGTTTTGCACAAAGTGTGCTGGATACAGGATCATATTTCATTTCCTCTGGCTAATTTGACAGAGTGGCTACCACTGCTGCTGCTGCTGCTGCTGCTGCTGCAACAACCATCAACTGTTAGAATCTAATTGTAAGGCCCACTAGGATCACCGCAGGGATGCCACTGGAACCCCTGGATCTACCACCAATTATAATCCTAAAATGAAATTGCGGGGAGGGGGTACTATTTTCAAATATATTTTCTCCTAGCATGCTAGCTGCTTTCTAAATTTGCTGATCTTGCAGACAAAAACATAAGTTTTGCCTATGAGGAAACATGAAAAAGAGCAGAGCTCAGAAAACTTACCTTTGGGGACTGAGCTACAGCCTGCATGGGAATAGTAGTAGTTCAAAAAGCTACTTTTCCAGTCACTGGAAAAGACTTACATTAAGCAAAAGGAGGGAAAACATATTCTACTTTATTATTGTATGTACTGTCTGCATGTATTGTATGCATGCATCTACCCTGTTTCCCCCAAAATAAGACATCCCCTGAAAATAAGACCTAGTGCATCTTTGGGAGAAAAAAGTAATACAAGACACTGTCTTATTTTCGGGGAAACACCGTAGGTATGCACACACGCACATAAAGTAAGATTTGCTGGTTTGTGTGCACATGTGTATTCATATGTGAGCTATTTTACAGAATCATCTATTATTCTGAAAATAGAAAGATGAATTCATTGAAAAAAAGAAAAGAAAAAAACAACACACAAAATGGGCCAAATGTAGTATACAGTGATCTAGAATGGCAATTCACCTTCCTTTTTATTTTTATCCTTGTTGCATTCCACATTTAAAGGTAAATTAGGGGATACTGCTTATCTTCCTGAGACTTTTTTAAAATGGATTTTAAAAATGTGAAGTTGAAGGCTTTCATGGCTGGCATCCATAGTTTTTTGTGGGTTTTTCGGGCCATGTTCTAGAAGAGTTTATTCCTGACGTTTCACCTGCATTTTTGCCAGCCACAGATGCAGGCAAAATGTCAGGAATAAACTCTTCGAGAACATGGCCACATAGTCCAAAAAACCCATAAAAACTATGATTTTAAAAATGTTAACTGTCACAGAAATTCTAAGGATGAATCATTGCTAAAGGGACCAAACAAGACAATACCCATTATAAATGAACAGGTGATAATACCATAGCACCATTAATGTCATAAGTCTTGGGCTGGTTTAAAATATATATTTATAAGTTGCTATCAAACAAATTTGGACCTTATCACACCACCTCGGGTGCCTGACTTACCTCTTCTGAATTTGAACCAAATTCGGAAGTTACGCTGATTTTATCGCATGGATTTCCCCCTCAAAACAACTTCCCATTGCCTCCAGTGAATTCAGGCTCTGTAAGTTGCTTCAGTGGCCATTTTTTCCAAATCAGAAGTTTCAGAATTGGAAAAAATGGCCACCGTAGCTGTTTTGAGGGGAAAGTCTGTGCAATAAAATCAGTGAAACTTCCGAATTTAGCTGAAATTCGGAAGAAGTAAGTCGGGTGCCAGAGGTAGTGTGATAAAGTCCAAAGTCACATGAGGTGATTCCAAACAGAAATCAGAAATCCTCACATGGAATTTGTTGCATTCATTTAGGGATTCTCAAGGCTTTTTTTGCACTGCTTTTCATCATCATCATCATCATCATCATCATCATCATCATCATCATTATCTTTATTTATATCCCGCCCCTCTGGGTAAGCAATTGATTGACTGTCTGAAATCAATCTACATCTCTCAGATTATTGGATGTATCAGAATTCTGCCATCCTTTAGATTTCATACTGCTATGAATTTTATGAAACAGTTATTGGCATTTGTTTGTTTTTTAAGTATAAAAATTCATAGTAAAATATTTATCTTAGATTACAAATAAGAGAAAATAGGTTTGGAAAAGCACAGTTTGTGAGAAAATATGTTAGAAACAGTATGTAAAATACACATAGTAGTGCAAATTTTAAACCTATCGCTGACTAATGCAGAAATTAGACAAAATGGGTTTTTTAATGAATTAATAGAAAACCAATATGGATGTGGGAAAGATGCATCTATGCATTCCTATACTGATTTTAAAAAAAGGAAACAAGCCTTCTTCCATCAAAAATAGCTGCTTGAGAAGCTGGTGATTGTCTTCCATGTAACAATTGTCCAGTGCAGGAAGCAGTGCTGAGAAAACCAGGACAAGTTTTCTATGCCCTTGAGAAGTGTGCTCTGAATGCTGAAAATAGAGATGCTTTGATATTGCATTTTACTAACTTATTATTAAAATCTGCTTAATACTTTTGAAGGCTAATACATAGCACTGCGGTACAACTTAATAATCAGATAGCCTCAGAGGTATGCAGTGCTACTTTTAAATCAAGGAAACAGGAGAAAGCAACCTGAGATATTCATTCTAACATAATAAGAGACAGTACCTCAATTACCTACCAGTCCTGAGAAAGAATGAGCTGTGAATATAGAGTCTACAGATAAATGAGACTCTCTAAGGAAGACTCTTAACAATGAGAGATTAAATGGAGGACTTTTGAAAGGGCTAAGAGATCTCTTGGACTGTCTTTCCAAGTCCATACAAAGCATACAAATTCAGAAACATGCAGGTAACAGCCCTACAGTCACCTGCCAATTAGATCTTTAAAACTTCCCATAGCCATCAAGTTTGGTTGGAAATGATTCCACTTAGCTCTTCTCCCTTGCAACTGTCCTCTACAGGGCAACCAATATGAACAAAGGTGCTCATTCAACTAAGTACTTGATCCTCTCCATTCTGTACACCAGTCTGTTTTGGAAACCTATTACACACATATGATTCAAGTGACAAGTCAAAATTTGCCTGAGAACCAACAATGGCAAAGCATAATGTAAATAATCACCAAAGAAGTTAGGTTCCACTACCATTATACAATCCTTCTTCAGGATACAACTTGAGCACAACACATTTGGATCACTGTTAAATGAGGATGGCTGACATCCCATTGAGCAATTGCAATGATCAATGTAATGCTCATTGCTACCTGTTTTGCATTGGGCCTCTTTACACTCCTCACTGAAATCTCATTACAGAATGATAAATGGCCTGTTTCAGATCATGTACACCTCAGCCAGTGCACATTAATGTGTGCTTTACATGCAGCCCTCCATTTCCTTCTCTGTCAGCCGGATATAGCCATTGTGCAATGTCCAATCAAAACACTCCACATGCAAACACATCTCAGGATGTTGTTCATTGTGTTTTTAATGTCCTTTTAACCAAGCCAAGCTGAGTGTAGCCATTTTCCTGCAGCTTTGTATTGGAGGACATATCTTGAGGTCAGGAAGGATCCTTGGGCTTTTGTATGTTCAATCAGGAATCAAGAAGATAGCTGACCTTTGAACCTACTGCTCTAGGCTCGCTTCTTCCAGATTATTTATTAGAGATGAATGCCCTCTATTCCTCCAAGGAATTGGAATCACTTCACTTCAGTCACAGAACTGTGCTGTGTGCCTTCAGGCACTGCAATTGCCTCAGCAGCATTACCTGCTGTTCTGACTTTTACCATCATTTGTATTTTAGTTTGCATGCATAAAATGTGTGTTTACAGCCATTGAAGTGGCAACAATAAACAATGAGAAGCTAGTGAGAGGAAAAGGAACAGTAGGTGGAAGGACAAAAACAGCAGGAAGGCATGGTTGTGTAGTAACAAAAGCAGCTGCAATCCTAAACCTCCCAACTTGCTTCTTTAGTGGCTTTGTTTTGAACTACAGTCGCCCCTCTAAAATCCACGAATTTGATATCCACAGACTTGAAAATATGTGGAGGGGTGACCGCCATTAAGATTAATGGGGCTGGTGCCTGTGGCACACGTCCCACATGCATGTGCTCCACTCAAGCCTACGGGCTTGAATATGCACAAGATTTGGAACTCGAGGGAGGGGGGTCTAGAATGAAACCCCCACGAGTTCCAAGGGGTGACTGTAGTCCAATACAGCTGTCAAGGTTTATTCTAAGCTTTTTTTTCCCTTACAGGAAACAAGTGGGCAAGTACCTCAATCCACCCAGCACCAGATGCTAATTTGTATGGCTGTGCAGTGCATGATAAAAGGGACAAAGATAACTTCACTGAAACATTGATGAAATGTTGGTACTGTTCCTGAGGTGTGATGACACGATGGAGCAAACCAGAATTGACAAAATTTACATAATGATGAAAGTTATTACAAGATCTGGTGATAAAATGCAGTGCTGTCTAAGTGCCAGTGAACCCTGCAGCTGTGCTGCAAAACAATTGCTGAATACAGAGATCCCAGAATTATTTTTTAGTGGGGAGGCTCAAAATTGGCAGGTAGATCATTTGAATTTTCTGTTCTTTTATGTGTGTTTTTATAAAATGGTAAAAACATAGAATACATTTAATAAGAATACAAGCAACTAAAGCTGTTAGCAATGCAGCAACCTTGAAGACAATGACAAAATGATAAATGAAACATTATAAAATTGCTTAAAGCATAACACTAATGCATCAAAAGAGGGGGGAAATATAGAAGACCTTACTAAGTGAATGCATAGATGCCTACAAACTAGAACAGTTACAACTGGTAGTTCCTCAAGAAGAGATGGTTAAGAGGTGATATGATAGCCCTGTTTAAATATTTGAAGGGATGGCATATTGAGGAGGGAGCAAGCTTGTTTTCTGCTGCTCCAGAGACCAGAACGCGGAACAATGGATGCAAACTGCAGGAAAAGAGATTCCACCTCAACATTAGGAGGAACTTCCTGACAGTAAGGGCTATTCGACCATGGAACACACTCCCTCGGAGTGTAGTGGAGTCTCCTTCCTTAGGGGTCTTTAAGCAGAGGCTGGATGGCCATCTGTTGGGGATGCTTTGATTTGGAGTTCCTGCATGGCAGGGGGTTGGACTGGATGGCCCTTGTGGTCTCTTCCAACTCTATGATTCTATGATTCTATGTTTCCTCAAGGGACCCATCTACAAAGTAGTTGTGCGGTTCCTAATCCATGATGTCTGATCATTTCAGGACGGCTCAGCCTCTCCCCAGCCTAGTTTAGCCTTGTGGGGCTCAAGCCTCCTATCCTGTTCCAGGATCTATCACTGGATGCAGTTGACAATGATTGCAGCAACACAATTAGATTCAAAGCCTGTTAATGCATGTCTCCTCCTCCAAGTTTGATCTCAATAATATACTATTAATATAAAGTCATGGAGACAAAAAGTAGTCCTTTTAATTATCAGTTTCTTTATCTTTTTCCCATTTGTTTTAAGCAATAGATTTGTTCTTGATTAAAGCTTGTATGGCCAACTGCACACCAAAAAAAACAAAAAACCCACCCATTTCTTAATGCGTGTTTTGTTTTCCTAGCACTCAAAATGTGTAGAGCTGCACATTAGAATAATCGTTGTTAGCAGGGTTATAGCTACAGTCATGCAGGCAAAATGAGGGCCTTGACCCTACCCCCAAAGCATTCTGCTCCCATGAAACTTTCTTTGGGTCCCCACATTTCTAGCGTTGCCACAACCACCACCCTGCCTACTTGAAAGTAATCTCCAGTACCAGGGGGAAATTTGACAGAGACCGTGCTTCTGGCTGTTGCGTTGGAGATCGCTCATGGGAGGAGGTGAAAATATTAGTCAGCTACTACTTGATCAACAAGGGAACCAATCTCTACTTGATCAACAAGGGAACCAATCTCTGTCATTGCAGTGGTTACTGCCTGGAAAGTGAAGATGGAGGGGTCAGGCTGGTAGACACTACTTATCTTTGTAGCTATAATGGCCACATAGCTAAGTAGGTGATTCAGATTTCTGGCCTCTCACAAAAAAAGGGCTTCATTCTAGTACTGACCCTGATGCCCATTTCAGGGAGTGACAATTACATTATTAACACTGGCCATTCATCAGACTGTTGCCATTAATGCTAACGAGCAACCATTTGGTGAATGGCCGATATTAATAATTTCACTGTCAGCACACTCTGTGTTTAATTTCCCTCTGACTCTCACCATCAATAATCCCACCCCAACCATATGTATTCTTTCTATATGTGAAATTCTTGATAATAGTATATGCATCTGATGAAACATGCTGGAATCTATATGCAAAATATGCTATAATAAATTTGTCAGTCTTTAATATGCCACAAGACTCTATTATTTTTGCTGCAACAAATTGACATGGTTACTGTAGCTCTTTGGAAATTCCTGTTTGCACAGGCATTCAACAATGGAACAGACCAGGGGCAACATTAGCACATAATATAAGACCCAGGGTGGGAATGGGAAATTAGAGTAGTACATTAAATCATACAGTATTTGGGAAGCAATTATATGAAGAGGTAATCTCTAAGGAGTAATGAAACAGAGGAGACATAAAGAAGGAAGGATTTTTTAAAAACAACAACAACAACACAGTGTCAAATCTGTTTCTCATTTACAATGCTATATTGTCAACAGTACACTTATGGCTGATTTTTTTTTAACAAAAAGCTTTTAAACAGCACAGGTATGTGTTGTACTGCTGCCCTCTACAATTAATATTTAAAATGCATGTTCCAAGCTTGCTGATTTGAACTGGAAAAACTAAAAAGCAGTGATATACCATCGTACTATAACATGTAATATGTATACTATGACATGTAATATGAATAAAGCCATCAGAGACTTTGAAAAGCATTGAAACATCACTGTAATTTCATCAGAGAAGAGAATGTTGACTCCTTGGGGGTGGTAGAAGGCTTTAAAGCATCTTGAGCACAATTCACCCAAAAGGCCCTCTAAATGAACAGCATGAACACAGAAACAGTGTGGCTGGACACATATCAGCTTTCCAATCACCTGTGCCTTTGATTTTTCTCCCAGGGTTTTGAAAATAAGGAGCACTTTGTCCACTTCAAAGCAAAGCTCCAGATCAGCAGTGTGACTGCTATGTAGCTTGAGTGTGTTGCACTGGAAGTTTAATCCCTTTAGAGGTTTCCATTTTCTAAAATCTTCGCATTTTATCCATTTTACAAAGTTAGATGGATTACAACTGACATATTGCTTTCTGTTCCTAGCTAATGATACAAAGTTTCAAGGCCACGTAATAAAAAGGAGGGAGGGGAAGGAATGTAGCAGTGCCTTTAGAACTAACTGGCTTTTATTTTTGTTTGAGCTTCCATAGATATAAACCCACTTGTTTGGGTACACCACAGAGTAATAATAAATGCTCAGGTATAAAGCATATTTAAAAAGTTGTGGGAAGAGGATGGAATGTAATAGGATCTAGGAAGATGCAAGTGTCATCCCATGCCAAAATTTTCACACACACGCACATATACATATATATATCATGATATTGAAAAAGAAAAAGATTCTAGAAATTGAACACATCAAGAAAAAGAGCTTATAACATCGAAAACAAAAAATTGTATCAGTACATTATACAGTATGATACTTTAATCTTTAAAAAAAACAACCTAACTACAATGGAATTCACTGTCCTAAATTTCCAAAGGGAAATTTGGTTACACAGATATTTCAGATCTTTATAGCAGTCAGTCAGTGTCGATGTGTGAAAACAATAACTCTGTTTAACAAAATTCAGTTTCCTTGGGTACAAAACCTTTAAGTTTATCACACTGCATTTTGGCAACTTTCTGGGTTCTAAATGAGAATGGAACAGAATGCAGTATATTGCACAGCAGGGTTCCCATTCAGTTCCCATATGGTGCCTAAAGTGTCCTACGACCGTCCCGGAGTGAGAACTGTTAAAAAGGGTTCTCAGCCGGCAGGAACTTTATTGGTCCATTCCAGGTGAGCCCAGTGCAATATTCCAACAACCTCCCATTCCATCCTTGTGTTCTGATTGCTATCAGTTTACTGCCCTCTTGTCCTAGAATGTCTGCAATCTCTACTGTTCTTCCGGGTATGAAGTGAGGAGGGTGCCACAAGTAGTGTTAATATTTAACTATATTTTTATTCATGTAATACTTTTTTTCTGAGAAAAAGAATGATCATGATGTAAACATCTTGGTAGCATGTTTTTGGATGGAGACTCCCACTCCCCTGTATACTGACCACCTAATAGACAAGAGCGAAGCCAGGGAAAGGGAGCATCCCTCAGGGCAAGCAGAGGGATGTGTGTGTGTATGTGTGTGTGTGTGACCCAGGCAAGGATGCTTGTGTGTGTGTGTGTGTGTGTGTGTGTGTCAGGCAGGCAGGCAGGGATGCCTCTTTGTGTGGGTGTGTGTGTATCATCTCCTTCCCTTACTACTGTTCCTGTCAAGACGGGATGGTGATGGGGAGGAGAAGGGACTCAAAGGGGATAAGGCACCTCTTGCCTTTTCCTCCCCATTCTGTCCTTTGTCCTATAGAAAAGATCAGAGAAGGAAGGGCCTTAGAGGAGCCTTCCCCTCCCCATCCTCTCTTTGGGCTTCCCATAGAAAGGATCAGGGAGGGAAGGGTCTTGGAGGAGCCCTCTCCTCCCCATCTTCTCCTTGGGATGGCCATAGAAAGGATGGGGAGCCAAAGGGTGTGTGTGTAAGACAGAGGTGTGTGTGTGTGTGTGTGTCAGGGAGGCAGAGATGCCTCTTTGTGTTTGTAAGTTTCAGGGGGTTATGTATGTCAGGCAGGGATGCCTCTGTGTGTGTGTGTGTGTGTGTGTGTGTGTGTGTGTGTGTGTGTAGCAGGCCTGCCTGCGTATGTTTCCCTGCAGCCTCCCACTTTCCAGACTGCAGCTCTTCTCTCCCTACAACCCCAGAGCCTTGGACCAGTCCCCAAAAAACAGAGGTGTCCTCTCTGGCTGGCTGTCTTCCTCCTCCTCCTCCTCCTTCCCTTTGGCTCCTTCTTGCCTTCCTCTCCCTGCCTGTCACTCTTTATGGGTGGCTCCAGCGAGCCAGGCAGGGAGGGTGTCCAACCCATGAAGTGATAAGATCATAGAGTAATGACATCACTTACTTCCGGATACTAAAATCCTTGTAACAACAGTACACATGTGCAAAATAAGGACTGCTTAGGAACGATCTCAGCTATAGTACTGATAAAACAGTGAGTGCAGTGCGATAAAATGGGTTCTCATAATGTTACCCAAACGTTACCAAATATCAAATGCAGTAACACCTGCTCCAATATCGTTTCTATACGGTACATTACAAGAACACTTTGGGAACGGTCCAGGTACTAGCGCGATAAACTTACTTATCTGAGAAGATTCCTTTTCTTACAGTAGTGAGGACACTGGTATGCAGTGTGCCATGACACCATTACTTTTCTTCATACCTCTGTTAATGGACTGGAATTTGTAAAAATAATTCAAAACACATGGTCTAAAATGAAGGCTTCTAGTCACTTTCGGAGGCATGGCATTTACATGATGCATACCCCCAAATGGCCAGAAGTCTCTCTAATGCTGCCCTCCAGTCCAAAAGACTGGATTTAAAAGGAGCCATTTTAATCCAGCTCTTGGGTAGCACAACTTGAGACTGAAGGCGGTGGCACAGTTTGGGAGCTGGCCAGGCAGTCACCACAGTTTCAACCCAATTTGGCCAGAGCGGCTGGGGGCTCTCCTTCCTGGCTATCTGCTTGGTCCCAATAATTCAATTCAGCTGTTTCTTTTTGTTGTCTTCTTTTGTAATTTCCTTGTTCAAGGACTGCAAACATTATATCCCAACCTAGCTAATATATCTTAGCTTTCTCCCCCTGTGGATGTTTATGTATATGACCCTAATCTGCTATGTATGTCTCTCCCCTGCCAAACTGTTTTATGTGCACATTCTGTATTTTAATTGATTTTAATTTGAGTGTTTAATTGCAGTTTTAATATTGGGGAGGGGGGTTGGGAAGGGATCAGTTTGTATTTAATTGTATTTTAAAGCATTTTATTGTTGTAGCCCACCAGGATTCCTAGTGATTGGGTGGGCTATAAATAAATCTATTTTTATTATTATTATTATTATTATTATTATTATTATTATTATTATTATTTCCTGTACTGGATTCCAGGATGGTTAAGATGTTCAGCATGAGGGTTTGGGGGTTTTGCTATTTTTAATGTCATAATTGTGTCCATTTATTAATAATAATAATAATGATAATGATAATGATAATGATAATTTGTAAAGAATGCCCTATTTATCCAATGTGGAATGTAGAGGGGTATTGCTGGCGTTGGATGGCACACATCACATTGGAAGAAGAACAGATACATGTATGCTTGATGTTATGGGTGTTGTTATTGGCCCTTGCAATATGACTCCCAGAGTAGGTGTGGGGACAGAGTTTGTGGGTTTGTGACAGGATCTTCTCCCAGTATTATCATCCATTATTCAGTCGAGGAAGATACAGCCCCAAACTTGCAAGACTTGAGCAGGGCCACTGATGGCCAGTGTTCTTGGAGGTCTCTCATTCATAGGATTGCCATCAAGTCAAAGGTGACTTGATGGCACTTAACATCAGGAACAATAACTGCTGCACCATGAACATTCACCATCTCATAAACTGACAGAGAATGAACTTGGTATTGGCACTGAAATATAATGCATAAGCCAATGTATGAATTCTCAGCATAGTCACAAGAACGCTTAACACCTTGCTCCAATGTTTTTTAAATTTGCCAGACAGTTGGTTTTCAATTTATTGCATTGTGATACATTTAAATAATAAATAAAATAAAAATTTTATTTATATCCCACCTCTCTGTCCAAGACAACCAAAGCAGCTTGCAAGTTGTACAATTGTACAATCCCAAATTCCAGTGTCCCACCCTCCCTTAAAATAACAATTAAACAATTAACAATTGAAAACATATCTTAAAATAAACAAATCAGACAGTGACTATAGCAGATTCAGAGGGTGCTGGATTCTAATTTGGTGGCTGCTTATCTATTTAGGAAAGGCCTGCTGGAAGAGATCCATCTTAATAGCCTTTTTAAAGGTGTTTAAGCTGGTAATGCGATGGATCTCCTCCAGCAGGCCACTCCATAATCTGGGAGTGGTTGCTGAGAAGGTCCTCTGGGTGGTTGCAGACAGCTTAGTTTTCATAGGTTGCAATAAATTCCTCCCAGAGGACCTAAATGCATGGGGTGGGTTATATGGAAGGAGGGGGTCCCGAAGATAGGTTGGATCCAAGCCATTTAGGGTTTTAAAGATCATAACCAACACCTTTTACTGCGCCTGGAAACTAATGGGCAGCCAGTGGAGTGATGTTAAAATAAGTGTTATGTGATCACTTCTGGCTTTACCAGAAACCAGCCAGGCTGCCATGTTCTGCACTAACTGAAGTTTCTGAACTAAGCACAAGGGTAGCCCCATGTAGAATCATAGAATCATAGAATCATAGAATCATAGAGTTGGAAGAGACCACTAGGGCCATCCAGTCCAACCCCCTGCTATGCAGGAAATCCAAATCAAAGCACCCCTGACAGATGGCCATCCAGCCTCTGTTTAAAGACCTCCAAGGAAGGAGACTCTATCACCTTCCGAGGAAGTGTGTTCCACTGTCGAACAGCCCTTACTGTCAGGAAGTTCTTCCTAATGTTCAGGTGGAATCTCTTTTCCTGTATCTTGCATCCATTGTTCCGGGTCCTGTTCTCTGGAGCAGCAGAAAACAAGCTTGCTCCCTCCTCAATATGACATCCTTTCAAATATTTAAACAGGGCTATCATATCACCTCTTAACCTTCTTTTCTCCAGGCTAAACATCCCCAGCTCCCTAAGTCGTTCCTCATAGGGCATGGTTTCCAGACCCTTCACCATTTTTGTCGCCCTCCTTTGGACACACTCCAGTTTCTCAATGTCCTTTCTGAATTGTGGCGCCCAGAACTGGACACAATATTCTAGGTGGGGCCTGACCAAAGCAGAATACAGTGGCACTATTACTTCTCTTGATCTAGACACTATACTTCTATTAATGCAGCCCAAAATAGCATTGGCCTTTTTAGCTGCCGCATCACACTGTTGACTCATGTTCAACTTGTGGTCTACTTGGACTCCTAGATCCCTTTCACACGTAGTTTCATTCAGCCAGGTGTCACCCATCCTATATCTGTGCATTTTATTTTTCCGCCCTAAGTGCAATACCTTACATTTCTCTGTATTGAATTTCACTTTGTTAGCTTTGGCCCAGCTTTCTAGTCTATTCAGGTCATTTTGAATCTTGATCCTGTCCTCTGGGGTATTAGCTATTCCCCCTAATTTGGTGTCATCTGCAAATTTGATAAGTATGCTCCCAATTCTGTCATCCAGGTCATTGATAAAGATGTTGAATAGCACTGGGCCGAGGACAGAGCCCTGTGGGACCCCACTGGTCACTTCTCTCCAGGATGAAAAGGAGCCATTGTTGAGCACCCTTTGGGTTCGGCCATTCAACCAATTACAGATCCATTTAACAGTTCCTTTGTCTAGCCCACATTTTACAAGCTTGTTTGCAAGAATGTCATGGGGAACCTTGTCAAAGGCCTTACTGAAATCAAGATATACTATATCCACAGCATTCCCTTCATCTACCAAGCTGGTAATTTTATCAAAGAAAGAGATTAGATTTGTCTGGCATGACTTGTTTCTCTGAAACCCGTGTTGAGTTTTTGTGATTATGGCATTACCATCTAGATGTTCACAGACTCTCTGTTTAATGATCTGCTCCAGAATCTTTCCTAGAACCGATGTCAGACTAACTGGACGATAATTGTTGGGATCCTCTTTTTTCCCCTTTTTGAAGATGGGGACAACGTTTGCCCTTCGCCAGTCTGCTGGGATCTCTCCTGTTCTCCAGGAGTTTTCAAATATGATTGCCAATGGCTCTGATATTACTTTTGCCAGTTCTTTTAATACCCTTGGATGGAGTTCATCTGGTCCCGGAGACTTAAATTCATTTAGATTAACAAGGTGTTCCTCTACTATCTCTTTACTTATTCTGTGCTGAAATTCCCCAATTCTGTTCTCTGCTCCATTATCCTCAGGTTGAGCACCCTTTGCCTTTTCTGAGAAGACTGAGGCAAAGAAGGTGTTGAGTAATTCTGCCTTTTCTCTGTCCCCTGTTAGCATTTTGCCATCTTCTCCACGCAGTGGCCCTACCGTTTCCTTCTTCTTCCTCTTCTGCGGACATATCCAAAAAAGCCCTTTTTATTGTTCTTAACCTCTCTAGCAAGCCTGAGTTCATTCTGCGCTTTAGCTTTTCTGACTTTATCCCTACAGGTTCTTGCTATTTGTTTGAATTCCTCTTTCGTGATTTCCCCATTTTTCCATTTCTTATACATGTTCCGTTTCAAACTTAGCTCAGTTGAAAGTTCCTTAGTCATCCATCCTGGTTTCTTGAGACACCTCCCGTTTTTCTTTCTCACTGGAACTGTTTGAAATTGTGCCTTCAGTATCTCCCTTTTGAGAAAGTCCCATCCGTCCTGAACTCCTTTATCTTTTAGTATTTCTGACCATGGAATCGCCCTCAATACTTCTCTAAGTTTACTGAAATCCGCTCTCCTAAAGTCTAGGATGCGTGTCTGACTCTGCCTGGCTTCTCCTTTCCACTGTATTACAAACTCCAGGAGAACATGGTCACTTCCACCTAATGATCCCACCACTTGCACCCCATTAACCAAGTCCTCCTTGTTGGTTAGGATCAGATCTAAAATAGCTGACCCCCTTGTTGCCTCTTCCACCTTTTGGACCATGAAATTGTCTTCCAGGCAAGTGAGGAATTTGCTAGACCTTGAGGATTTTGCTGAGTTAGACTTCCAGCAAATATCAGGATAGTTGAAGTCGCCTATCACTACTACATCTCTCTTTTCTGACTGTGTGGTCATCTGTTCTAGAAAGATATCATCCAATTCCTCAGTCTGACTTGAGGGTCTGTAGTAGACTCCCACCGTAACACCCTTGTTGTTTCCCTCCCCTTTGATTCTTATCCAGATGCTCTCCACCTGGCTTCCATGATTGATGTCCAGGATCTCTTCACTGGTGTAAATATCTCTGACATATAGTGCTATTCCTCCTCCTTTCCTGTTTGGCCTATTTCTCTTAATAAGGTTATACCCCTCTATTTCCACATTCCAATCATGAGACTCATCCCACCAGGTTTCAGTGATGCCTATTATATCATATTTGCCTTGTTGTACTAGGAGTTCGAGTTCATCTTGCTTATTTCCCATGCTCTGTGCATTAGTGTAGAGACATCGCAGACCATGGTTCCCTTTTACTTGCTGCCTGTGCAAGTTTTTTTGCCTCCCACTGTTGGGTCCTTGCACTGTTTGCCTTGTTTCCTCTATGTCAGTTTGACTATTTACGCCATCCCTTTTGCGTTCCTTAATATTGTCTCCCTTCCCCTCGGAACTCAGTTTAAAGCTCTCCTGATCAAGTTCTTGAGACTGTTGGCAAAAACATTTCTTCCAACTGGCGTGAGATGCAACCCGTCTGTTGCAAGAAGTCCCTCCTCATGGAACCGCAGCCCATGATCCAAGAATCCAAATCCTTCTCGGCGGCACCATCTGCGAAGCCAGTTGTTCACCTCTGCTATTTTCCTCTCCCTTCCTGGACCATGCCCTTCAACTGGCAGAAGAGACGAGATGACAACCTGTACATCCATTCCTTTCAGCTTCCTACCAAGCGCCTCGTAATCCCTTTTGATGTTCTGAATGCTGTGTCTTGCAGTATCATTAGTTCCCACGTGGACCAAAAGGAAGGGGTATTGGTCAGTAGGCTTGACCAGTCTTGTCAGCCTCTCTGTCACATCCCGGATCTTTGCACCTGGAAGACAGCACACCTCTCGAGACATCTTGTCAGGCCTACAAATCACTGCTTCTGTACCCCTCAGCAAGGAGTCCCCCACTACGACCACACGCCTACTCCGAGGCTTAGCAGCGACTGTTCCCTCGGGTGGGACTCTCAGGCTCCCTTGCTCTGTCCCTGAAGTCTGTCCATGCTGCTCTTCTTCATCCTCCTTGATAAGGGAAAGAGCTTCGAATCGATTCTCTAGCTGCAAGCTCCCCGAACAATTCCTTCTTGGTTTACTACTCTTTGTGACATTCCTCCAGCTGTCTGCCTCCTCGGTTTGGCAAGTGACCTCTTCCACCCTAGCATCTTCCTCTGCATGGTACTCATCCAAGATGGTTAGTTCTATTGTGTCCAGGAAATCCTCTTGTTCCCTAATCTGCTGAAGTGTAGCTACTCTGGACTCCAGCTGCTGCACTTTCTCCTCCAAGAGTGCTACCAACTTGCACTTGGTGCATGTGAAGTTCTCCACTACTGTAGGCAAGAAGAGAAACATCCCACAAGAGTTGCAGGTGACTGTGGCAGAATGCATTACAGAAATCAAGTTGTGAGGTTACCAGTGCATGCACCACAGTCTCTAGGTCCCTCACTTCCAGGAAAGGACGCAGCTGGTGTATCAGTGTGTTTCTTGCACACTTCATATTTCGATTGTATATAACCAGTGATGGACATTTTAATTAATGAGCTTAACATAAAATATAATATGCTTTTCTGTTCCTCTAGTCTGTCAATTCTAGCAGCAAATTTAAACACCAGCATTGCTGTAACTATTACCTAAATGATGTGTATAATTTCCTTATTCAGTGTGTTTGGATGTGAGGGCAATCTGGCTGCAACATCTGTCACCCACAAATCCAAAAAGAAGATGGTGAAAGTATAAAGAATGCTATAGTATGTATAAACTGAACATCTGCTCCAATGAAGTATAAGAATTGCAAGGTATACAAAACAACCACATGTCTAAGAAAAATAAAAATTGTACAAAAATTAAAGAAACACCTCTATATACATCTTCATTAAACAAACTATGTGAAGTAAAGCTAAGTCCTAATATAAATATTTTCTTGAGTCCAAAAACATAACAAAATTTAATTCACCGTGAGCAAGATATCTTGAACTCCCTAATGATCTTAAGTTTGAGAATATGCATTCCATGCACTCCTTAAAGAAGCTCCTTATTGGTCTTTTGTTCAAGAATCTTCTTTCCATACTTTCCTTAATGATCCTGTTTGAACAGCTACTCCCAGGATATGGCCATTTCACAATTCTACATCAGTTGGACTAATATAAGAGTATATTTATAGTACATTAGCATTAACAGTTATACAATCAAACTTTCAACTCTAGCAGTTAAAGTAAATACTTACAATGATACACATGAATGTTGCCAAATCAAAGTTTTTTCTCTTGTGGCCAGTACCATTTACTCACTATGAGTTCTTGTAACCCACTGAATTAATTCTCAATTTATATAGTTTCTTACCTGGCATTCACCATCACAACAGGAGAGGTGATCAGGTAGGTGAAGGTAAAGTGAAAGTTGTGCTGGAGGTTCCCTTTTTGCAACATCTGTCATCCCATTACTTGCTAGGGTTGATTCAGCTGATCTAGGGTGTCCCCTACCTCCCTTCCAGCTCTATGTGCATGTTTTCCAAAGCTGTGTGCTCAGTGGAAGAGGATACCTTCCCACATAGAAGAAGTGTACTATTCTTTGGTCAAGGGTATATGATAGTTACACTCTCTTGCTAGAACCTCCGAACAAACTCAATATGTTTTCTTTCGGATTATTTCTACAATTTCAAGACAGAACACATGTATAAATTAACTGTTACATGGGCACAACACTATGTAAAAACAACAGCATGGTCATGATCCAGAAGAGCAATTACATGTATAGTTATGTGCATACAATGGTCTCTCTTCTTCTTTGTGGTGCAGCTTATAGTGGGGTGGATATACTTTCTTTCACTTGTTCAGATGATCAGTCCTCGTTCTGTTCCCACACTTCACAGGGAAATTTTTAAAGTGCCAAAGTACTGCAAAAGTCTTACACTGTTATGTTCAGAGGGAGGCAATACTTGTTGCATTAGACTTTTATCAGGGATGGGCAACTGTGGCCCACAAGCTGTTGTTGGACTACTATTCCTGACAGCTGGGGTTGTCAGGATTTCAAAATAGCAATAAGAGAGAGTTAAAACTGACTGAGAAATGTGAGGTAGACCTACATGTGGCCCACCTCAAGTGTTGTGAGAGGAGAGCTCTCATGAAATTTCAGCCACCTGCAAAATTTTGTAGGAACCCCCAAACCCTTGGAGTGGAGGATGGAGGCCAACAGCCATCACAAGGGGAAGAGTTCAGGAGGTGGAAAGAGGCACTGGGCACCAGGAAATGGCACTGGGTACACTTACAACAGATATACACGTTTCATTTGTAAGTTGAAAGCAGCATGTTTCACTGATATCTGAAAATAGATGGCATTCAAATTAATGCTGGTATGGGACAAGCTTTATTGCCTTTAAATAAGGCATGCCCAAATAAAAAACACCTCACAATCCTACCATCAACCAAAGAATAGCCAATGGTGAGGGATTCTGGGAGGCAATGCACCCATAACAACAACAACAACAACAACAACAACAATAACAACGGAATCTACAAGAATCCACTCCTGGTTTATATTGATGCCTGATGGCTGTCCAACAGAAAAGCTCGTCTTTAGACAAAATGCAGTAAAATATTAAAACATTTTGGATGAAATGTGTAAATGTTTACTGTGTGAGAGAAGCATAGCCACAGATGACTTCTTCCATCCACAGTAACCGAGGCCTGAAAATTACTCATTGTGTGCAGACCATAGAGACATCTAAAGCTGAAGACAGTCACTTAATCTGACTTCAATAATAATAATAATAATAATAATAATGTCTGATTCTACATAAAACTGTACTGTTTCCTTCTGGCAGTATGATACTGAGGCTGCTGAGTGTTTTGAAAAGTTTGTTGAATAAATTACTTCTGAAACGCACTAGTGAGCAATGCCAGTTGGTTCCACATTCTGTCATGCTTCTACACATCTGTGCAGATTCCAAAACACCTGTTGGGTTTTCCAAGCATTCCCTTTGGGGGAATGATTTTTGGTTTGGTTCTGCTCTTTCACCATTAACATCAAAAGCTTCAGTGTTTTCACTGAAGAATGGAAAGCTGAACCTGTTTGCTTGGCCCTGCCTCTAGCTAGCATAACAAAAACAGCACCTTGTGTATATTTAGGTCAACATCTCAGCAGAAACCCTGCGCAGCATCTATAGTCCATATATAATTTTTGCTGTACTGATCACAGCATAGCATGTCAAAGGCATATAAAAGCTATTAGGTTGCCAGCCCCTATTGGCAGGAGATATGGGAGTCTATGGTGTCTAAATACCTTAAAGTCACCAGATCCTGTCTGATTATGGAAGCTAAATAGACTCAGGGAGACAACCAGGGAATACCAAGTATTCCTTGCCTAAGAAGACTCTATAAAATTAATGGAGTTGCCATAATTCAATACACAGCTTGAAGGCCCATACACTGCATGGCATTATGCCAGTCTAAAATTATTATTGCACATCTGTGAGTAATTTTTTAAAAATTCAAAATCAAGCCTCTTTCTGCAAAAAGGTCAAGTACACACACACAGTCATTGTTGCTCACATCAGTTATCTCCACACTGCCACATCTTTGCACTTGGTCAGCATTGAGCAAATTTACCAATGACTGGGTACAACCCCAAGATCACACTAAAACTGTATTTTGTCCCCAAACACAGCACCAACTCCAAATGTTGATAAATTAGTAATAATTCTAACTACTAATAAGTTAGTAATACATATAATAGTATTAGTATTTGTACTAATATTAGTAATTAATTAGTAATTAATAAATTAGTACTAGTATTAGAAATAAATCTAATTAATTCTAATAATTCTAGCTAATATTAATTAATATAAACCAACCAGGCTGGCAGGAATTGGGTTCCGGCATCTAGGAGATTCATCAGTCCTGAATTACAGAAGCAGGTTCAGGAAAGCTGCACACATTAAGTAATATGTCATAACCCACATATCATATTTCAAAAACAAGAGAAAAAGATATGAAGGGGGAGTGTGGCTAGGTGAGGTTGGGATCTAAGTACTGACATATTTTGAATAAAGAAATATCCAACACCTGACACTTCTACACTATACCCCCCTCTTCTGAGCTCAGCCTATTTCATGACTGACCATCCTTGTATCAGATTTCTGCACATACTCTGATGAAGCCAAGTTAGAGTTTCTAGAAAAGGTACAACTTCTGTATTTCCTTAACTGAAGGGAGAATGTTCACAGTCAGAGAAAATATTTGATTTTTTAAAATTTATTTTTACTACACAGTACTTTAGAAAAGATCCACTAAAAGTGAGTGGAGGTGAAGAAATACAAAAGCCAGTAATTTATTGACCTGGTTGCTTCTATCATCAAAAAGAATCCTCTGACAAAACAAAGTGCTTTACCTCTGGAAAAATCTGCTTTAACTAAAGAAGAAAAAAGTTCCTATAGCCTTTATGAATGTTATGAAAATCTTGGAACTGTGACAGTAATGTGAAGACTAAGTAAATCCCAAGGAGGACTAAGTAAATCGCCAAACCAATTCAAAGGTTTGGCGATGCGTCTATGGGCAAATTACTAAAAAGATTATTATGGTAATCAAGGAGATTGATATTAGCACATGCCCATTAAAACCTCTTGGTTCATTCTAAACATTAAATAATTCATAATTGAAATAATAACCATTAAGATCAAAGACTAAGATATTATACAACATACTGTACTCAGCTTCAAATAGTGTCGGGCTGCATGCAATCCACTTAGCCACAGAAAAGATTACACTCAAGACTGTTGCCAATGTTGGAACCCTTTTTTATATATCTAAATCTTGTTATCATAGCTTAGTAGGCTCCATTGCCCATGTATAGTTCTCTGCCACCATATCACAGTACAGCTCAAAGGCAGGGATTTATAAACGTAGACTTAAGGGGGTGTCAGAATACATTCCTTGCTGTGAAAGTTTTGAACTGACCTTAGGGCATCATGTCCAGCTATATGGGTCAGAGCATAACAAGCACCATGGCACAGAAGAGCTTTTGGTGAATTTTCCTTCACTTTCAATGAACTTTAGCCTTTCCAGAGTTGGTGTACTTCCTGTGCTCTAGGATCCATCCTAGAAATATTACATTGCAAGTTATGACAGATTCTTTTTTGTTTCTTTTTCTTTTTTTCTTTTTTGTACACAAAAGTTTCCACTTCAAAAGAGATTTCTCAGCTCAGCATGCAATTTACAACCATAATGCTGTAGAGTGGAACACTCACCATTCCCAGCCTATACAGCCATGGGTATGGATGATGGAGAGCATGTCCTTCCGCATGCAGTTTAGATGACCAGGGTATGTATTGTGTGTTTATGTGTGAGTTATATATGTCTGTTGTTTCATTTTTTACTTCTTGACCATACCCCTACTTTGGCCAGGTTCTGTCCAGATTCAATATATGTCACCCAATGTACATTTGGATCAGCATTCAAAGTTTTCATTTAAGAAATAGTAAGCATCTAGTCCTTTTAGAAGTCAAGCTATGGACAAAATGTGGCAGAGCCTTCTGTGAAAATGTTGTATGTAGAACAAGTGTGATGTGCTTTTCAGGCACAAGAGAAAGTGAGTGGTATGAGAAGTAGAGTGGAAGGCACCAGGGAGAGATGCATTGTGAGGGCACAAAGTGAGAGAAAAGGAGGAGTAGGAAAGGAGGGAGAATGATTGTTAGGAGGGGTAAAAAGCAACAAGTGGGCATATTGCAAGGGTAGAAGGTAAGGCAAGGTGGAGCACTAGGCCTGGTGGCGCAGTGGTTAAATGCCTGTACTGCAGCCACTCACTCAAAACCATAAGGTTGCGAGTTCAAGACCAGCATAAGAGCTGAAGCTCGACTCAGGCTTGCATCCTTCCGAGGTCGCTAAAATGAGTACCCAGACTGTTGGGGGGCAAGTAGCTTACAGTTGTAAACCGCTTAGACACTCCTTAAGGATATGAAGCAGTATATAAATGAAACTGTTTGTTTGTTTGTTTAGGCAATCTATACAACAATAAAAGAAGACTGGGAGAATTATTGGCATAGGGCAGGGTTGAATAAGAATTTGCGGGTTGCCCCCAAATGCTGCCAACACTCTTTAGGGGTCATGGCAGATCATTTCTTCATCTTTTGGCCTTCTCAGGACCATTTTAAAACCAGAAAAGGACACAGAGCCAATAGGAAGAAACCTGGAAATCAACTCCTGGGTTATTCCACCTGTAACAAGCTGGAGGGAGGGAGAGAACATAATGAAACTCTCCCCCATGCCTCCTTGGGTCATCTGGGGGGGGGGATTTTTTCCAGAAAACATTTGTGGACAGGGTGTAGCCTTAGAAGGTGCATTTCCCCCACTCGTGACCTAGGGCCATCCAGTGTTACGTGTACCTAAACAGGGACCTGAACTCTGGCTTCCCAGCTGAAAATCCAACAGTTTTTCAACTAGGGCATACTGGCTTCTCCAGTGGGCAGGGGGCACTAGTCTAAGAAAGTTACATTTAAAAATAGCTATAGCTCACATGGCATCAAGTTAGCTAATGAGTACTTAGCTGAAGCTATCTGTTCAACATTGGCAGGTTTCAACAAGATCAAGAGGGCAGACCATCTCATTACAGCATTATTTGCTTTTCATATTCTATAAAGATTAGGCTCTGCAAATGCATCATCAATACTTGAATAAAATTGCTTCAAAATGACTATAATATCTACTGCAGTGGGTAGGGATGGAAATGAATCATGATTCTGTGGGCAAACCACTCACACATTATGTTTCAAGTGGAAAAACAGGAAACTCTGGAAAAATTAATATGACACCCCCCCCCATGGGTCATATTTTCCATATTGTGCGACATTTGTAATTTTCTCTCCTTGAGTTAACACTGATGTGACAGAATAGGGAAAGTGGTGAAGAAACACAACTTTCAAATGATTTACAAACCGACGAAGAAGATCCAGCAAATGTTTTGCTCAGCCAAGGACAAGAGAGACCCTCTCACCGCCACAGGAGTCTACCGCATTCCATGCAGCTGTGGACAGGTCTACATAGGGGCCACCAAACACAGTGTGCAGACAAGAATCAAAGAACATGAGAGACACTGCAGACTGGGCCAACCAGAAAAATCAGCAGTAGCAGAGCATGCTATAAACCATCCTGAGCATAAAATGCTGTTTGAAAGCACTGAAATTCTGGACCATGCCAACAACTACCATGTCAGAATGCACAGGGAGGCCATTGAAATCCATAAACACCTGGACAATTTCAACAAGAAAGAGGAAATCCTGAGAGAAAACAAGGCTTGGCTCCCAGTCTTGAAGGACAGCAAGGTCAAGACTCAACCTATGCAAATGAGAAACAGCCTAAGGCCAGGGGATTCCCAGCAGACAATGAGCACCAGTTAGCAGACATTAATCCTTGTTTGCATGTCCTCCCACCCTGAGGACTGCCATTAGCAACAGAACAATACATTTGCAAATTACTCCTTCCTTCCCAGGGTCACACAGGATAAATATCTCCATCCTTTCCCAGGCTATCATTCGGTCAAGATGCCAGCCACAGATGCTGGCGAAATGTCAGAAAGAAACTCTTCCAGAACATTGCCACATAGCCCAAAAGCTCCACAAAAAAACTATGTCTAAAAATATATTTTCCAGAGTCACATTGTCTCATGATATGTCCAAAGTACAACGTCCTTAGTTTAGTCATCTTTACTTTTAATGAGATTTCAGTCATGCTTTGCTCTAAGACCCATTTATTTGTGTTTTTGGCAACCCATGGTATCCACTAAACTCTCCACCAGCACCAGCTCCTGTTACCACAATGGTAACGCTGGATTCTGCTCTTTTGACCAGTACAGAAGTAGATTCAGCTGCCAATCCTGTTAACCTCTGTAGATGGAATTGTGAGGGGCAGGGAAGAGGGAGACATTTTAATATTTCCTGAAACAGTAAAAGAGCTTACATGTACTAAACAGGTTCCAAAGTTAACTTCTCATGAGCCTTGACAGAAATGAAACTCTATCTGATATATTTGTTTTTCTCCAAAATGTTGCTTTATTCTGTCTGTCTGTCTATCTCTACCTCAACAGGGACAATCACTGTGAGGAAGTGTTACATATATGTAATCCATAATCACATATAAATTTTGTTGTTCTTGTTCTGTTCTTGTGTGCCTTTAAGTCATTTCTGACTTATAGTGACTCTCAAGGCAAAGGATTTTCTTGCAGAATTTGCTTAGAAGGAGCTTGCCCTTGCCTTCTTTTGACTGCTTTATCACACTATGGGGCAAACAGGAAACCAGAGTTAAACAGGAAAGTTAAACTTCCCTGAACCACAGGAAATTTCCTGTTTAACTCCCATTTAACTCTTGTTTAAATCCTGTTTGCCCCCTAGTGTGATAAAGTGTGACTTGTCCAGGGTCACCCAGTTGGGGGACTCTGGTCTCCCAGTGTCCTGAGTTCAAACACTGGTCTCCCAGTGTCCCAATACAACATGCAAGCCACTGTGTCATGCTGGCTCATATAAATGTTGCTGGTGTCTATTTTGTGATGGCTTACATGTAAATTCTAAGCACTGTAGCTTCTATGCACAGGCAACCAGTGCTAAATAGACACAAACACTTTCCCCACATAAAATGTATTCCCCTTTTAGTAATCCCTCATCTTTTTATACTTATCAAAAAAATATATGTGGTGACCTAGAGAGTGTTTCACCGAATACTTACTATGTCCAGTTCTGGGCACCACAGTTCAAAATGGATGTTGAAAAGCTGGAGGATGTCCTAAACAGGTCAACTAAAATGGTGAAAGTTTGGAAAATCATGCCCTATGAGGAGCGACTTAGTGAGCTGGGTATATTTTGCCTGGAAAAGAGAAGGTTAAGAGGTGATATGGTGGCCCTGTTTAAGTATTTGAAGGGATATCATATTGAGGATGAAGCAAGATTGTTTTCTTCTGTTCCAGAAAATAGGACCTGGAGCAATGGATTCACACTACAGGAAAAGAGATTCCACATTAGGAGGAACTTCCTGACATTAAGAGCTGTTTGACAGTTGAACACATTGCCTCAGAAAGTGGTGGAGTCTCCTGCATGGCAGAAGGGTTGGACTTGATGGCCCTTGTGGTTTATTCCAACTCTACGATTCTACCTTGTATTCTACACTCAGGGCATGCTTGCCTTCATAACAACATATGAAAAACTTCTCTGGATCATACCAAGGATCTATTTAGAATGATGAACACTTTGCATTCAGCAGTAACAAGCTTAATGTCTGGCTGGAAAGTGGACAAAAAGGGCGTGAAGAAACTTCCCTCCTGATGCCATACCATAATCTTGTTAATCCAAAAAATCATTTTAGAGATTTCATGGTTTGCTGCTTTCAGTTGTTGACTGCTGCTATTTCAGCATTTTATATTGCTTCAGTACTATCTTTGTCTTTGATTTAATTGCATATTATTTGATCTTTAATTTCCTAGTTGTACTGTATAATCCTCAATTATACAGGAAGAGATTCCACCTAAACTTTAGGATGAACTTTCTGACAGAAGAGTTGTTCGACAGTGGAGCACACTCCCTTGGAATATGGTGGAGTCTCCTTCCTTGAAGGTCTTTAAATGGAGGCTGAATGGCCATCTGTTGGGGTGCTTTGACTGCGAGTTCCTGAATGGCAGGGGGTTGGACTGGATGGCCTTTGTGGTCTCTTCCAAACTCTATGATTCTATGATTCTATGATGGCTGAGGAAGAACTCTATAACTGAATGGCAAGTCATGCGCCTTGAGTTCAACCCTTAACCTCTGCCTAAACTTTTGGATAGGTGGAACCAATCAAAGCAGACTATGATGGACTAGATGATACAGGCTGAGCCTTCCTTATCTGAAATGTTTGGAACTAGAGGTGTTTTGAATTTCAGAATATTTATTTAATTAATTATTTAGAAATATGTGCATATACATAATTATCTTGGAGATGGGACCCAAATCTAAACATGAAATTCATTTGTTTCATATACACCTTATAAAAATAACCTGAAGGTAATTTAATACATGACATTTTTAAATAATTTTGTGCATGAAATAAAGTTTGTGTACACTGAAACACCAGAAAGCAAAAGTGTCACTGTCTCAGCCACCCATGTGACAAATTTGGATTTTGAATTTTGGAATTCCAGATAAGGGATATTCAAGATGTATATGAATTCCTGTGAAATACCTTTCTATGAAGCAGGGTGTTCTGCTGGCAACCTGCATGGAACCTGCAGATCCTGTGCAACCTGTATGGAGCAATCCTTTCCCATTGCCATCTAGCCTTGGAGAGAGTGAAAGGAGAGGCCTAGCAATACCATTGGGACTGGCCTCAAGTTGAAGTGCCCTCTCTCCATGGCAACACCATGTGGCCTAGGAGGGAATGAAAGAACAGGCCAAACTCCATTAGGCCTACCCTAGATTATGAAGCAGAGCCCTCCCTCCATGCCATCTGCCTTGGTCCAGGTGTCAGAGGGAGAGAAGAACTTTTGGACCTGATCCTCTTCCCCACCACCATTCCCTTTCCCTTTTGTGTTGTGTCTTCTTAGATTGTAAGCCTGAGGGCAGGGAATCATAGCATTAAAATAATAATTGTAAGCCGCTCTGATAGCCTTTAGGGCTGAAGAGCAGGGTATAAATAAATAAATAATAATAATAATTATTATTATTATTATTATTATTATTATTATTATTATAGCAGCTTCTGGTCACCTGCAAACTCTGAAAGATGCCTGCCTCTCAATTTGGTTTTAGATAATGAGGCATGTTGCAGTGCAGTGGGTAGAGGAAAGGGAAACTCCACTACAGCTGCCAACAGAACATTGGACTTGGCCCAAAGAACCACATTCTTGGATTGAGGTTTCATAGAATCATAGAATCACAGAATCATAGAGTTGGAAGAGACCACAAGGGCCATCCAGTCCAACCCCCTGCCATGCAGGAACTCTCCATCAAAGCATCCCCGACAGATGGCCATCCAGCCTCTGCTTAAAGACCTCCAAGGAAGGAGACTCCACTACACTCCGAGGGAGTGCTTTCCACTGTCGAATAGTCCTTGCTGTCAGGAAGTTCCTCCTAATGTTGAGGTGGAATCTCTTTTCCTGCAATTTGTTCTGCGTCCTAGTCTCTGGAGCAGCAGAAAAAAAGCTTGCTCACTCCTCAATATGACATCCTTTCAAATATTTAAACAGGGTTATCATATCACATCTTAACCTTCTCTTCTCCAGGCTAAACATACCCAGTTCCCTAAGGCGTTCCTCATAGGGCATGATTTCCAGACCTTTCATCATCTTAGTTGCTCTCCTTTGGACATGCTCCAGTTTCTCCACATCTTTTTTGAATTGTGGTGCCCAGAACTAGACACAGTATTCCAGGGGGGCCTGACCAAAGCAGTATAGAGTGGCACTATTACTTCCCTTGATCTAGACACTATACTTCTATTGATGCAGCCTAAAATTGCATTGCCCTTTTACTGTTGACTCATGTTCAGCTTATGGTCTACTTGGACTCCTAGATCCCTTTCACGCGTAGTTTCATTCAGCCAGGTGTCCCCCATTTAATATCTGTGCATTTCATTTTCCCGCCCTAAGTGGAGAACCTTACATTTCTCTGCGTTGAATTTCATTTTGTTAGCATTGGCCCAGCTTTCTAGTCTATTCAGGTCATTTTGAATTTTGATCCTGTCCTCCAGGGTATTAGCTACTCCTCCTAGTTTAGCGTCGTCTGCAAATTTGATAAGCATGCCCCCAATTCTGTCATCCAAATCATTAATAAAGATGTTGAATAGCACTGGGCCCAGGACAGAACCCTGTGGCACCCCACTGGTCACTTCTCTCCACGATGAAAAGGAGCCATTGTTGAGCACCCTTTGAGTTTGGCCAGTCAACCAATTACAAATCCATGTAACAGTTACCTTGTCTATCCCACATTTTACAAGCTTGTTTGCAAGAATGTCATGGGAAACCTTGTCAAAGGCCTTACTGAAATCGAGGTAAACTATATCCACAGCATTCCCTTCATCTACCAAGCTGGTAATTTTATCCAAAAACAAAAAAGAGATCAGATTTGTTTGGCATGACTTGTTTCTCTGAAACCCATGTTGACTTTTTGTGATTATGGCATTGGCTTCTAAATGTTCACAGACTCTCTGCTTAATTATCTGCTCTAGAATCTTTCCTGGTATTGATGTCAGACTAACTGGACGATAATTGTTGGGATCCTCTTTTTTCCCCTTTTTGAAGATGGGGACAACGTTTGCCCTCCTCCAGTCTGCTGGGACTTCTCCTGTTCTCTAGGAGTTCTCAAAGATTATTGCCATTGGTTCCGATATTACATTTGCCAGTTCTTTTAGTACCCTTGGATGTAGTTCATCTGGTCCTGGAGACTTATATTCATTTAGGTTAACCAAGTATTCCTGTACTATCTCTTTACTTATTCTGTGCTGAGATTCCCCTATTCTGTCTTCTGCTCCATTATCCTTAGGTTGAGCACCCTTTGCCCTTTCTGAGAAGACTGAAGCAAAGAAGGTGTTGAGTAATTCTGCCTTTTCTCTGTCTTCTGTGAGCATTTTGCCATCTTCTGCGCGCAGTGGCTCAACCATTTCCTTCTTCTTCCTTTTGCTGCAGACATATCCAAAAAAGCCCTTTTTATTGTTCTTAACCTCTCTAGCAAGCCTGAGTTCATTCTGCGCTTTAGCTTTTCTGACTTTATCCCTACAGGTTCTTGCTATTTGTTTGAATTCCTCTTTCGTGATTTCCCCATTTTTCCATTTCTTATACATGTTCCGTTTAAAACTTAGCTCAATTGAAAGTTCCTTAGTCATCCATCTTGGCTTCTTGAGACATCTTCCATTTTTCTTCCTCACTGGAACTGTTTGAAATTGCGTCTTCAGTATCTCCTTTTTGAGAAACTCCCATCTGTCTTGAACTCCCTTCTCTTTTAGTATTCCTGACCATGGGATCACCCCCAGTATTTCTCTAAGTTTATTGAAACCAGCTCTCCTAAAGTCTATAATGCATGTCTGACTACGCCTAGCTTCTCCCTTTCACTGTATAACAAACTCCAGGAGAACATGGTCACTTCAGAGGTAGCCATTTCTGGATGTTGTGGATTGCCAGTATGTGAATTGCATCGTCTTTTACAGTCTTCCCATAGGGTTGCTAGTTCAGATCTTCTTAGGCTCTGAGCCTTCTGGGTCAAAAACTGAGACCTAGGGATGGCCTCTGGTGATATCATTAAGTATTATGCATTTTGTGATAACATTAGTTCCTTCTAGCTTGTCTGTCAGTCTATGTAAAAAATGGAATTGAATTTCACTCTACAGAATATGGCTGCTGGATGAAACTGCTGGAAGATGCAACATAAGTAAATGATTGCAGCATGGTGATCGACATGGAGTGGTATCAATCACACCATATAGGATACAGCAAGCGAATGATGCAAGATGACTATTGTAGACACCTGTGTGAGATGATCATGTCATGGACAAAGTGTATAAATATGGGTGTGGGCTATGTTCTGTGTGGATTGCTGTTGTTAGTGGATGGTTGGTTGGATAGTTGTTGGTTTGTATATAGTGCTGTAAATACTCTGTAGTAACGTTCTGTATATAGAACTTTGGGCTGAGTTGTTTTTTAGCACCTTGCACAGTTATAGGCGCTGACAATACTGCTGAACATTTTTATCTATTTGCATGTGCTCAGACAGAGGGACTACACATGGCTCTGACACTGTCATTCAAACACACATACATACAGAGAGGGATGATGCGTTCCTGTTTGGAAATTAAAACACAAGTCTTATCTAAAGGGGCTGTTCCCACATCAAGGTGAAATAAAGAAATTATTCCTTCTCACATAGGAAGATGGAATAAGGAATATTCAATCTAGCCTACTTGCTCCCAGTCCAAAAATGGACACAGAGAAAAATGGAGGATAAGCCATAGCATTACAATAATTGCGAGGGAAGGAGGAAGCTAAGTAAGCAAACAGGAGAGTGGTCTACAAAATGGGGACCATTTTTAGCTCCTTGCCATGATAAGCTTTGCCAAATCTGCCAAAGAAACCTGACCAGTCTTGGGGGGGGGGGGCATTCCAGAAATTGCTTTGCCCTATCCATCTAGCCTAAGTTCTTGAATGGAATAGGCCAATTTTAATCCCAGATGGAAATCCTGGCCTGCATTAAGGAATAGATCAGCCACATTCATTACAAGGGGTGGATGGTTTGCAATCCTGTGCTGTAGAAAGCATGATTCCTTGTTTCAGCCTTGATAGAGGCACTTGTGTTTTCTGTTCCTTAACACTTGATAATGTTTAGAGCCCTGTTCGGCTGTTACATATTGCTGTATTAAGTATTTAGCATTTACAGTTTCCTACAGTGTAAAGAACATAGACATGAAATGGTTCAGCCCCAGAGGAATTGCAACCAAGCAAGCAATTCTGGTTATAGTTTGATAAACCAGAATCACAATATTGATTTGGACCTTTAGCGTTTCAGCTCATAGAGTAAAATCAATAGGCCAGGGCCTAAGCTTCATAACTGAGGAGGGTCTGAACTTCTTTAACAAAGGGCAAAGCCAAAAATAACAAAGAGAAAACTGCAACAGGCAACATGTATCCAGAGGAATAGGAAAGCAAACACGGAGAGATGATCTGCTCTCTGATAAGCCTACCATAAAATCAAAATATTGCAACATCATGACAGCAGCATCCGTTTCACTTTGGTATTGCTAAATTAAAAGATGATTTTCTTCTAAGAAGACATTGATTTATGATTACAACAATGATTCCAAAAGTGCCTTTATCTATTATTTAGCATCCAGAGAATGTGATGTACATTTAAAAAAAAAAAAAAAGCTGTTTGAAAGACAAGTAGTGTTTCTTAAATAGTTATAAAATATCTTCTGGTTTTTAATAGGCAGGCAAAGCTTTCAAACTTTTGAGTAGACAGCTGACAATAATGTTACTTACATAAAAATAAAATGACATAGGGGCTAAACAGACAGGCAAAAAGAGGTGCTTTCAGGCTGGCTTGAAGGCATATCATTTAGATGTCACATGCCTTGAAGCCAGCAGAAAAGTGCCCTTATGCAGAGAAAAGCCATTTCAAAAAGAAGCAGCTTTTTTCTGCTTCTTCTTGGCTTGAAGCCATGCCTTGTGGTCATCACATGAGCATTCCAGCTGCCTTGGGAGCCAGTGATGCAGTTGGTGGGGTTTCAATGTGACTTCAGAAAAGGCAGCTTCAAGCCACTTTTTCCTGCCCATCTGTTTTGGCCCATAATTTCAGATCTGGAGGTGAGTGGGGAGAAGAGGCAAATCAGCAAAGTCCAAAATGCTTAGATAGAGTCAAGGTTAAGTTTGTCTTTTGGGGGGGGGGGTTGTATTTTATGTGCATTTTTAATTATTATTTCCTTTCCCTTTTTCAGACATCCTAAAGGAAGCAATGGTCTCAAGATACAGCAAGCAACCTTACTCCGAACAACTATTACTGTGATGCAACACTGTTATTAGCTTACCCAGACATAAGGGCATATGCCTGTATAGTTTATAATACAACCATTTCACATATTACATGGAGGTAATCCCAAGTTTGCCATAAAGTGCACACTGAAAACATGCATGGTCCCTCTCTTCCAGTGATCTAGTGAATCCAGAGTTCATGGGGACAAAGTAGTAAAACTTTATATTTTTCAGGGATGATGATAGCATCTGCCACCTTCCTCAAGCTCTTTCTTTTCCTTTAAGCTGAGCTGATATCTTTAAAGTACCTGAAGAGAAAAGAGATCTTCCAAGCAATGCTGTATAGTTATGAAATATTCCTGTTGTATGGCCAGGTATTTGAGGGTGGCTTGGTCTTAAATGAGTATTTAAGATTAATTAGATTTACAAAAGCACTGCTCCTGATGGAGATGAGAACTAGTTGGTTGGCACAGCTGCCTAAATCTGATGAGATGTGTCTTGACTGTGTACTATCATAGTGAGGCACGTCAACATTAACCACTATTATCTCTTCCATAACACTCCATATTGACAGGTATGTTTTATGAATAAGGTTTTGTCTGATCAAATTTACTTCTAATTCAAATTCAATATTAAATATCCTGGGAACATCCAGGAATAGCTGTCTATTGAGCCCCATCAAGCAGATGGTTATACAAAAATATGAGGTACAAATGTGACCAGGGAGCTTATTGCTCAACATTTTAAAGATGGGATGGAGGTGTGGATTATCGCTCACTAAATCACTACTGAACTGCAGCCACTGGCCATCAGTTCAGGGCCAAGCTGGGTCCCAGCCGCACTTCACCAGCACTTTTTAAATGCCGGAAAGCTTTCCAACTTCTAAAAAGTGCTGTCGGAGTGTGGCTGGAACCCAGGCTGATGGCAGCTGGTGATTCGGTGGTGATTTAGTGAGTGATCATCCCCACCTCAATCCCACATCCCAGCTCCAGCCTGGGAGGCAGGAGCTGGTTTAAAATGCTAAGTGATAAGCTCCCAGATCTCCCCCAGACATTTTGTAGCTTGAAGCCAAGATCAAGATGGTTCCTCCCTCTCCTTCCTCCCTCACGTTTCACCCACAGAAGCTGAGTGGATTGGCTGTTGAGTCTTGCTGACACTGATAATGGGCCAGCATCCTTTTCCACACCTTAAGAAAACAGGCTAGCTTAGGTTGCAAAAGAGTAGTTTCCCAGATCACACAGCTATGTCTTACAACTGAGCCAAGGGACTGTATATGTGACCTGAAACAAATATGGTACCATTCTGCCAAATGTTAGGGTTAGCCATGAATATGACTCACTGATTGATGGGGCTCACCAGACTTCAGCTAAGGGGCGGCATGCAGCTGCCCCTTTACTGGCTGGATTGGGGCCATGGCAACCTCACGCTGCAGCCCTGATCCGGCCTCTGGAGAGCGCAAATAGGAGAAGCAAAAAGCAGATCCATTTTGTGCCCTCCAAGGGGTGCCACAGCCACAGTGGCACAGCTTTATGACGCCTCTTCAGCACTGCATCATGTGGATGCAGTGCCGGAGTTGCGCCATGATGGTGAGCGCCGTGTGGACCAGTGCATGCTAAAATAGCACCATGGGGGCAGAGTTAGGACATCCAGCATGAGGACACTGCACCCTGACTCCGCCCAAAGGCTGGCACAAAGTGCTGGTCTGTATAGGCCATGATTTCTCTTTTTAAAATTTCTGCCTTAAAACAGTAAACTACACTGGATTTCTAGAGTAGGAAGATGTATACAAGGGGAAATTAATGCAACCACCCAGGTGGTTGATTGATTGTTCAGGTGGAACATTAAAATTATAGGCTTTTAAAAGAAGAAATAGCTAGAAAGGATTAGAACAATTTATGAGAAATAATTTCTATTTATTTAAAGCATCTTTACTCTCTCTACTGCCAAAGTGGTTCCCAGAATCGCTTACAGATTTATAAAATCAGTCAGGTTCTGCCCTCGGGTTTGCATTCTAGACAACACACATGACACATAAGGAAAAGGCAAGATGGGAAGGAGAAGATAAAAAAGCAAACTCATGCACAAGCCCTTGAAATTCCAAACTTTTTCTAAGGGCCATCTGGAAGAGGAAGAGCCAAAAGGAATTAATGGTGGGAAAGGTACTTTTTTCCAGCACAAAAAGGAGCAGCTTTCTGTCACTTCTTATTGCTCCAGAAAAATGCTGGGTTAGTGACATGGTGTGGGGTGCTGTGGCATGCAGCTCCACAGTGGCCCAAATCTGTCATTTTGGGCTGTCTGTTTTGGCACATTGTTCCTGGGATTTTGGTCCTCGTACTAGCTGCAGATTTACCTCTAGAGGCTGCTGGAGTGGCTGCAGTCCTGGCATGTCCCCTGGGCTCTCAGTCTCTTCCTCAGACTCAGAGAACATGTCTGGCTTCTGGAGGCAAAGCATGCCACTAATAATCAGATCTCCCTCCCTAGACATGCTTCAGGCAGGCCACCTACCACTGGAGCCTTGTGGTCCATGCAGGAAGGATGTCTCACTCTGCCATTTGGAATGAGGCACGTCACTCCATGCTTTAATTACATGCCACCTCCAGGTGCCACGGGTATAACTGGCTATTTATGCATTCATACTTTGCTTTACAGGCTAGAGGTTATGTAAATGTTTTCAAAAACTGATCTCCATCAGCAGAAAAGTTACTAAGCAGTTTGGAAGTCAATAGGGACTCTTTCAGACGTGGGAAATTGGAAGTATAATGCAAGGGCAATCCAAACGCAATCCTGGGGTTTCATGTTATTGCGAATTAATTCTTCTCACGCAAATTTGGGCAAAAGGGAAGTCACTCCGAATGCAATCATGGGTTTTGCGTTATTGCGCATTAAAGGTTCTCATGCAATTTCGGGCAAGGGGGGGTTATTTTCGGGTACTAGGAAGACATTCCGAAAGCCTTCCGAACGCAATGGGGATTCATGTAAATTCGCTAAACTAGCGAATTTACATGAATCCGAATGGGCTCCATTCGGATTTGGGAGAAATTCCTCCCGTTTGAAAGAGTTATTAGACAGCTTTCCACTCTTAACAGAGATTACTTCCTATAGTGTCCCACCTTTCACTATACCACCAGGAGTCATTTTACATTTCCTCCATCCATGCCAGTATAGTTATGCCAGCCAATAGGATCATAGCCAATGCCTTGACAGGTCATAATCTAATGGATTTCTGCATATTTTAATCTCTAAGGAGTGTTTGCCACAGGAGGACTAAATACTTAAAACATATTCAGATCACATATTTTGTGTTCTTCAGGCATCAGAAAGCTTAAGTACCTGTCTTATGTTTCTAGATTTAGAAAACAAGAAATAAATGAGGCTCATCCTGGTACATTTGGAAACAGAGACAGATCTTTCAAAGGTGGGATGATGAGGATGAAGGTGGAATAAATACCATAGAATCATAGAATCATAGAATCATAGAAATTTAGAGTTGGAAGAGACCACAAGGGCCATCCAGTCCAACCCCCTGCCGTGCAGGAACTCCCAATCAAAGCATACCCGACAGATGGCCATCCAGCCTCTGCTTAAAAACCTCCAAGGAAGGAGACTCCACCACCCTCCGAGGGAGTGTGTTCCACTGTCGAACAGCTCTTACTGTCAGGAAGTTCCTCCTAATGTTGAGGTGGAATCTTTTTTCCTGCAGTTTGCATCCATTGTTCCGAGTTCTGTTCTCTGGAGCAGCAGAAAAAAAGCTTGCTCCCTCCTCAATGTGACATCCCTTCAAGTATTTAAACAGGGCGATCATATCACCTCGTAACCTTCTCTTCTCCAGGCTAAACATCCCCAGTTCCCTAAGGCGTTCTTCATAGGGCAAGGTCTCCAGACCCTTCACCATTTTAGTCGCCCTCCTTTGGACCCGCTCCAGTTTCTCCACATCCTTTTTGAACTGTGGTGCCCAGAACTGGACACAGTACTCCAGGTGGGGCCTGACCAATGCAGAATAGAGTGGCACTATTACTTCCCTTGATCTAGACACTATACTTCTATTGATGCAACCTAAAATTGCATTGGCCTTTTTAGCTGCTGCATCACACTGTTGACTCATGTTCAACTTGTGGTCTACTTGGACTCCTAGATCCCTTTCACATGTTGTCTCATTCAGCCAGGTGTCCCCCATCCTATATTTGTGCATTTCATTTTTCCGCCCTACGTGTAGGACCTTACATTTCTCTGTGTTAAATTTCATTTTGTTAGCTTTGGCCCAGCTTTCTAGTCTATTCAGGTCATTTTGAATTTTGATCCTGTCCTTTGGGGTATTAGCTACTCCTCCCAATTTGGTGTCATCTGCAAATTTGATAACTAGGCTCTCAATACTGTCATCCAAGTCATTAATAAAGATGTTGAATAGCACTGGGCCCAGGACAGAACCCTGTGGCACCCCACTGGTCACTTCTTTCCAGGATGAAAAGGAACCATTGTTGAGCACCCTTTGGGTTCGGTCAGTCAACCAGTTACAAATCCATGTAACGGTTACCTTGTCTAGTCCACATTTTACAAGCTTGTTTGCAAGGATGTCATGGGGAACCTTGTCAAAGGCCTTACTGAAGTCAAGATATACTATATCCACAGCATTCCCTTCAGCTACCAAGCTGGTAATTTTATCAAAAAAAGAGATCAGGTTCGTTTGGCATGACTTGTTTCTCTGAAACCCATGTTGGCTTTTTGTGATTATGGAATTATCTTCCAGATATTCACAGACTCTCTGCTTAATGATCTGCTCTAGAATCTTTCCTGGTATTGATGTCAGACTAACCGGACGATAATTGTTGGGATCCTCTTTTTTCCCCTTTTTGAAGATTGGGACAACATTTGCCCTCCTCCAGTCTGCAGGGACTTCTCCTGTTCTCCAGGAGTTCTCAAAGATTATTGCCATTGGTTCCGATATTACATTTGCCAGTTCTTTTAATACCCTAGAATGTAGTTCATCTGGTCCTGGAGACTTATATTCATTTAGATTAACCAGGTATTCCTGTACTGTTTCTTTACTTATTCTGTGCTGAAATTCCCCTATTCTGTCCTCTGCCCCATCATCCTTAGGTTGGGCACCCTTTGCTTTTTCTGAGAAGACTGAAGCAAAGAAGGTGTTGAGCAATTCTGCCTTTTCTCTGTCTTCTGTGAGCATTTTGCCATCTTCTCCACGCAGTGGCCCAACTGTTTCCTTCTTCTTCCTTTTGCTGCGGACATACCCAAAAAAGCCCTTTTTATTGTTCTTAACGTCTCTAGCAAGCCTGAGTTCATTTTGCGCTTTAGCTTTTCTGACTTTATCCCTACAGGTTCTTGCTATTTGTTTGAATTCCTCTTTGGTGATTTCCCCATTTTTCCATTTTTTATACATGTTCCGTTTAAAACTTAGCTCAGTTGTAAGTTCCTTAGTCATCCATACCGGTTTCTTGAGACATCTCCCATTTTTCTTCCTCATTGGAACTGTCTGAAATTGTCCCTTTAGTATCTCCCTTTTGAGGAACTCCCATCCATCTTGAACTCCCTTCTCTTTTAGTATTCTTGACCATGGGATCACCCCCAGTATTTCTCTAAGTTTATTGAAATCAGCTTTCCTAAAGTCTAGAATGCATGTCTGACTATGCTTAGCTTCACCTTTCCACTGTATAACAAACTCCAGGAGGACATGGTCACTCCCACCTAAGGATCCTACCACTTGCACCCCATCAACTAGGTCTTCCCTGTTGGTTAAGATCAGATCCAAAATAGCTGATCCCCTTGTTGCCTCTTCCACCTTTTGGACAATGAAATTGTCTTCAAGGCAAGTGAGGAATTTTCTAGATCTTGAGGATTTGGCTGAGTTTGACTTCCAGCAAATATCCGGGTAGTTGAAGTCCCCCATCACTACTACATCTCTCCTTCCTGATTGTGTGGTCATCTGTTCTAGAAAGGCATCATCCAGTTCCTCTGTCTGACTTGGGGGTCTGTAGTAGACTCCCACAGTAGCATCCCTGTTGTTTCCCTCTCCTTTAATTTTTATCCAGATGCTCTCCACCTGGCTTCCAGTATTGATGTCCTGGATCTCTTCACTGGTGTAAATATCCTTGACATATAATGCTATTCCTCCTCCTTTCTTGTTTGTCCTGTTTCTCTTAAAAAGGTTATACCCCTCTATTTCTATATTCCAATCGTGAGACTCATCCCACCAGGTTTCAGTGATGCCTATTATATCATATTTCCCTTGCTGTGCTAGGAGTGCAAGTTCATCTTGCTTATTTCCCATGCTCTGTGCATTAGTGTAGAGACATCTAAGACCATGTGTCCCCTTTACTTGATGCCTGTGCATGGTTTTTTGGCTCCTTTTGTTGAGTCCTTGCACTGTTTGTCTTCTTCCCTCTATGTCAGTTTGACTATTTTTTCTAGCCGTTTTGCCTTCCAGACTGCTGTCTCCCTTCCCCAGATCACTTAGTTTAAAGCCCTCCTGATCAGATTCTTCAGACTGTTGGCAAAAACGTTTCTTCCAACTGGCGTGAGATGTAGCCCATCCCTTGCTAGAAGTCCCTCCTCATGGAACCGCAGCCCATGATCCAAGAATCCAAATTGTTCTCGGCGAATGTTATATCTTATATCTGATATAACCAGTGTTATATCTTCCCTGGTAAACTCAAAAATGATGACACATACTCAAATCTGATTGTTTATTATCATGTTTCATCCATAAATTTCTAGTAAAAGAATACTATTTGTGTAATAATATTGTGTAATATTTGTGTTTTTATAGCAGGAGTTAGCAAAGTGTAGCCCACAGGCTGCATCTGCCTCCAAAAGTGTGGCTCCCGAAGCCCTTCAAATGCCATCAATCCAAAGCATTTTTATAGCTTTTTTCCCCTAAGCATTTTTCATGCCGACAGCCCTAGTGGTTCAGAACACTTCAAAGCATAATGGTTTAGCTTCCCATCCTTTCCACCAAACCCCCATATGCCCCTGAAAGCAAACAAAACAAAACAAAAACTAGGTTGATTGAAATTGGAAGTCATAGAATCATAGAATCATAGAATCGTAGAGTTGGAAGAGACCACTAGGGCCATCCAGTCCAACCCCCTGCCATGCAGGAAATCCAAATCAAAGCATCCCCGACAGATGGCCATCCAGCCTCTGCTTAAAGACCTCCAAGGAAGGAGACTCTATCACCTTCCGAGGAAGTGCGTTCCACTGTCGAACAGCCCTTACTGTCAGGAAGTTCTTCCTAATGTTGAGGTGGAATCTCTTTTCCTGTATCTTGCATCCATTGTTCCGGGTCCTGTTCTCTGGAGCAGCAGAAAACAAGCTTGCTCCCTCCTCAATATGACATCCTTTCAAATATTTAAACAGGGCTATCATATCACCTCTTAACCTTCTTTTCTCCAGGCTAAACATCCCCAGCTCCCTAAGTCGTTCCTCATAGGGCATGGTTTCCAGACCCTTCACCATTTTTGTCGCCCTCCTTTGGACACGCTCCAGTTTCTCAATGTCCTTTCTGAATTGTGGCGCCCAGAACTGGACACAATATTCTAGGTGGGGCCTGACCAAAGCAGAATACAGTGGCACTATTACTTCTCTTGATCTAGACACTATACTTCTATTAATGCAGCCCAAAATAGCATTGGCCTTTTTAGCTGCCGCATCACACTGTTCACTCATGTTCAACTTGTGGTCTACTTGGACTCCTAGATCCCTTTCACATGTAGTTTCATTCAGCCAGGTGTCACCCATCCTATATCTGTGCATTTTATTTTTCCGCCCTAAGTGCAATACCTTACATTTCTCTGTGTTGAATTTCATTTTGTTAGCTTTGGCCCAGCTTTCTAGTCTATTCAGGTCATTTTGAATCTTGATCCTGTCCTCTGGGGTATTAGCTATTCCCCCTAATTTGGTGTCATCTGCAAATTTGATTAGTATGCTCCCAATTCTGTCATCCAGGTCATTGATAAAGATGTTGAATAGCACTGGGCCCAGGACAGAGCCCTGTGGGACCCCACTGGTCACTTCTCTCCAGGATGAAAAGGAGCCATTGTTGAGCACCCTTTGGGTTCGGCCAGTCAACCAATTACAGATCCATTTAACAGTTCCTTTGTCTAGCCCACATTTTACAAGCTTGTTTGCAAGAATGTCATGGGGAACCTTGTCAAAGGCCTTACTGAAATCAAGATATACTATATCCACAGCATTCCCTTCATCTACCAAACTGGTAATTTTATCAAAGAAAGAGATTAGATTTGTCTGGCATGACTTGTTTCTCTGAAACCCATGTTGAGTTTTTGTGGTTATGGCATTGCCTTCTAGATGTTCACAGACTCTCTGTTTAATGATCTGCTCCAGAATCTTTCCTAGAACTGATGTCAGACTAACTGGACGATAATTGTTGGGATCCTCTTTTTTCCCCTTTTTGAAGATGGGGACAACGTTTGCCCTTCGCCAGTCCGCTGGGATCTCTCCTGTTCTCCAGGAGTTTTCAAATATGATTGCCAATGGCTCCGATATTACTTTTGCCAGTTCTTTTAATACCCTTGGATGGAGTTCATCTGGTCCCGGAGACTTAAATACATTTAGATTAACAAGGTGTTCCTCTACTATCTCTTTACTTATTCTGTGCTGAAATTCCCCTATTCTGTTCTCTGCTCCATTATCCTCAGGTTGAGCACCCTTTGCCTTTTCTGAGAAGACTGAGGCAAAGAAGGTGTTGAGTAATTCTGCCTTTTCTCTATCTCCTGTTAGCATTTTGCCATCTTCTCCACGCAGTGGCCCTACTGTTTCCTTCTTCTTCCTTTTGCTGCGGACATATCCAAAAAAGCCCTTTTTATTGTTCTTAACCTCTCTAGCAAGCCTGAGTTCATTCTGCGCTTTAGCTTTTCTGACTTTACCCCTACACATGCCTGCTATTTCTTTGAATTCCTTTTTCGTGATTTCCCCCTTTTTCCATTTCTTATACATGTTCCGTTTCAAACTTAGCTCAGTTGAAAGTTCCTTAGTCATCCATCCTGGTTTCTTGAGACACCTCCCGTTTTTCTTTCTCACTGGAACTGTTTGAAATTGTGCCTTCAGTATCTCCCTTTTGAGAAAGTCCCATCCGTCCTGAACTCCTTTATCTTTTAGTATTTCTGACCATGGAATCGCCCTCAATACTTCTCTAAGTTTACTGAAATCCGCTCTCCTAAAGTCTAGGATGCGTGTCTGACTCTGCCTGGCTTCTCCTTTCCACTGTATTACAAACTCCAGGAGAACATGGTCACTTCCACCTAATGATCCCACCACTTGCACCCCATTAACCAAGTCATCCTTGTTGGTTAGGATCAGATCTAAAATAGCTGACCCCCTTGTTGCCTCTTCCACCTTTTGGACCATGAAATTGTCTTCCAGGCAAGTGAGGAATTTGCTAGACCTTGAGGATTTTGCTGAGTTTGACTTCCAGCAAATATCAGGATAATTGAAGTCGCCTATCACTACTACATCTCTCTTTTCTGACTGTGTGGTCATCTGTTCTAGAAAGATATCATCCAATTCCTCAGTCTGACTTGGGGGTCTGTAGTAGACTCCCACCGTAACACCCTTGTTGTTTCCCTCCCCTTTGATTCTTATCCAGATGCTCTCCACCTGGCTTCCATGATTGATGTCCAGGATCTCTTCACTGGTGTAAATATCTCTGACATATAGTGCTATTCCTCCTCCTTTCCTGTTTGGCCTATTTCTCTTAATAAGGTTATACCCCTCTATTTCCACATTCCAATCATGAGACTCATCCCACCAGGTTTCAGTGATGCCTATTATATCATATTTGCTTTGTTGTACTAGGAGTTCGAGTTCATCTTGCTTATTTCCCATGCTCTGTGCATTAGTGTAGAGACATCGCAGACCATGGTTCCCTTCTACTTGCTGCCTGTGCAAGTTTTTTTGCCTCAACTGTTGGGTCCTTGCATTGTTTGCCTTGTTTCCTCTATGTCAGTTTGACTATTTTCGCCATCCCTTTTGCCTTCCTTATTGTCTCCCTTCCCCTCGGAACTCAGTTTAAAGCTCTCCTGATCAAGTTCTTGAGACTGTTGGCAAAAACATTTCTTCCAACTGGCGTGAGATGCAACCCGTCTGTTGCAAGAAGTCCCTCCTCATGGAACCGCAGCCCATGATCCAAGAATCCAAATCCCTCTCGGCGGCACCATCTGCGAAGCCAGTTATTCACATCTGCTATTTTCCTCTCCCTTCCTGGACCATGCCCTTCAACTGGCAGAAGAGACGAGATGACAACCTGTACATCCATTCCTTTCAGCTTCCTACCAAGCGCCTCGTAATCCCTTTTGATGTTCTGAATGCTGTGTCTTGCAGTATCATTAGTTCCCACGTGGACCAAAAGGAAGGGGTATTGGTCAGTAGGCTTGACCAGTCTTGTCAGCCTCTCTGTCACATCCCGGATCTTTGCACCTGGAAGACAACACACCTCTCGAGACATCTTGTCAGGCCTACAAATCACTGCTTCTGTACCCCTCAGCAAGGAGTCCCCCACTACGACCACACGCCTCCTCCGAGGCTTAGCAGCGACTGTTCCCTCGGGTGGGACTCTCAGGCTCCCCTGCTCCGTCCCTGAAGTCTGTCCATGCTGCTCTTCTTCATCCTCCTTGATAAGGGAAAGCGCTTCGAATCAATTCTCTAGCTGCAAGCTCCCCGAACAATTCCTTCTTGGTTTACTTCTCTTTGTGACATTCCTCCAGCTGTCTGCCTCCTCGGTTTGGCAAGTGACCTCTTCCACCCTAGCATCTTCCTCTGCATGGTACTCATCCAAGATGGTTAGTTCTATTGTGTCCAGGAAATCCTCTTGTTCCCTAATCTGCTGAAGTGTAGCTACTCTGGACTCCAGCTGCTGCACTTTCTCCTCCAAGAGTGCCACCAACTTGCACTTGGTGCATGTGAAGTTCTCCACTTCTGTAGGCAAGAAGAGAAACATCCCACAAGAGTTGCAGGTGACTGCGGCAGATCCCTCGTTGTCCATACTGCAAAGTCTAATGCCACTTGAGCAGAGTTGTTCAGTTAGAGAAAACTAAAATTAAGCTAGTCTGCTAGCTCCGCCCCTTGTGACTCACAGATGTGACTCACAGAAGCTCCTCCCCTTCAGCCACGAGCACACGGTCTCAAGCACACGGTCCCAAAATGGCTGCCAAGCAGCTCCTCTCCTTCTCCTCTCTCTGGCCGGACTGTTCTGGAAGGCTCTGGAAGGTGGTATATAAAGCTAGTCTGCTAGCTCCGCCCCTTGTGACTCACAGATGTGACTCACAGAAGCTCCTCCCCTTCAGCCACGAGCACACGGTCTCAAGCACACGGTCCCAAAATGGCTGCCAAGCAGCTCCTCTCCTTCTCCTCTCTCTGGCCGGACTGTTCTGGAAGGCTCTGGAAGGTGGTATATAAAGCTAGTCTGCTAGCTCCGCCCCTTGTGACTCACAGATGTGACTCACAGAAGCTCCTCCCCTTCAGCCACGAGCACACGGTCTCAAGCACACGGTCCCAAAATGGCTGCCAAGCAGCTCCTCTCCTTCTCCTCTCTCTGGCCGGACTGTTCTGGAAGGCTCTGGAAGGTGGTATATAAAGCTAGTCTGCTAGCTCCGCCCCTTGTGACTCACAGATGTGACTCACAGAAGCTCCTCCCCTTCAGCCACGAGCACACGGTCTCAAGCACACGGTCCCAAAATGGCTGCCAAGCAGCTCCTCTCCTTCTCCTCTCTCTGGCCGGACTGTTCTGGAAGGCTCTGGAAGGTGGTATATAAAGCTAGTCTGCTAGCTCCGCCCCTTGTGACTCACAGATGTGACTCACAGAAGCTCCTCCCCTTCAGCCACGAGCACACGGTCTCAAGCACACGGTCCCAAAATGGCTGCCAAGCAGCTCCTCTCCTTCTCCTCTCTCTGGCCGGACTGTTCTAGTGACGGGACAAGTGATGTGACATCACTTAGGAAGCATCTGACTTCTAAAAATGGCTGTAGAAGTGGCTTAGACGACCCTGGCTGCATCCGGGATGGATCCGGGTGGCAATATCATAAAACTGAGTATTGTAGAGATCTTGCTTAGCCTGCATTTATTCTAATTCACCTGATACAGATGAATTTCTTAGTTGTGCTTGTAGGAGTAATGGGGGGGCTAAGGAGCATCCTTACTGTCCTGACCCAAATTCTAATCTGATACAACTAGCCATAAATAACAATAAATTGGCTTTTTATGGGGCCTCATCGACAACCCCATCTGAATAAAAAAATACATTTAGCCAGCTCACTGAAAATCAGATTAGTATTATAACACAAGCCTTTGCCAGTATGCATACAGCACTGGATCCCACTCCTTGCTGGACTGGATATCAGGTTTGACTTAAAATGATATATTCATATTTATTTTTAGATCTCTCCCAGATTGTCTCCAGCAGAAGGTTAGGTGAATTAGTCCTTTACAGATACACTCCTATAGATGAGAAAAGTAATGAACATACTGGCTTATCTTCCTAATGAGGTGGGAATGAATAATAGAATCATAGAGTTGGAAGAGACCACAGGCCCATCCAGTCCAACCCCCTGCCATGCAGGAACTCCCAATCAAAGCATCCCTGACAAATGGCCATCCAGCCTCTGTTTAAATACCTCCAAAGAGGGAGACTCCACCACTCTCCGAGGGAGTTTGTTCCACTGTTGAACAGCCCTTACTGTCAGGAAGTTCCTCCTAATGTTGAGGTAGAATCTCTTTTCCTGCAGTTTGCATCCATTTTTCCGTGTTCTAGTCTCTGGAGCAGCAGAAAACAAGCTCGCTCCCTCCTCAATATGACACCCCTACAAATAATTAAACAGAGCTATCATATCACCTCTTAACCTTCTCTTCTACAGGGGGGGGGCTGTAAATAAGATATTATTCATTCTGTATACACTGACAATATGCATCTTCGAATAAAACTAAACAATTGGAACTTACTAGTAGTTCTGAGAGAAGATGAGATTAGAGGTCTATCAGAACAATTTCACCACACAGCATGGAATAAATTTCTGAGGGAGGAACCATTTCTTTTGATGGCTATTCTCTTCTTTGCACTCTCCAAGATTTTATTCCTGAAGATTGGCATCCCAATACATCTATTTAACTTCCTACTGCTAGTACATTTTTCTATCTGTCAATTGGTATCCCTCCTCTATGGATGATTGCACTACAAAGAGGGCAACAACATCTGAACAGTTTGGGGTCTAACACTTTGAAAAGGTTTATCTTTTATTTGCAGAGTTCAGAAGAGGTACTTTTTGGAAAATGTCTCCCAAAATTCCCACTCAGTGGCTGTGTTGACTGCTAGATTCCTGGAGTTATAGTCCAAAAGATGCAAGTTTGCTAAGTGAAATGGCAGATTGCTCTCTACATTCTGTGGCAAGACTTTTGACATTAACAGTGGAAATCTTATGAATGTGTAGCACAAAATAATTCCATTGGGTTAAATAGTACTCACACTAGGGTTTATTATCAGGAAACTGCAGCCCAAAAAAGGATAGTTTCAATCATAGGCCTTCAGTTGAATGGGCATTATTCTAGGCTTCAAGATAGCACCAATACTCACACATGCATTCCTCTACCACAAATCACAAAAAACTGTGAAATAGAAATTCCATGTTGGTGACCTCTCACTGAGATATCCACTTATGTTTGGCTCTTTGACACTGCCTTTAATTAAATTAATGATGAACTCAATTAGTAATTACAGATTTACATTAATGCTGAAATTCCAACTTAAGTTAATCACTTTAGTTTTAAAAAATTAATTATTTTACCTCCTTTGTTCACTGCCGGTTTATCACACTAGAGGGCAAACAGGATTTAAACAGGAATTAAACAGGAAATGCCTTGTGTTTAACATAGGGCATTTAACATGCCTTATGTTTAACATAGGGCATTTCCTCATAGTTTACTACTGAACTTTGGGGACAAGCCACAACATCAACAGCGAACAAGAACCAGTTTTGAAGAACAAGAAATTAGCTTCCACAAAGAAGAGGTCAATATATTACATATCATAATAAAACATATTATTATACAGTATTATATTATATTCTTATAATAAAGAAGAGAACAATATATAGGCATATCTTAATTAATAAAGCCTCTGATAAAGAAGCTCTTCTTTACAATCTTCTTACAATCATCTATTTGCCACATTCCCTTTTGCTCCTATCTCTAGTTGGTAGGTTGTTGGTTTTTTAGCACTGGGAAGACAGTGAAGGAGGAAAGAAGAAACACACCCTTTTGGTACCAGGTTGCAGCAGCCTGTCTGCAGTAAACAATGAACTAAAGCTTGAAAAGGAGAAAAAGTGAGATACTCTAGCTGATCCTAGTGTTGCTGTGTCTGCCTGTCTACAGCAGGCAAGATAAAAACAACAACTGCCTCCAGATCCCTAACTGAGAATGTGTAAAAAGCAAAGCAAAGACCAGACAAGAGAGCAGATCAGCTTGCCTCAAAAGGTCCTCCTAGCATGTTAAAAAAGCATATAGCCTATCTATAAAATTGACTACCAAAATGGAAATAATAAGAAAAGTGGTGTTTGGTGAAAGGAAAAAAATCTTTCTGTATGCATTTTGGAAGAAGCCTTCAAATGATCTCTCTAAAGTTTGAAATGTTTGTGTTTACTTATACAGTCCGCCTGCCCCATACGTGGCTTTCCCATACATGGACTTGAGATCACATGAACAGCAAGTCCGAGGGGACAAAATGGCGCATGTACAATGGTGCACAGGGGAGTGCGCCACCATTGAACTCAATGAGACTTGAGGTCCCACAGTTTTTTCCCATACGTGGGGAATGGATCCCCTATGTATACAAAGGGGCCACTGTACAAGGCTTAGCTGATCTAATTGTTTCATTTTAAACATGCATATTGTTAATTTTGACTAAAAGGTTTCCTGAAACATGTTGAATTTCTCCTTTTTTTTTTTTTTTGGTGGCATAAGAACATTTACTTACTCTGTGTTATTTTTACCTCTAGGATCACTAGTTCTAGAATGCCAGTTATAGGGAATATATAATTCCCTTTTTAAAACAGCTTCACTGATTGGTTCATAGAATCATAGATTTGGAAGAGACCACAAAGGCCATTCAGTCCAACCCCTTGATTATATTGTTTTAATGTAATTGAATTGTTTTATATTGTTTTAATATAATTTTGTTCTGTTAAAATGAAATTATTTTAATTGTTTTTAAAATAGTGTTGCTAAGTTTTTAACCAATTTCATTTTGAGCTGCCTTGAATCCCAAAGTCCCACTCCAGGAGAAAGGTGGTATATAGATAAGATAAGATATTTGCTGTAAAACATTTCCAAGAGATTTTCTGCTAGTGCAAGTTCCTCACTTGAGACTACCTAGACAAGAGACCCTTAAGTGACACTCTGAAAAAAGGAGGAAAAGGCACCCACACATTTCACTATATCCTGAAAGTGCATAGAAACAGAATTGAGAGTTGGGCTGAACAAGCTAATAATAATAATAATAATATCCCACCCCTCTGCACTCAAGTATATTGATGCAAAAGATCAGCAGATTATAAACCAAGAAATTCAGCATGCTCAAACATCTAATGGGGTATCCTCAAATGTTTAATGGCTACTACACTGTTCCCAATGGTACACAACTTCACTTTCATAATATTCTGATAAGCTGTACACAGGCAACAATAGAAAGCTTATTTGAGCTGCTTAAAGTGTTTGATAATGTTGCCTCAAAGTAATGCTGTGCTCCATTGATTTTTACCTAAAGGAAAATAACATTAAACCAAAATTTAAAAGCACAGACATTAGAGATAGTTCTGTTGGGAGATGTGAAAGATAGTACTAGATCTCTTAAGTAATCAAATTGACAAGGCAGAATTTGAACAACAACCAGTTCCACACCCACATCCAACTACCGGGGGGGGGGGGGGGGTGAGAGTCTAGCAGAGAAAATAAATAAAGTTAGGCTTGTTTGTGAAACATACAAAAATAGCTTTACATACAAGTACATGCTCATAATAAACACATTGGAGATTATCCTGCAGGTTTTTATCCCATCATTTTCCTGGTGGGATAAATGCACATTTAACTTTAAAGACAGGTCTTACCACATTATCCTGTCTGCAGCCTGCCTGCAGCCCATCTGCAACCTGGGTTTATTCTGTAGTTTTTGAAGCCACATGACAAGCACAGGTTACCACAGAATGCTGTAAAACCCATTTTTAAAGTTAAACACATATTTATCCCCTCAGGAAAAAGACGGTATAAAAGCCCATGCAATAATCTCCATTGTCTAAGTGGAGGAGAGAGTTAGAAAAAGCCGCCTTGAGTCCCTGTACTGGGAGGAATGTGGGGTATAAATAATAATAATCATAATAAAAAGAAAAATCGCTGTAGCTTAGTGTAATGTGGGAAGAAAGTGGGTATGGAAAAGCCAACAAGCAGGAAGTAAGCAAATATACAAACTAGCAGTCAGTGAGTATAAGCATGCAAAGGTTGCTATACTAGAAAACTGAAGGAAGTTTATTTTTGTACCTGATACCCAATAGTATATTCAAACAGCATAGCTGCTGAGCTCACTTTACCACTCCCATTTGATGTCCACCTCAGTTGAGCAAACCATACATCTACAAGCCAGCAGTAGGTAATTTGGTTATTGTAACTTTATATGATATCAGAGTCATGAAAAACATATAATATATACAGCAATATGTCCTCTATTTTTTCAAAACAGTTTGTGCAGCATGAAAGCTGTATTGATTTAAGCTGATGAAGACTAAAAGAAGTCAAAACGGCCTCATAATTCTCCAGAGGTAGCTGTCTTACCCTCCAGGATCCAAAGACATTGCTGTCTACATGAAGTGTTTGCATCACAAGTGCCATTCATTATTGTGTGGACTGTTTTGAAAAAATAGAGAACATATTGCTGTATATATTATATGTTTTTCATGACTCTGAAATCATATGAAGTTACAATAACCGAATTACCTACTGCTGGCTTGTAGATGTATGGTTTGTTTATCAATCTGGGATATAATTTTTTTCTATATATAGTTTGCCCAGTTGTTTTCCACCTCAGTTGAGCACCATAGATGACAAGTCCACCCATCTTGCCTACCTTCCTACCTTCCTACCTTCCGCCCAGCCCTTCCTATCAAAAAGAAGCAGCAAAGCTATCGTTTCTCAGTAACACTAAGGGGTATAACCTAGAGCAGTTCAATTGCCTTGGTCCTGATTATCTCCCCTTTGAGAATAAACACAGCAGTTTGATCTTGGAAGATGAGCTCTCAACTTGCATCCCCCCCATCTCTCCCTATTACCCCTGTGGAAAGTTGCATAGGCCTGACCTCTTCAGTATGAGGGAGGAGAGGTGTAATGGATGAGCGAACTATGCGAACTATGGATCTAAAGGATCTAAAGCCTAAATCACATCACCAGCAAGGTAGCAAGACCCTGGAGCTGGCATGAAGAATTTCTCTCATATTGATTGCAATGGATTAGTGGTAGTAGTAGTAGTAGTAGTAGTAGTATTTCTTACCTCTCCCCACGGATTGAGGTGGGAGGTGGAAAATGGTAATAAAGGGAGGGGGCCGAGAAGTTAAAACAAAACACATCCGTTCTTCCATGTTGTCAGAATATGCCCTGCATTGGTTATTTTGAAGCTGCCTGCACAAAAGCTCCCTGAAAAGCCCTTAGGATTGGCTGGCAAGCATATATTATATATTTTTCCTTTAACTGTCAGTTTAATGTGATTGTTGGAATAGAATATAGTACTCTACTCAATTAAGAATTGTCTTTCATTGGTTCCAATCCCTTACTATTCAATGCTGTATTTATATAGTTTACCCTTCATCCTTCATATCTGCATTATTAAATATGGGAGAGACTACAAAGAATATATCAATATCCCAGCGACAATACACCAGGATCACAGTAATATTAATTAACAGTAGTTCATGCATTCTGACAGATGTATAATAACTTTCTTGCACTGCCACATTACTTAAAGGAATTCTTTCTCAACTCCAATAGGAGTCCAGAGCACTAGTCAATTTCAAAATACTTTTTTTCCCAAGGTCAAGGATATAAAACATTGGGTACAAATGAATATCTAAGCTTAGACATTTTATAACTAACAATAACACGTCTGATAAAATAATGTTCTAGTGAGATGGGAGAGATTTGCACATCTTTTTACCGTAATAAATTAATTCCTTTTTAATGTACTTTTAAAAATGTTTTTAATTGTACTCTTTTTAATGCTGTGAAGCCGCTCTGAGTCCCAGTCCTAGGAAAAGAGCAGGATACAAATAAATATAATAAAAAATAAAAAAATAAATTTTCATGCCAGTATTCACAGCCAGCATCTGAAATCCCATGGCAAACATTTCTTCAATTGACATAGCTCAGGGTAGTGATGTGGGAACTATGGCCCTCCAAATATTGATAAACTATTAATACCTCCATAATGGAGAACCAAGATGGTATAGTGCAGTGATTCCCAAATGTTGGTCTTCCAGGTGTTTTGGATTTCAGCTTCCAGAATTCCTGAGTGCTGGTCAAGGTGGCTGGGCTTCTTGGAGGTGAATTCCAAAACACCTGAAGGATCGGGGATGCTTTGATTGGGATTTCCTGCATGGCAGGGGGGTTGGACTTAATGGCCCTTGTGGTCTCTTCCAACTCTATGATTCTATTATTCTATGATTCTATGATCAAAGTTTGGGAGTCACTGGTATAGTGGCTTGAGTGTTGGACTAGGATTCCATGATATCAGGGTTTGAATGCCAGGGATTGATGGGCCTTGGAGACCAACCACATCTGACAAGCAATAAGTTTCCCCAGCCCGGCTTTAGGGCTTCAGCATATATCATAATAAAGCTCCAGCTTTTGGTGTGCTCCTGCTTTTCACCAGTACCGACCAAGCAGCCATTTTGATCTTTCTTTCTGCAGCTTCCCTATCTCCTCCTATCCCTCATCCTTGGTAGAGATACTTATACTGAATTGCTTAGTGATGATATTTGTGCAACTGCCAGCACCATCCAGTCAGGATGTTGTGGTGGTGACAGTCTTAGCAGCAGCATAATCAGTTGGAAGGGAGCTGAATGGCTCTTAATTATATTCAGATCAGGGAGCTCACTATTATTTGGCCGACCACAATACCAATCATCAGGCTTTTAATTGTGGGACATTAAAAAGAATATGGATGTCCAGACTGGATAAAAACTGAACGCTTCCTTGGCTTTCTTCTTGCAGCTAATTATTAAAGAATTCAAAAATATAGCCATGTTAGTCTGTAGAATCAATACATAGAGAGATAGCACTTTTGAGACTAACTGAAAGAAAGTTGTTGGCAAAGAGCATACTATTAAAGAAGCAACTGGGGCAGGGTGTTATCTACACTGATGACATCCAGATATATTTCTCTATGTCTCGGTCTACAGCTCTGACTTCAGATAGTGTCTCTCTTCTCAATGATTGTCTTAAAGCAGTAATGGACTGGATGAGGAAAAACAGATTAAAACTGAATCCAGACAAAATGGAGGGGCTTACAGTAGCAGCCCCGAACCCAGGTATTGGGATACAACCTCCAACCCTAGATGGGGTCACACTCTCCTCAAAGGACTGTCTTTGCAGTCTGGGAGTGTTCCTTCATCTGTCACTCCAGATGAAAAACCAGATAAATGCAATGGTCAAGATTGCCTGCTATCTGCTTCGGTTGATATGCCAGCTGTGCCCTTTACTGGAAGCCAGGGACCTTGAAACTGTGGTGCATGCGCTAGTAACCTCTCACCTCAATTTCTGTAATCTACATGGGGCTACCCTTGTGCTTAGTTCAGAAACTTCAATTAGTACAGAATATGGCAGCCAGGCTGATCTCAGATAAAACTAGGAGAGACCATATTACACCGATTTTAAGATCGGTCCACTGGCTGCCCATTAGTTTCCTGGAGCAATACAAGGTGTAGGTTAACACCTTTAAAGCCCTAAATGGCTTGGGTACAACCGATCTTCAGGACCACCTTCCTTCTGTATAATCCACCCCACGCACTCAGGTCCTCTGGGAGAAATCTGTTGCAACCCATAAAAACTAGATTGTCTACAACCACCCAGAGGACCTTTTCGGCAACCGCTCCCAGATTATGGAATGGACTGCTGGATGAGATCTATCACATTACCGCCCTAAACAGCTTCAAAAAAGCTGTTAAGACAGGTCTCTTCTGTCAGGCCTTTCCGGAATAGTTGAACCTTTTATTCCCTCATTTCTACTACAGCCATTGTTGATTTGTTTATTATTTTAGCGTATGTTTTAATCTGTAAACTGTTTAATTTTATTTAAGGGGGGGTTATTGGGATACAGGAGTGCATATTTTAATGTGTAAGCCAGCTCAGTTGTGTTGCACAGAGAGGTGAGATATAAATAATTTTTATTTATGTATTTATTTATCAGGAAAAAGCAGAAGTTAGCTGAGATCGGGTTGTGGTCACATGAACAGTGATGCCAATCTGAAATCCTGCCAGTGTGACCATAAACTGAAATCAACACTAAGTTTTTCAGTCCCACTGAACTATCTGCTGTTCCGGCCAGGAAACCACATTGGATGGCAAGGAGCCCCAGAGTGGAGAAACAGACACATCAGTAGCAGAAAATCCTTTTAACACTTTCCCTTGAGAGTGTTCACTGGCATTGCGGTAGCCTGATTTGTTATCCTCTGGGAGTGCTGTTCTCACTTGTGTAGAAGGGAGGTACTGATCTAAGGTAGCTGCCTATTAAATTGCTCTGCATCAGCACTATTTTCAAATGATTTGTAGAATAATGTGTGGTAACTGTAAACTAAAATTGACACTCATGGGCTTGGCACTTGGGCCACTTTCTATTTCCACTCTACTCTGCTCTGTTCTGCTTTGCAAGAATTGTAGAATTGAAAAGATAGGCTTTCTCCAAGCTTGACAGGTAATTAAATCTTCTCTCTTTGTCTAGGGCTTGTTTTCACACACTGCCTCACTATCTTTTTCAAATTATGTCTGATGTATTTTCTGTGAATTCTTGCAGACCTCGAATTCCATGTTCTGCAAGGCCTACATGTTGTGTGCCTTCAACTCATTTCCGACTTATGGAGAACCTAAGGGAAACCTATTATGTGGTTTTCTTGGCAAGATTTATTCAGAAGGTGGCTTATCTTTGTCTTCCGCTGAGGCTGAGATAATGTGACTTGCTTTTCATGGCTGAGTGGGAATTCAAATCATGGTCTCATGTTGTAGTCCAGCACTCAGACCAATATACCATTCTAGCTCTCTAATGCATCATTTTCATTTAATGCATTGCCAGATTCTAGGGGTTTTTAAAGAACAATTCCTTTTAGACTACAGGAAGAAGAAGAAGAAGAAGAAGAAGAAGAAGAAGAAGAAGAAGAAGAAGAAGAAGAAGAAGATTTATTTGTATATCCCGCCTTTCCTTCAGATCAAGGTGGGATTACAGCAATTATAATACAATACAATCAACAAGGTAATAAAATTAGAAAACCTAATACCTTAAAATGTAAACATATATCATATCAGCATATTTCATAACATCACCTATGCGAACATCAGTTTAACTAATACAATACAAAAAAACAAAAAAAAACAATTCACCATATGCACATAATCAATCAATTACGGTTGCAATACAATTACAATAAACATAGGTCAATAATTACAGTTACAATACAGTTACAATATCATAGTTCAATCAATTATAAATCCTCGAGTCCTCTGACGGTCGGGAAAGCTGCTCCGGCGCCGACACTACCGGAGGGGGGAAGTCTGGCAGGCCGGCTTTTGGAGCGCCGCTCCCACCGGCACTCCGCCCCTCCAGAAGTCCTCCGCATGATGACTTGCTAATGGTCAGTGACAATGGAGTTCAATACTCCGCCCCCCCTTCAGTCCTCCGCAAGAGGGGAGAGATGTTCCAGTGCTGGCGCTGTTTCCAACGTTGATACTCCCACTGGTGTCCCTTTAAGCCTTCTCCGCGGGGCCCAGGTGTTGCTCGGCCTCTCTTTCTCTCTCTCTCGGTGCTGACGCTGAGGGCTTGGGCCGGCGGGCCGGCTGAGGGGTTGCCGCTCCCACTGGCATCCCTTTAAGCCTCCTGAGGGCTTGGGTCAGTGGGCACTGGAATGGCATGATAGGAATAATTGAAATTACACCAATACATGTATAGTCTGCTATTGCTATTGTGTGCTTTTAAGTTGTTTGAATGAACTTTCTTTCTTTGGTGAACCTCTCTTTTCTTGACAAGATTGATTCAAAGAGGATTTGCCATTGCCTTCCTCCGAAGCTGAAAGTGTGACTCACTCAAGGTCAACTAGTGGGTTTCTTTTAGACTGTAAGCCTGAGGGCAGGGATCCGTCTAATTTAAGATTGTATGTACAGCACTGTGTAAATTTACAGCGCTGTATAAATAAAGGTTAATAATAATAATAATAATAATAATAATTTCCTTAGCAGAGTGAGGATTTGAACCCTGGTATCATTCTAGAATCCTAGTCTGACACTGAAACTGCTATACCACGCTGGTTCTCTTTGATTGGAATCCTATTAGGAATATAGGCATATGTACATTTCCCTTATGTCTGTATATGGCTTTTCTAGAGGGTAGCAAGGAGAGTGGCATTCTCTTCTTCCCTCAGCAGCACCTAGAGCCCATCTCCTTGATTTACCATATTGGCTCTAAAACCCCTCTACATAGTCAATACATACCTCGAGAAAAATTGGCAGAATCAGAGATGCACCTGGCTATTCCCCTGTAGCTAGATGTAAAATGATTGCATCTGCAATGAGACTCGTTGATGATCCCATTCGATCTCAATGCTGTTGTAATAATTTTGCACCTAGCTACAAGGACATAACCAAATATTTCTCTGATTCTGCCTATTTGCCAAGAAGCATGGAATGCTGTGTGGGGCATCTTCAAAGGATGTACAATAAGTCTGGGAATGGCATATACTGTAGCCTAGAATATTTCACGTGTGGAACTACTACAGTATGCTGAACCATGCTGAATTACAGCCATATGTTACAGTTATTCAACCTCAGTTTGATTTGCACAGGAAAGGTACAATCCAGCTCCAGTAAAAATCAGTGAATGAAAGTGCCATTAAGATGTGGATCGCCTATAGAATATAGTTAAGAAATTTTATGTACAAAAGGTAACCACCCACACAGGCTAGAGATTAGATTTGCTTTCATAATCTCTAGCAGTTTCTAGTGGTAAAGACACAAGTTCCTATTCAGTTTCTTTTAAAAAAAAAACAGCTTGTCTTTTAGACAGTTGAAGTTGCTTTGGTGATAAGAGATAGAAAGAGTGCAGATAGAGTGCATGATTCTCTTCTGCATGCATGATCTTCCATCTAAGTATCAACCAGGCCCATCCTTGCTTCACTTCTTAAACAAAGGAGATTGATGTCTTCAGGTTGGTAAGATGTCTTTACTTATTTCCTCAGTTGGATGTTGTATGATTCCAAGTCAACTCCAACTTCTGACCACCATAACTTAGGGTTTTCTTGGCAAGATGTCTTCAGAGGGGGTTTGCTATTGCCTTTTCCTAGGCTGAGTGTGATTGGCCTAGGATTACCCAATCGGTTTCTGTGTCTAAGCAGGGACTCAGACTTTAGTCTCCCAGTCTGACCCCAACACCACTACACTCTCTACTCCTATTAATTTCCATATTGATTCTTTGCACAGAAAAACTTCCTGGTGCATTATACCACTTACTCTTTTCTCTTCCCTGCAACATGCACAACTCTTTTGCTGGAGTCTTTACATTTTGACTGTTAAACTTCTGTCTTAGAATTGTACTGTTCAGTGATCACAGACGCGAATGCATTATCAGTAAATAAATTTGAAATGAACAAAAATGGTCTGAAAAACAAGCAAACAGGGCCTATAAATGAAGATGGAAAAGAAGCAGAGTGTCTCCTTTTTTATCAAATAGGCTGCAAGGCAATCTCCAATTGAACACTTGATACCTTAAACACTTGATACCTTAAATTTGTAGATTTTTGCACCTACAGCAGGACAATCCTTTTAAGCCCTGTTTAATGCTGCACTGATCCAGGATTCTGCTGTGGGGATTCCAGAATTTCTAAACTCTAAACTTTACATGCAGCCCATCCTGTAATTTGTGCAAAAGAAAGAAATGGTTGTTATGTGCCTTCATAGAATCATAGAATCATAGAGTTGGAAGAGACCACAAGGGCCATCCAGTCCAACCCCCTGCCATGCAGGAACTCCAAATCAAAGCATCCCCAACAGATGGCCATCCAGCCTCTGCTTAAAGACCTCTAAGGAAGGAGACTCCACCACACTCCGAGGGAGAGTGTTCCACTGTCGAACAGCCCTTACTATCAGGAAGTTCCTCCTAATGTTGAGGTGGAATCTCTTTTCCTGTAATTTGTATCCATTGTTCCGCATCCTAGTCTCAACCTATGGTGACTAAGGCAAACGTATCATGGGGTTTTCTTTTTTATTATTATCATTCTCATTGCAATAAAATTACTTTAGAATCATTACAGCATATATATTTTACAAATCACAATTACATTCATATGCTTACATATTAGACTTCCAACTTGTTCGTCCTTCTGTACAGATAATCTCTCATTTTGTCATTTTCCCCTCGAATAACTACTTCATCATGGGGTTTTCATGGCAACATTATTCAGAGGGGGTTTGCAAGGGACATGTTAATGAAGAGTACCTAGAGAAAAGCAAATGAGGGGCTTATTCATTGGCATAAGTTTCTACAATATGAATGTGGAGCATGGGACCACAAGAGTGAGTGACAAATGTGTGTCGGTACTATGCAATTTCCTCTGCATTTTTATTTTTTAAATTACAACAAAACAAGCAAAATCTGTCTGTGTTTATGTCTTGACTGCTGAACTAAAACAGAGAATCTGTATCTGCAGTTTCTTGAATGTCATAGATAGAAGCAAGTGGATGCCATCCTGTGAGTGAGTTATGATAGCATAAATCCAATTTACATTATTGTAACTCACTTTTTTCCCACTGAGAAGGTCAGTATTCATTACTCACTCAAATCTCCCCTTTTAAGAGATTCTGACCAGCACCCCAACATTATTAATATTATTATCTTTGAATTTAACAGAGTTGCATTGTGTGAGCTGAGTATTTGATTTATATATTTTTATATACATTGCATACTTATAGGCTGCTGAGGAAGACTGTAGTCGAAATGCATCTGGTCTTGAGTTTTGGAATTTTTACTATTATAATACTATTTGATTTTAATTATTTTTAGCACTTTGCATATTTCTCAGTGGGGTAATGATACCTTTTTAGAAATTACACTGGCTTTTCTGTTCCCTAGTTTAGTTATTTGCTTATCTCTTTACATAGTGGTCTTTTTATATTGGGAAGTGTAAATATCCTGTTCATTTATAGTTTTTGGCAGAACCCTCTTGTTTGGTGTGTCAGCACTTCAACATTGCCATTTCTCTGTTATTGGAAAGCAAGGAAATCAGTGGATACATATCCAGCTATTTTCCTGCAAGGAAGTCATTTGCAGCATCCTCCTGGTAACTGCCAGAGATCCCTGCAGATGTCTGTCGTAGTGTCCAACCAAAGGAAAACAGCTGGATGCAAATCGACTTATCCCTCTGCTTTGCAGAGAGCTTCATCACTGAAAAGTGTGTTGAAGGGGATAGTAAGGGGAGAGATGGCTGGAAATGTCAGACATATGTCCTTCAATGCAGGATCTCAGCTAGTGGCTGTCTTGGCTTAATGTGGAAAACAAGCAATATTGTGTGCCACAGGGATGCTCTGAAGGTCATGCTCTCTGACCCTAATTTTTTTCTCCCTCTCAGCCCCTGGGTGTGTATAATATTGTTCACTTTGCTGCAAAATGGCAGTCTCTTCACCCTTTGAAACTCCAAATGCTTGCTTACTGATTCAATGATTGATTGACTGCATTTTTTCAGTAACGTTTCTTGTAAGCATCATAGTATCTCACAGGATGAATCCCCAAGGGAAGATTATTCTAGACCTTCTTGGAAATAAGTTCCATTGGAGTACAATGAGCTTTCTTCCATAAGCAAATTTAAGTAGATTGAATTGAGTTTGGTAGGCTTTAGCACGCTTAAGTCTACAGTGAATTGAATTGGCCTTTAAACATGGAAAGTCAGATCAATTTTCCCTTTAGCTGACATTCTAGTTCAGAATTTCTCCTTCCTAGTGCTTTACCTTAAACCATGAACAATCAATCCTTTTATTGAATTTTGGATCCTCTCTCATTTTTTATTACATTTGTAGCGCAATTATATTATTATTGATTTGTTTGCTAGTTATATTTTCAGCTAGTCAGGTGGTAAGCTGTGACGTCCATTTGCTCAGCTATGATTCCAAATATCTTGTCACAAAATAGAAGTAAATACAGTATGTTCAGAATTAATTCTCTTATCTGAGAATTCACTTTGAGATGCAATCAAAGTGGCTTCTTCATAACAAAAAAAAAACATGGGTTGTTGTTATTTTATAATACATCACATATATAATAATAATTTTATAATATATAACATAATATATGTGGTGGCTCGGTGGTTAAGATGCTGACTCTGACAATTGCAAGATTGACAGGTCAGCAGTTCAAGACCCAAATGCACATGAGGTCCCATCACTAGTCCCAGCTTTTGCCAACCTAGAAGTTTGAAAGCATGTAATAGTGCAAGTACATAAATAGGTACCACTTTGGTGGAAAGGTAACAGCATTCTGTGCAGTCATGCTGTCCACATGACCACAGAGTTGTATTTGACAACGTTGGTCCTTTGGCTTAGTAATGGAATTGAGCACTGCCCCATACAGTCAGACACAACTAAACAAATTTGTCAAGGGAAAAACCTTTATCTTTTCCTTTACCTTTAACATGTATATATAATGTCATATAGATTTTTATACTTGTATAAGGTCCCTTAGCATTATAGAATACATAATAGCGATGATACTTTAAGTCTGATCTAGCCAGTCCTTTATGTTTGCCTAAAACATCAGCTGCTGTCTCATAAAGTGCTCATTCCTTCATGCAGCCTTCCCCAATTCAGTATCTATCCGAAGTGTTGTACTACAACTCCCATCATTCCCAGACAGCACGTCAGTGGCACTAATTTATATGAAGACACAGAAAAAAGAAAATCCCCTTAACTGATTTGGTTAAACAGAAAATAAGGGACCATATCCTGGAAAATGGGAAAATGCATAAAAGTGAAATATATTCATCATCCTACCTTCATGCACTGCCACTGTTCTTTTTACTGTTTTTTTTAAATAACCCATGTGCATAAAATGCCTTACAACAATTTGTTTTTATTGAAAAAGAAAAATTAAAGTGCTGAGTTGGAAAGCTGCTAATATAGAAATATCTAAACCTTGGGAAGTGTTTATTACCACCATCTAAGCCTCATACAAAGTCATGTTAGTAAATGAAAGCAAATTCCATTAATACTTCTTTGTAGCAAAAAGCAATTTCAGTGTATGAAATAAGATGACCTTTCCAGATTCCCAATAAATAGTTACCTTTAGATGCAAGCGATATAGAGGGAGGCGGGGAATTAATGCCTCCTGTTTGCTCAACTACAGTCTGCAATTTTTCTCCTAGTGCAGCTTTCCAATAGAACTAGTCCCTTTGGTCATATGATGAAACCATGAAATGTACTTACTAACAGTGACCTAAATCCAATGGCCATCCTGGCAAGTGGGCCCTTTGAAATTAATGAGACTTAAGTTGCATGTGACTGATGCTCCCATTAATTGTGATAGGTCTACTCTAGATAGGGCTAACAGTGGGTTTAGCCCACTATTTCCTTAACTAGACAATGCTGTCTAGCCCCTTTGAAGTGCCTTGTCAATGTTCTAGTGGACCTCTGATACACAAATAGCCTTTTAAAAGTTTTAGGTGCAGCAGAACTGATACCACAAATGGATCTTGTGAAGAATCCAGTCAGACCTTGAATTCCTCTCTCTCTTCTTTAAATCTTGGGGACTCTGCCGACTCAGCAATGTCTTCATTCAACTCCACTCTTTCTTCAACCCTTGACAGCTTTGCCCCTGTATTTATACACACGTCCTTCTCTATGTCTAGGCCTCAGCCTTGGCTCTCTCCCATAGTTAGGTTTCTTTGGTCCTGCTCTCGAGCAGCCAAATATCTTTGGAAAAAGTCCAGGGAGTGGGCTGATTTTATTCATTATAAATTTGTTCTTTTATCCTTCTCACGTGCCTTGTCTATGGCAAAACAGAATTACTATCAATCATTGATCTGGGCCAACAAGAGGCGGCCACAGCATTTGTTCTCCTGCTTCAATACACTGCTAAAACCTTCCTCTCTTCCTGTCTTCTCATCATTTTTCTCCACTGACTTCGCCAACTACTTCCTTACAAAAGTCACTACTATTGGATCTGAAATTGTTCCTCCTGATCTGTCCCCTACCACTAATCTCCTGGTACCTTCTACTAATAAACTCTCTGTGTTTCCACCTGTTTCTCTGGATGAACTCTCTACGCTGCTAAATTCTTCCAAACCTACAACTTGCTCTCTTGATCCTATCCCCCTCCCATCTTTTAATCTCTATAACGCCTTCAGGTTCCTTCCCTTCGGACTTCAAACATGCTCTCATTTCCCCAATTCTGAAGAAACCCTCTCTCAACCCCTCTTCTTTGTCGCCACCCAACTCCAGGCAGTCTTGGATGAAGCCGATTATCTTGATCCATTCCAAACCGGCTTCAGGACAGGACATGGAGTGGAGACTGCCATGGTCACTCTGACCGACGACCTCCGCTTGAGCATTGACGGGAGTAGTGCGACCCTGTTAGTGCTCTTGGATCTCTCAGCGGCTTTTGATACTGTAGATCACTCCATCCTTTTGGGTCGGTTGAGGGAGTTGGGAATCGGAGGCACTGCTTTTCAGTGGTTCCGATCGTTTCTCTCTGACAGATCCCAAAGGGTGAGGCTCGGGGGCAGTTGCTCCTCCAAAATCGATCTTAATTGTGGTGTCCCTCAGGGCGCCATCCTGTCCCCGATGCTATTTAATATCTACATGAAGCTGCTGGGTGAGATCATTTGGAAGCATGGAGCTCAGTTTCTTCAGTACGCTGATGACACTCAGATATATCTCTCCATGACCAGATCGTCGGCTCAGACTTCAGATGGCGTCTCTCCTCTTAATGACTGCCTTGCAGCAGTAATGGATTGGATGAGGGAAAACAGATTGAAGCTAAATCCAGACAAAATGGAGGTACTAACAGTTACCGGTCCGAAACCAGGCTTGGGAATACAGCCTCCAGTCCTGGGTGGAGTCACACTCTCCTCCAAGGACTCTGTTAGCAGTCTGGGGGTACTCCTCGACTCATCGCTTCAGGTGAATGCGGTAGTCAGGAGCACCTGCCATCAGCTTCGGCTGATATGCCAGCTACGCCCTTTCCTGGATACGAAAGACCTGGAATCTGTGGTATACGCTCTAGTAACCTCACATCTGGACTTCTGAAATGCGCTCTACATGGGGCTACCCTTGTGCCTAATCCGGAAACTTCAATTAGTTCAGAACATGGCAGCCAGGCTTATCACAGGAACATCAAGGAGAGAGCACATAACACTTGTGCTTAAAGCTCTCCACTGGCTGCCCATTAGCTTCCAGGCACAGTACAAGGTGTTGGTATTAACCTTCAAAGCCCTACATGGCTCAGGCCCGTCTTACCTTAGGGACCGCCTCTTCCCATATGAACCGCCCCACACATTTCGGTCCTCTGGGAGAAATCTTCTGAAGCCTATGAAAACCAGGCTGTCACAGACCTCCCAGAGGATTTTTTTCAGCTACCGCCCCTACGCTTTGGAATGGCCTGCCGGACAAGATGCGTCTCATTACATCTTTGGCCAGCTTAAAGACACATCTCTTCCGGCAGGCCTTCCTCTGAAGAGGGAATAAATGTAACACCAACCCCCAACCCTGAAAAATGCAAATGAAAATGTAAATGGAACTGGGGGATTAACCTTAGCTGTCCCCCTGTTTAAATCTTCTGGTTCTACCCATTGGGGATTGCACTCGCACTGTCCATGAAACTGCATCTTGTTTTTACTGTTTTAATGAATTTTAACTGATGTCAATTTTAACTACGTAGTTCTGGTTTAATCTAGTCTTGAGGGGGGAAGGTTGGGAAGGGATATGACTGTTGTTTTACCTTGTATTTTTTAACTTTGTTGTACCCCGCTCCGAGTATTTCATTAGAGGAGCGGGTTATAAATAAACATTATTATTATTGTTATTGTTATTGTTCGATCTCTCTTCTTCCTTTTCTATCTAAGGTTGTGGAACGGGTAGTTTATTCTCACTGTCTTGAATTTCTCGAAGCCAACTCCATCCTGGATGGTTTCCGCCCATGGCACGCTACAGAGATAGCCCTCACCAAGATCTCAAATGATCTCTTGCAGGCCAAGGTGAATGGCCTCTACTCTCTTCTCATTCTCCCTGACTTGTCTGTGGCCTTTGACACTGTTGATCATTGTCTCCTGGTTGACTTACTTTCTGACCTCAAGTTCTCCAAATCTATTCTCGACTGGTTTAAATCTTACTTGTCAGACAGATCTTTTGCAGTGGTAATAGGTGGTCAGACTTCCTCCTCTGTTCCCTTATCTGTTGGAGTTCCTCAGGTATCTGTCCTGGGTCCCCTTTTGTTCTCTCTATACACATTGTCCCTTGGTAAACTCATCAGTTCTTTTGATTTCTCCTATCATCTGTACATCGATGACACTCAGCTGTACCTTTCCACCCCTGACCTTTTGCCAGGGCTTGAACAGCAAGTTTCATCTTGTCTGGCTGTCATCTCTTAGTGGATGCGGCATCGGTGCTTAAAGCTCAACATGTCTAAGACAGAGCTTCTCATCTTCCCACCTAAGTCCACCCTTCAATACCCCTTTTCTGTTTCTGTTGACGGCACTTCTATTCAACTGGTTCAGCAAGCCCACAGTTTTGGCTTCATCTTTGATTCCTCTCTGTCGTTTATTTCCCAGATTCAGGCCACCACCAAGACCTGTAGATTCTCTCTTTACAACATTGCTAGAATCCATCCATTCCTCTCAGCCTCCACTGCCAAGACTCTGGTCCACGCCCTAGTGGTCTCACAACTAGATTATTGTAACCTTCTTCTGACAGGGCTTCCTCTTTCTCACCTCCATCCTTTAATCTCTGTCCAGAACTCAGCTGCAAACATTATCACATCCGCTCTCCGCTTTGACCATGTTTCTCCTCTTTTATCCTCCCTTCATTGGCTCCCTTCCGCATCCAGTACAAGCTTTTGTTGTTGACTTTCAAAGCCCTCCACGGACTGGCCCCTCCTTACTTGTCTGAATTTCTTTCTCCTCATACTCCTTCTCGTACCCTCCGTTCTGGTAGTCAAGGTCTCCTGTCCCAGCCGAGGATTCCCATTGCCCCGTCCCAGATTCGTCCCTTCTCACTTGCTGCCGCTCACTCCTGGAACCTTCTTACCCCACATGTGCGCCTCATCACTTCTATAACCAGATTCAAAATTAAGTTAAAGACTATATTGTTTAGGGAAGCGTTCCCAGGATTGTGCCGTCTGGCCCAGGATGCCTTCTTTTAACTATGTATTAAGAAGCCAAGCCCTCCCTCCAGTCCATCTGCCAGTCCACCTTTCACAGTGACCAGTTGTGTGTGAGAGGCTCCATGGTAGAACAGGGCATCTTCCTTGTGCTCATCATCACAATTCCCTAACATGGTTGCCTATCATATCAGCTCCACCATCATATTGTTATGCATTGCAGCCCATGATGCAGGTAGTCTTTAAAGTAAAGCTGGATGGCCATCTGTGGTATGATTGTGTACTCCTGCACAGCAGGGGATTGGACTGGATAGCCCTTGTGGTCTCTTCCAATTCTATGATTCTATGATTCTAACTCTGCCAGCATTACAAAACATCTAGAATACATTTATAGTTACCCAGAACTGACACATACTCCCTTATTGAAACAGCTTCAAGTATTTCCAGTTCATTTCCAGGCAGAATCCAAAGTTTAAAGCCCTATGCAGCTTAGGTCCAGACTATCTAGAAGACCATATCTTACTATAAAAAGGAGTAAGGGGGGGGAGAGGGGTAATAGAATGTGGCAGCACTTTTAAGACCGACTGGTATTTATTTTAGCATGAGCTTTTGTGGATATATAAGCCCACTTCATCAGATACAGTGCATTGTATCTCTGTACTACATCAGACAAAATGGGTTTATATCAAGTTCTTGCTAAAGTTTAAACCACCTAGCATTAAAGGTGCTGCTACATTCCTTTTTTAACTCCCTCATTTCCTCCTTTTTAGTCCAGAAGATCCTAACATGGCTATTTCTTTGAAAGCATATACAGGAAATCAAACTGAGTTTTAAGATTTTTGGGGGAAGGCTTTCTCTCAATCCCACCATCATTTTTTTTCTATCCCTTCTACCTTTTATTCTTTCTAACTCCCTCATACATCTATTTACCACTCTTCTTATCTCTCCTTCCCTACTCCCCAACCTTTCTCATCTTCTTTCTTCTTCTCTCTCCACCTCAGCTGCCCAGATATTTTGCTGCTTCTTTTCCATCTCTTTTGTTCTGTTATCTCCTTTCTCTTTCTGACCCCATTTCTACGAGATATACTCATCTTTTTTTCTTTCCTCTGTCTCTCCAGCTTTTTCTTTTTGTCCATCTGTATAAAACCTTTAAACAGGACTGGAATAATTTTATGCATAGCATTTTAAAGCTGTAAGGCCCATTAAACTCAATCCAGTTTAACAGACAATGAATTGCATTGCCCTGTTAGTCTCGTTTCTTCCTCTTCCTCCTCCTCCTTCGAACATGTGGTGATTGTAGTAGATTGTAGTTATAATTATGAAGGGAATTGTTTAGCATATGTAGGAGAATCCCGCAACCTGACTGTTAAAAAAACAAACAACTTCAGTCCTAATTCTCAGCTTTTGGCCCTAAAATCCTAGAGCCGCTGTGATACTCTTGAGTTGACAACCCTAATAACTAACTGAGCAGGACAGAGGTCTAGGTAAAACCAATTTGTGACCAAAATCTCCACAAAAAATAATAGATGCATATTCCAATTAAGCCATTATTATTATTATTATTATTATTATTATTATTAGCCTGTTCCTCTGTCAACCAATTAGCTGAATTAGCACATGAGAATCAAAATTAATACCAGTGTATTGTCGGTAATATAAAGCTATTCTGTCAGACAAATAATTAGATCAAAGAACTTAGATGTTTTGGGTATCATGCTCTGCTTCTAGGGCCCAGGCATTTCCTCTGAGTGAGAAGAAGATGATAAGAGCCCAGGAGACATGCCAGGACTGAAGCCACTCCAGCAGCCCCTGGAGGTAAGCCTGCAGCCAGTATGAGGTCCAATTAAAGTTATTGGCCTCCTTTGGTCATCACAGATAGCCTTTGAGCTTGTTAGTGTTCCCTTCTCCCCTACTTTACTTCCCAGTTTGTGCAACATGCAGTTTGCCTCCAAACAGAACCTGGAAACCATTTCAAATTGTGGTCAAAATCCTGGTTTGGAAGATGCATTTTGACAGACATTTGTCGGAATCGCTCAGGGTGTTTGGGACATGTCTGTAAATGAGGGCATTGTAGCATGGATAGGCGGATGCATCCTCACTGATACACACACACACATTCTATGATAACACAGAAATGGCCATGTTTGTGCATGATGCACTGCTTACCAGGTGGGTTTGGGTGGGTTTTGTTTGTTCAATGGTTGGAACAGAATTCCAAACTCCTCAACATCCAAAAAAGTGAATTGTGATGGCGTTAAGTCTGACATTTGTAATTCACTAACGGGATGCTAGTCCAGAATTCCTCATTATATTTTGGAGGCCAACTACAATTTGAATGAACCATATCAATGAACCACACAACTAGGAAATCATGAGGAAATGAGGGTTTATGTATATTAGGAATTGAAGAGGGAATCTTTCCATGCAAAGGAAGGGGAGAAGCCCAGGAACATGAGTCTCATAACTTCTGAACATAGGCACTGTGTGCCAAAGGACAAATGCAGTGATCCTGTATATAATGGATAATGCATCAGGAATTACTTTCATAGATGTGTACTTTCACTTTGCACACACACATAAACACCCAAAATACCAAAATACATATTACACTAAAATAGTGGACCATGTTTAGGTAAAGAAGAATAAATGAAACAAAGATGGAGGGGGAATTTTATTCATAAAAATAACAACTTAGAAATAAAATATGATTGACTCTGGTACATGGCAAGCCAACAAAATCAATGCCCTTAGTGGCGCACACCTCTGTCTTGGATAACATAAAGTCAGAGGAAATGTACTGTAAGGAGAAAGAGAGAGAGAGAGTAGCTTGATCATGATAGCCTTTATTTATTAATCGAGGTGAGTTAGGAAGAAAGTATTTTTAAGAATTTACTGCTTATGAGAAGAGTCAGACTAACAGCCCTTAAGACATATGACTTCTGTCTAAAAACTAGAATAGCTAATGGAGGCAAAGGCTTTCTTGTACTTATTACTGCCCTTTAACTATGCTTCAGCACTTTTGTAATGTAAAAAACAACTGGGGTGGAAAAGAGCGAGCACATTTATGCACACAGAGACAGATATTTCTTGACTTTGGGTCAGCAGGAGTGCCAGGTCAAATCACAAGGGATGGTGGTGAAAGGGCTGCTCTTATTTAGTGCCCATTTTGAGATGTTAAGGACTTGAGATCTTAAACACATATCCTCTAAGGCTGTTGAAGGAAACAAAGAAAAAATAATAAACTGAGCAACTATATGAAACATTGTTTTAATTTAGTTTAATTTAATTTAATTTAATTTAATTTACCATCCTGCCTTCCTCCAAGTAGCTCCCTCTGTTCTTCTGCTCTTTGTGGCCTGTTTGTGGCCCATCGCAGTTGTTTGAAGCTCCATTTCCCCCCAGCCTTGTTGTCCAGCTTCTGGATTAGGTGACAGTCTCCCAGCACATATTGTTCAGGACTTCGGCTATTGTTGGGCCTATCTCATTTTTACCATAGGAGTGTCACCTTGGAGGCCACTGATTCCCTGAGGTTGGCAGTAGATGACTTATAACTCCCATTGTCTCCAGCCAGCATCACCATGTAAAACACATCTGTTTTAATCTCTCCCCAGTTAAGGAAACTCATGCTTCTATCTCTTCTGTTGTGAGCCCCTCTTTATGTGCCTGCCTAGGCTTTGAGATACTCAAGACAAGTTCCATCCTCTCACTTTCCAAACACATTGAGAGGCACATCTGGTGGGGACATGAGATAGGGCCTTCTTGTTAGTAATAATAATAATAATAATAATAATAATAATAATAATAATGTTTATTTATAACCTGCTCCTCTAGCAAAGTAATTGGAGCAGGGTACAGCAAAGTTAAAAAGTGCAGAGTAAAACAACAATCATACCCCTTCCCGACCGCCCCCCCTTAAAATTAAATTAAACCAGCAAGTATTAAAATCAACGACAGTTAAACTTAAAATCAGTAGCAAATAAAACAAAGTGCAATCTCATGAACAGTTCTTGTGCAAATACGCAATAGATGAAATCACAGAAATTAAACAAAGGGGACAACTAAGGGTATCTACCCAGTTTCAGTTTCAGTTTCAGAGCTGGTAATTGATGTTTTATTTATTCCTTTTCAAGGAAAGGCCTGCTGGAAGAGATGCATCTTTAAAGCCTTTTTGAAACTGGTCAATGATGTAATAAGACACACCTCGTCCGGCAGGTCATTCCAAAGCTTGGGAGCGGTGGCTGAGAAAGTCCTCTGGGAGGTCTGCGACAGCCTAGTTTTCATAGGCTGTAACAGGTTCCCTCCCAGAGGATTGGAGTGTGCGGCGGGGGGGGGTTCATACGGGAAGAGGCGGTCCCTAAGGTAAGATGGGCCTGAGCCATGTAGGGCTTTAAAGGTTAAAACCAACACCTTGTACTGTGCCCGGAAACTAATGGGCAGCCAGTGGAGAGCTTTGAGCATTGGTGTTATGTGCTCTCTCCTAGACGTTCCAGTAATAAGCCTGGCTGCCATGTTCTGAACTAGTTGAAGTTTCCGGGTTAAGCACAAGGGTAGCCCCATGTAGAGCACATTACAGAAATCCAGACATGAGGTTACTAGAGCGTATACCACAGATTCCAGGTCTTTCATGTCCAGAAAAGGGCACAGCTGGCGTATCAGCCAACGCTGATTGAATACCCCTATGCTCTGAAACTCCCTTCCTAGAATGGTCACTTCCTTGGTGTCCTTCTATCAGCAGGAAAATACTTTTCTGTTCAAGCTTTTGAGAACTAAACAGTTCTGAAGTGTTTTTACTGCACCCTTTAAAAATTGGACTAATATTAAATTGCTTTTTGATTAAGTGTGCATTTTAAATTGTCATTAATGTTACTGATAGTGTACAGTTGTCCCTCCTGATTAGCAGGGGATCCGTTCCAGATTGCCCCCCCCCCCGGTGAATTGGAAAAACTGCAAATATTCAAAGCCCATTGGTTAAAATGGGAGGGGGGTGCACCTCAGGCGCACATACCATTTTATCCCTCCCTGCTTGCCATCCACAAGGGAGCAAGACCATGGACTCCAACTCTGCAAACTGGGAGGGATGATTGTAATTTCATTTTAATGTTGGCCTTTTGTTGCTTTTAACTATACTGCTTTTGTTTTACTTCTCAAGCCTCCTTGTGTCACAATTTTGGGAAGAAACTAGATATAATTAATGGTGATGGTGGGGTGATGATGATTGTAGGAAAAGGCTATGCTGCATGGGGTGTATTTATAGAAAGTATTTCTGTATTGTGTCTCAGACCACAAGGGCTCCTGGAGCAATGAACAAAGAAACGCAATTAAAACAATGAAAAGATAGTACAATTTTAAGGAATCTCTACAGGAATCTCTGTGCCAGGCCAGGAAGCTTCTTCTATTGTTTCCCCAACCACAGTCATGGAAGTCTTTCTGGGGAGGGGAAGATTGGAATGATGGGAGCCAGGGCAAAGCCTAGAGTGCCTACTAGGCATTCTTTCTATAACCAAAAAGAGTCCCATTCTGTCACACTTCACTGAACCTGTGTCTTACAACCACTGACCATTCTGATATCAATTTACTGTTATCAGAGATTGTACCCAGGAGACCTGCACCACCAGGCTGGAATTTGATCCTGGAACTACTTCTTCCATTTGGGAGCTAGACCTGGAAACTACATACTGACAAGACAGAGAGCTCCAGAATCATCTCCCTGTGTCCAGAATGATATTAAGATATCCTGGATGCCTCATTTTAACGATGTATTAAGAAGCCAAGCCCTCCCTCCAGTCCATTTGCCTTGGTCCAGGCCTCAGAGGGAGAAAAGAAGTGCTGGACCTGACAAAGTCAATGTAAGCTTGATGTATAAATATAAATGTAATGATAATTAATCAAATATGTGGGGGGTGTTTTAAAAAGATTTAAAGTCCTCCCCAAAACAAATATAAAAATAAAATAACTGAAGATGTCAAGAATTCAACTAGCCTGTGAAGTGACTCCTGGACCCATAGCCATTGTCAAGTTCTACTCTACAGTCTCCAGATTACAAAAAGAAAAGAAAAAGATCCCAGGGGCAAGAATCCTTTCAATTTAAATTTAAAATTGCTTCAATATGATTATGATGACACAGGAGGATGGCTGCTTCATTGAGGACTGTACCATATCAGATCAAGCAAATACCTGGGTTAACACAATGTTGCATCCAGCTTCCTATGTAAATGGAAAGTATATCCCAAAGTCACCTGCAGTGATGGAGTGTGGGATGGGGAAAATCTTTAACTCAAATAAATTAGCAAATCAAACATGCTATGCTTGTTTTTGTTTGTAGGTAAAAGGAGAGCTATCAAGAACGTAATCATCACATCTGTTTTTTTGCAGATCTAAACCTGCCCACTGTGATGCATAAGCCATTCCTTGCACAAAATCTAATCATAACTGAGAAATAGGAGAGCTCTGATAATGAGATTCAGTGTAAAAAAGCCAGTATATCTTTAGTGACATCATTTTGCAGTATTTTGCCAATCTGAAGAATCTCATTAAAACACCTACATTAAAAATCATAGCTTTTTATTTAGATTTCAACAAAATCTCATGTCATAATTTGCTAGGAATAGTCTGCTTTGGACTTTGTACCATGGGAACTACCTCTTGCTTTTATTCATTTATGCAGGATCAATTCCAGTGAATTTGGTTGATTTTGTAAGGCTAGCCTGGAGCCTGAAATTCTATGCCTAGTTATAAACAGTTTTGTATTTTAATGGTGACAGGTATTTTTTCACATACACATAGCTGATAAAATAGCTACTACAGTTGCTTCCTCAAAACCATATCTGTCTTCGCAATCATGAGATAAAGATATTCTGAATAATTGTGCCATTCTGAATAATCATGCTTAAGAAGCAGTATTCCTTGGTTGACAAGGAGTACTGCAGCTATAACAGAATGAATGAGAAAAAAAACTCAGAATAAACTAATTATGATTTATCTGGCTATTGTTCACAGGTGAGTCCCAGCCTTGGCTCAGTTTGAAGTAATTTTGCAAGGCATAATATTCAGTACTTTCCATCTGGCAATTAGCCTTCAGAGGTGTTTATCTGCAAGGCTAACCATTCACTTTGCCAAGGTTATAGATGCAACATCAGACAAGTATTCTATCTTTACATTTGCTGATAAGAACAAAGAAGGCTGCAGTACTTCATTAACCGGGAAAAAAATTAGGAGGAATTCTTAGCTATATTAAACCAGGAGCCCTTCCCAAATGTATTATCATGTTAGAGTTGCACCAGGCTTTTCTGAATTTGTGCCAGAAATAATGGAGTAATTATGCCCCTTTACATTCAGGTTTCCTGTACTCCTAGTCCTTAAAATAATTCAGAGACTGGAAAGACTGCAAGTTCTTTGGAGAAAGGACAGTAGGATGTGATTTAGGGGTTGTCATGATTAATGGGTTAATGATGCTTTGTATTGTTTTTAACTTGTACTGTTTTAAATTTTGTTAGCTGCCCTGAGTCCCTATACAGGGAGGAAAAGAGGCATGTAACACAACAATAACATTGCCTGTTGTCTGTTGCTTGAAATTTATCAAATAATACCTAATAATAGCCCACCATCATTAGTCATGTGGTGTTGACAGACTTTAATTTCATCAAATGGATGGATGAGGAAAGTATAACCCAGAGGCTGCTCATGGCACCTTGAGGACCCAAAGTGTGGCCACTCTCAAAGCTTCCAGTTTTCCTAAAAATTCCTGTGAATGAAAAGTAGCTGGAAAACTCATCTTTATTCATGGGATAATGATGGTATTGTCATGACATCATGTGGCATTGTCTCAAAATCTTCATGCAATTGTGCAAAACTTGAGAGGAGCATCCAGCTATGTTCCCATCACTTTTGCCCGTCTGAAAATCTCCTCTGTACTGTCTTTCCCAGCTTCAGTCCAGAGATCCCAGTGACAACACCTAACACATCTTTTACATGTAAAGCATGGACTTTACTGTGACTGAGAAGCATAATGGAATTGCGCTGGCTGAAATGTATAGTGGCACTTTTCTGTCTTTTCCATCAGCTAGAAATATTTAAGAGTGCTTTCTAATGCATATTGTGTTGCAAAAAAGTTGTGTTTTTTTTCCATCACCCACCTAGTGCTGTTATCTGCCACCCTAATCTAAAATCTCTTTGTGAGACTCTTTGCATACTTAGTTATCAGAACTTTACTTCGTGCATCTGATCAAGTCAACTTAAATCTACAAAAACTTTTGCTACCAACTTCTTTCTCTCAATTAATACAAGATCCTTTTCCATACTGAGGGGCTGTTCAGACCACCCCAAGGGATGGTCTGCAGGCACCTCCATTTTCACTGGATTGGGGCCATGGCAACTGCATACCATGGCCCCAATCCAGCCTTTCCAGGGTACAATAGCTGCGGCGCCACAACTTTACAGAGCTCCTTCGGCACCACACCTTTACAGAGCTCCTTTGGCACGGCACTGCAGCATCACGACACCCTGGGGCAGAGCCGGGGTGTGCATCATGTAGATATTACGCCCTGACTGTGCCCCCAGGCCAGCCCAAACTGCCAATCTGCACAGGGCCTGAACCATCAGGGATGAGAGCTATCCAGAATTGGTGTGTAAAGTGTGAGGAACTCAGAACACAGAACATAGAAACCTTTATGCTTCAATCACCACAGATATTTCTCTCTAGCTTGCCCTAATAGTAGCCGTCAAAGAAGATTACAGCAATTGTCCATAAATAAGATGGAAGTCCATAAACATACTTTCAAATTATTTGACCAGCGAATGCTTGAATAAGTGAATTGCCATTGATGGCAGAATATCTTTGAGAAGATAAATATTTCATAATTTGGGGTAAGTGCATTCAAGCATTAGCCTTGGGGAAATCAGTCATTATCTATGATTAATGGTTGCCTGATAGAAAACAGCCAAGAGCAAGAGCCAAAGATTAACGTTGTGTCCAAATACTTGCATTTTATATTTTGAGTGAGCAGCTGTGTTTGTAAATTAGCTGCCATGTAAAATGACAACAAATGCAAGTCATATTTTTGACACTGATCTTTTTTGAAGCTCAGTAAATAATTGTATCAGATAGCTTAACTAGAAGGGCTTATGCTACACATTCATTTAGCACACAGTGTTGAATAAAACTGGACTTCCAATAAACCATGTACTCTGAATATGATTTGCACTGAATGTGACCCTTGTCCCCTCTGAGAATGGAAACTGACTGTAGAACTCATGTGGACCAAAAGGAGATAAATGATGCATAGTTATTCTGTTTGCCTAGTGTTTTAGTGTTCAGTCATAATAAATAAATAAATAATACTTTTATTTATATCCTGCTTTTTGTTAAAACAATCAAAGTGGGGTCCAACATTTAAATACTACAACATATACAATATCCCCCTTAAAAAAGATTAAACAGTTCTAAAAATTACAAAATATT